>BLKR01002012.1:57500-230508 GCA_011170035.1 Teleogryllus occipitalis
TGTGCATTCTTTTGAATTTCTTCTAAAACATTAACGGCTTTATTACTTTTAAAAAGTCCATTTCCTGAAAAATGTTTTTACCCGGCATTCGGTTTAAATATTTCAGATCACTAATACTCTTTACTTTTCAAAATCGACATTTTTTAATGTAACTATGACATCATCAACGACAGGCCCTGAAGGGGAGGGGGCAGTTTCTGTCCAGACATCAGGATGTATTCTTTGTAGTAACTATCATATTTATTAATAAAAACAGTTCTTTTTTAAATAAAAATTCAATTTTTATATAGAGATGTGATTTATACTGTTTCAATTAGTCATTGCAAGTCGGCAATGTTTGCCTAACATTTTTAGCCATTTTCAGACTTATGGTTTAAAGAGAAATTTGAGTTTTACTTTACAATATTAGAGTGATGTAAAGAAGGTAGATTGACAATCATTATAATTTTCAGAAACCTTTTAAATTATTTTTATCCACATATCATAAGTTATTAAAATTTAGAAAATTTAGTCCTACATTTTAAAGTACTCATATTTTTTGTATAACTAGTGAAAATCTTACCTGTATTAGTAACTAAGTTGGAATGTAAAACATTTAAAACCTAAAAAATTATATATACAATAACTTTCTATATATAAAAACACTTGATTTCTTTAATTAAAAGAGGAAATTTTTTTCTTAATAGTTAACTATTTAGACTTTTAACTAATATAGACATTCAAAAGAAGAAATTTTTTTAAAACCTATTATATGTTTACTCCGCCAACTCATTTTCCAGCTACATATACGGCTGTTAGAACACTCCTGGATCTTTAATGACGAGTCTACAGACAGAACATTTATTTTACGTCACATCACAGAGGTTCCGAAAACTATTAAACAACGAAAACTAATTTGAGTGTTTGTGAGTTGTTTTTTTTTTTTCAGGCAAATCGCTTAACATCTCCCCTTCAGAAATTCTGTAATAACCGACAAATAAAGTTCTTATCGAGAATTACGCATTATTGGTAGTAGTTTCAGATAATCTTCCTCGACGTAGTATTTCACAGCACAAATGCCGAGTTCACTGCTCTCGCATCGATTTCTACGCGTTGTCGTTTACCAATATTTTGCATTGTGTCAGTGTAATGCAAATAAGCATGTCACCACATCAGCGACGTTTTGTCTAGTATGACGTTAGCTGTAAAAGCTTGGAAATCACTGGCATGGTTTATTAGCTTTTGTATTCGTAATATTTTCTTAACACGCACAGTGCCATGTATAATATTTATATTACCTAGGAAGTTTACAATTCCAAGAGATTTAATAATGAGTAAGTAGTATAGTAATAAACATTCCACTATTTGCTATACTGCCAATACTGAGATATTTGATGCAATGAAACATTTTAGTAGCAAGTGTAATAACGGTAATAAACGTATTATTACAGTACACTTTTAAATCATCATGTGGTATCCAGGTATTAGTGGTTTACCGTTTCAAATAAGTTTTCTATAATTCGGCAACGAAAATATCTAGTTTTTGAAATGTTAATCTCTCGCTTTTTTAAATTTGTTGTTATTATTATTATTATTATTATTATTATTATTATTATTATTATTATTACTATTATTTTTTCATCTTTCAACTATTAATAATTAATTTGTTGAAAAGGGATTCTGAAACTCAAGAAAGCGTGCGCAGATGATTTTCATCCCCATACGTCACATACAGTTTTTGACTAAATAAATAAATAAAATTCCATACCTGACTAAACAAATATTACAAAAATGTACCGCATATAATTTCGTGGGAAGTTAAATTGTTAGTTGAATTGATTTGTATATGACATGTATGAAAATTTAACTCGCCACAAAATAAAAGAACAGTAATGGACAAAGTTTGTAAATACCTACCTGTCTATAAAACTTGTCGAATTATACTGCAATGTTCCGTTTATTATGAGCAGTAACATTTCATCTACGGACTTCATCTTTCCAAAACCTTTTCTTATCTTCGGGTTTTCGATTGTTCACCTTACGCAAAAATTATTCAGAAGATCCTAGCTTCAAAAGCAAGACTCCTTCTGAATCAAGTAAACAAAACGTCGAGTTCGCCAGTCCGGGTGCGATTTGATTCTGTGAGATCCTCAGCAGATCGCTATGTAAACGATTCCGAAGAGAAAGCTTCACAGGAAAACGAAGCCCGTGGATCATTGAATAATTTCTCTCTCTAGGGGACGCCAAACATTCCCGAGAGTTTTGTAAATATTCGTTTTGGTAGACGGTTGCCGTTGACAGCGGTTGCCGGTTTGACGGATTTCATAGGACAAAAGTTTACTAAATTTCGGGATAAATAAGGAATGCATCAGTTTTGTTGATATATTTTCTTGATACTAATGTGGTCACCCTATTTCTAGCCAGTTACTTCTTATGTGAACAATAGTATTACGTAGACAAATGTATAGCGCTAGATCTCCGACTTTACACAGCTCCAGTTATAAAAAAACACGGAACAGAATTTATTTTGCTAATTATTTATTGCGAATATTTCATGCTGCTATTCAAAGAGTGATAAATATACATAAACGATTTATTATAATTGAGGAATTATTTAATAGCGTGAAACTGACATTGGAGTAGAAATCTTATGCAAATTGGCATCTTTTGGTGGCATCGTAAATACATTTTGTATTAACTCGTTGCATTTGTTTTATGATATTCGATATAAAATATTTCATTTGAGTATTTTTTATGATTCAACAATCTAAAAGAAGGGTTGTATTTTGTTTATGTTCTGCATAATGTTATAAATCTGGTCTCCCTAATTCTTAAAAAAGGGGAATTTTTCATTCCACTGTTTAGTAAAATGCATTTGTATTCTTTTTAGTAGCGAAATTGGAGAACCAGTTGCAAAGACCATATATAACCCTTCACCCACCCATCTGTCCACAAAATCAATATGCGCATAGGCCGGTCGGATTCTGCTGCAGTTGGAGCATCATTTAAATGCTTTCATGATTCAGTAGCTACGAAGCAATGCATAGAGGTCAATAGATTTGCGTGAAATCTGACGCCATATGTGCTGACGTGTACACGAAACTCGCCTAAAATGTATACATTCAGTGAACTAATTGCAATTGGGGCGAGTCAAACACATTATAACGCATAATATTACTACTTATTTCTGTGAAACAACCGTCATGAAATGTATTAAGAACATAGTGTGCAAACAAAACTTTATGTGCACAACTACCAAATGGCAAACAAAGGGGAAGGCACAAAGTAACTTATGATCTAAAAAAATTATAGCACTTTTTTTGTAATCCCTTTCTTTGTATATTGTTAAATAATGTACTGCGTGTGGCAGGAATTCGGGAAATGCATGAAGAAGTAAGAATGTAAAAACGAAGCTCAACCTCTCGAAGCACACACCACACTAAGAGATCAAGGGGTGTACTGGAAGGTATACAAGGGACACCAAGCGAAAGATGGGCTGACTAAATCAAGAAAGGCTAATATCCCCTGGTTCAGAGTACAAGTGATATGAAGGAAACAAAATCTGCGAACATGGTGTTCAGTTTAATGCTTATTGAGGGCATCCCACACAAACACCTAGCTCAGGTGTGAGTCCTATTTAAATGAGTTACTCTCGCGTGCTAACTACTGAGATCATTAGTCCAGAAAATATAAGACATGTTATATCCCGAAGGTGGAGGTGTTTTGCTTCCGCTGAAATGTGAGATCCGGCGCTGATCTATACTTGTCTTCAACGCTTGCGGAAATTTTCAATCTCCAAAAATTACCTCCAGCGAGGCACCGCCCCAACCGGAACAAGCACTAAGCTCCCGACTGATCGCCTAACATGTGCGGTAGTGTTGTGCGTGTGTGACTGTGAAAGGTGTGAGGAGGGGCCAAGACTTGGAAAGGAAAAGTCGTGTGCGTTTCGTGACCTGTTTTAGGGTCCTGCTTCGGCATTTCCCTTGTATTGGTCCGAGAAAAAAGGGAAAACTCTCCGTAGAGAAGACGACCGCAAGATTCTCCTCCAGAGAGTGATTAAATTCGATCCAGGAACCTAGCTATATTCGAAAATCCATTACCTTCGGGACCTGAACCCTAGGTTCTTCCAGTCAACGATGCTGCGGAGGCAGCAATGTTGCCACTAAGCTATCGTAGCAGGTTTCATTTCTTGCACAGAAATCTTTAAGCTGATTTATCAGTCCACCCACCTACCTACTTACTATATACTTATCTCCCTGCATATTTATATAGAGAGAAATATTAACATGTAATGTGATAGAAAAAGTAATCGTGTGTTAACCTTCGCGGTCTCGGGTATTTAGTGCTACATGCGTGATCCTGAGGAAATGCTTTTGTCGCCGACGTACTTCCTTCCTTGTTCATATTGCAGTTCAATTATTATTTATTAGAATTTTTTAACATCAACACATTATATTTTTATTTATTTTTTAAATATCAAAAACAGTTTAAAAATATGAGACGTGGTATGGAGAGAAGAGCAATCTATGCACAATTTCTTCAGCTCAAGGCTCTCTCTCTCCTCCAAAAAAAAACAGCTATATTCGACACACAATTTTGTGCTATGAGACCATGGAATCGAAAAAGTAGATAAATATTTTTCCTATATGAAGTAAATTACTTCTAATACGTTGTTTAGTCAGAATTCACGTTTTGTTGACCATGATGCCGAAAACTTTGTAAACGGGAAAACATTTCTCTATCTGTCTATCTGTGGCCAACGCAAGCGCCTAAACCTTTCAGACGATTTTCTAGACGAACGTAAGATATCGAAAGTTGCAAGATCGTGCAAGTTTGAAAAGAATATTTCGATTTTTGAAGGTAACTTATATAAAGCCCCAACAACATTTTCAAAATTTTCTCAAAAAGGTTCCAAAATTTTTGATTAAGCTTTTTCTTCAGATAGCGCAAAGAACGCTGAAAACAAGAGGGCAGGTCTCGTTTTCGTTGAATTTTCTGATTTTTTTAAAATTAGAAAGTTGAATTTTTTTCTCCGTGTTTACAATATTAACTAGTGGTGCTACAGAATGACACAGACTTTCTCGGTGTAAAGTTTTCTAATTTCCTTGGTGTGTATTGGCTTTACAGTCTTGCCTCATCCTCTTGCCGGCTGCCATCTACCGCCGCCCACCGTACAACGTACGTAAAAAAAACATTTTCTCAATTTTTTGGTTTACTAATAGTGGAACCGAAATCTTACTTTAATAACATGAAAGAAGAATAAAACCTCGTCCTAAATGACAATTTTCATTGAAAAATTTGGTGCCATAAAAATGGCGTTTAAGTGTTACTGTAAATGCGAAATTTATAGCTCTTTTTCACAGAAAATTTCTGAGTTTTCAAAAAACTTGGTTAGAAGTCATTTGAAGCACATTCACTCACAAATCAAAAAGTGTGTACACATTGTTCGAAATGTGCATATTAAGAGAGACATTGCATTTGTGTAATTTTTGAAAAAAAAACATAGCAAAACTAATCTTATCTCATCTCAAAGAGTGCAATTAGCACTATATGCACGGATAATTTGAAGAAAACATTTGGAGCCGTTTTTTGAGAAAATGGCGATTGAGAGTTTCTGAAAATGCAGAATTTTGAGTTTGTTTTCACAGAAAACGTTTGACTTTTCGAGTGACTTTATATGGCATTATTTATAGCACATGTATGCATATGCATTATGTATGCAATAATGTGAATATTAATGACGTGCGAGACAAGTCAAAAATATTACAGTTGTGTAATTTTTGAAAAAACAAAAGAATAGAGAAATATGGCGTTTATGTCATCTTATAGAGTACTTTAAGCACCATTTCTACCGAAAGTTTAAAGAAACAATTTGGTGCCTTATTCGAGAAAATTTTGTTTTAGTTGTTTTTAATATTGCACAAATTACTCGCAATAGTGTGCGAAAACTACTAAAAATTAAAAAAAATATGTATACATGACCTTATAAGAATCAACTATGGAGAACAAATTTCATTTGAAGGAAAAATCTCTATCATAAATTTTGTAGTTGTAGGAAGACGCCGAAAAAAATTCAAACTTTTGCAATTATCGGAAATCCAAAGTTGTCAGTGAAAATAGGACCAGTGCAACCTTGTGTATATCACTCTATTCTAACAAGAAATTTAAAGAAAAAATTTGAAACCGTTTTTGAGAAAATTTTGAAAATGTACTTTGTGTTTTATGTAAAGTTTTAGAGAATTTTTGTAAAGTTTTAGACAAATTTTAGAGAATGTTTTTCAAAATCTCAAAGCTTCGACTCGAGCCAGATGGACAGGGGTTTCTTCAATTTAAAAAAATACTATGCCTGGTTTAGCCGCTAGTGGAGTTCACAGACCGATGGACAGACGGACAGACAGGTGGACGGACGGACGGACATTTTGAAAAAAAACACACTTTTTTGGTATCAGGGAACCCCAAAAGGTGTATTTCCGTTGAAATCTCGAAATTGATTTTCCGCAGCATCACATAACTTTCTCTATTATTTACTATATACGTACGTATACGAGGAAGTAAAAATAGAGATTTTTTCCTTTTCAAATTTTCTAACGAAATATCTTCAAATAAGGTGATGTACAATTCTTCGAAACTTTATAGTCTCAGCGTAATTTTGCGTGACATTTAGACAATTTGTAAACAATTTTTTCCTCAATAACGCATCCAATTCTTTTATAATTTTTTCCTTGAATAGTACAAAGGACATATAAAATAGTCTTAAGTCCCATTTTCGTTATTCGGGTGAATTTTGCTTGACAATACTTCAATTTACAAAAGCATTCTAAAAAATTGTTTAAAATTATTTGAGGGAATTCTGATCAGTGTTGTTGACATTATTGTATGAAGAAACAAAGGAAGTCATCTCCGTCAACTTGCTATATTTATCAACAACCGGCTTTGTCGTTATCAGTTTACAAATATAAAGAAAAGAAAATATAAATAAAACACCAATAAAATACAAAATAAGATAAAGCGGGGGATTAATATAAATAATAGTTACATTTAAAATTATAATCATTAGCAAATTAAATTACACAATGTGAAATGCAAGCGGATATTAATATACAGACCAGTAGCAAATGACATTACAAAATATACAATGCAAAGGGGGGAGGGTTTAATGTATTTAATAGATACATTTAAATTTTAATTATTACAGACAAATAGATAAAATTGCAAAAAGTGAAATGCAACTGGGGATTAATATAGATAATAGAAAGCAGTTCAATTCACAATTTACAAAATACAAATAACGAAATACACATTATGAGATTGCAAAAGATGAATAACTTGAACTTCTATTTATTATCTATATTAATTCCCCCGTTGAGTTTCATTTTTGCAATTTTATCTGCAATTTGTCTGTGGTTGTTTTTTATTTGTCCGTGCTAAAAGTATCCTTTTCTTTAACACTAGATCTGGAGATAATGAAAATCTCTGAAACTTTGGAAGATCCAAATGTGTTCTACTTTTTATATCACCGCTACGGAGTAGAGGGGAAGTTATGTAAAACTGCGCGTAAACCGGCAAATTTTCGGCAGAGAAACTCTTATTGTCGGGCTCTGGTAACGGAAAAGTGGATAAATCCAGTTGCTAAATTTAGAAAAAAATTCTCTAACACATGGTGTAGCCAACACATGTTTTGTGAGTCCTTGATCGAAAAAAAATCGATTGACGACAAAACGTCTGTTTGTCCGACTCTGTCCGATTGTCCGTCTGTGAACAACACTTGTGACTACATCATTCAGATTTTCTTCAAAATTGATATTCCCCAATCGATATGGCTGATATCGCGGCCCCTTGAATTTGAAACCGGTAATTTAATTTTGGGAGGTACTTTACAGGAAGCCCCTGGGACATTTTTGTAATTTCCAAAAAGGGCTCCATTGTTTTGGATTAAATTTTGTTGGTAAATAATGTGAGCAACGTTTGAGGAAATGGTACAGGTTTCTTGTTCATTGAAAACCCTAATATTTCGAAAATTGCAAAAGTTAAAAAAATATTCCGGCGTCTTCCTACAACTACAATTTTCACGATTGAGATTATAACTTAACTTAAAGATTATCTATAACTTAAAGATAGATTTTGAAATAAGGTCATGTTCAATTTTTCCAAAATATGAGTACTTTTTGCGTTATTTTGCGTAAAATACGGGTGTGAAAGAACGTGGTTTTAGCAGCACTAGTTATTAAGCGTGTGAAAGTGGCATTTTTGTTGTAAAGCTGGTGGTGTAGGGGTAACGTGAGTGGTGTGTTAACTTTAAATTTCTGTGCGAAGATCTGCGTGGAGAAAAAATTCCTAGAAAGCAATTTTTCAGGTTCATGTATTGCTATACTATTAGTAATATATATAATTACTATAATATTAGTATTATTATTATACCGGGAGCGGTAGCTCAGTGCATCAACTGATGTCACTGCAGCGCCTTTGACCGGGAGGTCCCAGGTTCGAGTCCTGACAGTGGCAGGATTTTCAGCACTAGCTTTTCAGCTAGGTCGAGTTGTCGCTGTCGGGAGGAGAATTCTAGAGGCCGGCTGCTCTGATCGGTAGTTTTCCGTGGTTTCTCTGATCAACACCAGGCGAATGCCGGAGCAGTAGCATATCAAACGGGCCACGGACCGCGCGCGATCGTTCCTTCCTTTTCCTTGTCCTATCCTCTCCCCTTACTTACACACACACTTACACTAACATGCACTACACTACCACATATTCCGGGAGACCGATTGGGAGCTTAGAGCTTGTTCCGGCTGGAGCGGTGCCCCGCTGGTGGGAGAGTCCTGGTTAGGGGGAAACCCCACTACCCGACGGTAGGTCGGCGCCGGATCTCGCCATAAAGGAGGGAAGATCACTGCCATCTCCCGAGAAAAAATATGTACTTCACTCACGGGACTAATGACCAAAGCAGTTGACGGAAACACGAAAAAATCAATCATATATTATTATAATATTTTTTCCTGTATGTTCCCTTCCTCAGTTGTAAGTGTTAAAAATATGTTGAAATAATTAGAGCAAGTCCTGATGCAATTCAAGTTTAGGATTATTGTATATGAATAATCTAAACTTCAATACATCATTATTATTCTTTAATTTACGATATTTTAATAAACAATTCAGATAGTAATTAATATGAAAAATGTATTGTACATTCGACTCTCGTCATCTAATTGGATAAAAATTGAGAGCATTTACAACATCATTGTATTCAGATTGTTGAGATGAAATGGGTGGGGATCGGAATATTGTCCCGTCCAGCATTACAAAGCGATTTGAGTCACGTGGTACACCCGCTGTGATACACCTATCCAATTTCCATCCCGAAGCAATTGAACTCAAATTTTATCAAGCGGATTTTGGATACAAACGCTGGTATCGGCGCTAAAATAGCCGTCAAATTCGTGGATGAAAAAAGCTTGCTTCGCAACGAAGTTAACTGTCGTAACTTCGTTATTGGAAAAGCTCAGTTACGCAAAACGCGCAAACTTTGCTCTCTTTTATAGATAAAATACCACGTTTATCTGTATCACAAAATCAGCTAATATTATCTAAATGCCTCACGGATACTTACGTTGAATAACACCTTTTATTTTATTCTTTTGTGTTTGATGATTGAAACTTTGGTGCAGCTTTAGTCAGCGGTAATTCTTCTGTCATTTTGCTAGAACTGTATAGTATTTTAATGTAAATGAAGGTAACAATAAGTTGAATGAATTCATTGTTTACATTTTGTGTATTCCTTACATCGCGAGGTTTGGTTAAAAATGCTCACCTGCATGGATATGTGGATGGGAGCTAAATATTTTGCGTATAAATTCGGTACACGAATAATATGATTAAATTATTTGTTTATATTTGTATTTTTATAGTGAACACTACAAACTTGAAGTGACAATTTGTTGGGGGAGCGGCTTGTTCTGAATTTACCATGGAAAGCAAATGAATCTCAGCTTTATCTAAACAGCTCAAGAGAAACACGAAACCGCAATCGAGATAGGGATTATAGAACCAGATAAATTTTGCAGTAATTGTCTTGTGCATAAAGCAGAATAAAACATAAAGTTAGGATTTCCAAATTTACTCTTTTTTGAATCAGTATTGTAAATAGGGTTAATTAGATCCCTCCACCCGGCTGTCTGAGGAAGCTTGCAGACCTGCCTTAGCCAGTTCTCTATTTCTTTAATGCGTTGAGGTGTTCCGTAGGTCAATATTGGCTCTTAATGTCAGATTGGATGAATCCGGAAAAAATGGATATATCCAATTCAATTTCATGTTGCCGTCTTTTATGTGTCGAAACTCAGGCCATTAAGTCTGATCTTCCGTCTGACCACGCATTTTTGCTCTGCTTCTTTCACTGTGTAGCGGAGAAAGAAGGTATACTAGGGAGACGAAACAGGTGATTTTATTTTAGATCAGATGTTTCTTTTAGGCTTGAGAATATTTTATATGCAATAAATCTATAAAATGGGACATCAGGCATTACTTCCCTTTCGAAGGACAGCGTACCAAGTATTTTTTCGCTCTTAAAAATCTACGGCTACGATCTGGTTTGAACTCGCGAATTTGGGTATAACAGTGATACGCAAACCTTCATACCATCGTAGCCTCAAATAGCCCATCTCCAGACCGGGAGCGGTAGCTCAGTGCATCAACTGATGTCACTGCAGCGCCTCTGACCGGGAGGTCCTAGGTTCGAGTCCTGACGGCGGCAGGATTTTCGGCACTAGCTTTTCAGCTAGGTCGAATTCAGCCGCTATCTGGAGGAGAATTCTAGCGGCCGGCTGCTCTGATCGGTAGTTTTCCGTGGTTTCTCCGATCAACACCAGGCGAATGCCGGAGCAGTACCCTATCAAACGGGCCACGGACCGCGCGCGATCTATCCTTCCCATTCCTTGTCCTATCCTCTCCCATTGCGCACACACACACACTTACACTAACATGCACTACACTACCACATATCCCAGGAGACCGGTCGGGAGCTGAGAGCTTGTCCCGGCTGGGGCGGTGCCCCGCTGGTGGGAGAGTCCTGGTTAGGGGGAGACCCCAGTAGCCAACGGTTGGTCGGTGCCGGATCTCGCCATCCAGCGGGGGAAGATCACCGCCATCTCCCGGAGGAAAAACATGCACTACACTAACGGGACTAATGACCGAAGTAGTTGACGCGCCCGGGAACACGAAAAAATCAATTAATCAATCAAAACGCAAAACTGTTAAATGATTTATTGCCGATCGGTGCTTGTTTCGAATCTCCGTGGCGATATATTCTCCCCGTGATCCAGCTGTTTTGGCGCGTCAGAGTGAAACGAAGCGTGATATTCCTGCACGCACGAACGAATGATGCACGCACGAATAATAATGTTGAGATAGGTGGAACACTGGAGGTAAGACAGGACCAACGCAATAAATCTTCATAGGCAAAAGGAATCAATGTTTCTTGTTAATCATTTATTGTTGTTACACCTCGACGTTTCGTACACCATGTGTGTACCTTGTCACGAGGTACTAAATGTCAAAAGGTGTGAAATTTGAAGTTCTTTTCACAGCAAATTTTTGAGTTTTCAAAAAACTTATTTTAAAATAATTTGAGGCACATTAATTCAAAAATACAATGTTTACGAATTGCTGGAAATGTGTATATAAACGGCGTGAGAGATATTTCAAAAAAATCATTCATTTGTGTAATTTTTCAAAAAACAAAAGAATAGAGCACAATGAACTTTATCTCATTTTTAACAGTACAATTAGCACTACCCGTCGAAGAAATTTGAAGAAAAAATTTGGGGCAATTTTGAGAAAATAAACTATGAGTCTTTCTGAAATTGCGGAATTTTGAGCTCATTTAATAGAAAACTGTTGAGTTTTCGAGAAACGTTATCACATTATTTAATGCACATGTACTCATAAATACAATAATTTAAACAAATTGCCGCTAATATAAATATTAACGACGTGCGAGAGAAAAAAATACATTTTTTTATTTTTGAAAAACAAAAGAATAGATCAATATGGCGTTTATATCTTCTTATAGACTGCATTTAGCACTATCCTTACCAAAATTCAAAGAAAAAGTTTGCAGCCTTTTTTGAAAAAGCTTGTTTTTGTAATTTTTAAAATTACAAATATTGCCAGCAATTTTGCCCGAAAACTACTCAGAAGTTCAAAACAGTGTACATGACCTTCATGAAAAATCTAATTATGGACAACAAATTTAATTTGAAGGAAAATCCTCTATCTTCAATTTTGTAGTTGTAGGAAGACGCCGAAAAAATTCATAATTTTGAAATTTTTGAAAATTCAGAGTTAACCGGGAAAATCAGACCTGTCACCTTTATAAGCGTATTTTACTCTCTTCCTACAAGAAATTTAATTAAATTTGGAGCAGTTTTCGAGAAAATTTAAGAAATGTCTGTGAGGCTACATATAAAGTACCCCCCAATTTTGAAGAAAGTTTTTTTTTAATTTGCAGCGTCTCAAGTCCAGCCAGTTTGGCCGGAGATATCAATTTTAGAAAAATCCTACGTATAGTTTGGGCGCAAGTGGTGTTCAGACAGACAGACGGACGGACAGACGAACGGATCACTTTTTCAGTATCAGGGGACCCCAAAACGGGTATATCCCTTGAAATCTCGACATCGATTTTCCCAGCATTACATAACTTTCTCTATACCATGTATATTACTCCGTATATACTGTAACGTCACACTCTCCGTGAACGGACGTGATTAACTCCACCCTCAATTTATTAATACATTTATTTATCAGTCTATATATTAATCAAAACATTTGGCGCGGCGTCGCCATTCGGCTCGTTACCTGCTCAGCCCGGCCAGCGTATCTCTCCCCGCCCGCCTCAGCCACACCGACACCGCGGGCGAATAGTTTATGACCCTTCCACAAGGACCGCAACGTGCCCACGCCGCTTCGGGGCGCCGCGAAATAGATACAAAAGGCCACCGCCTTGTTTCATTTAGATGGACCCGCCCAGCGTCACCGGTCAAAAAAAGGTCTCCACTAAAAATCACAAAACATTCAAAGACGCCACGGCGCAGTCGGCCTTCGCGAGTAGGGTAGCAGCGTGGAACAGGCCGCAGTACTCTTTGCAATTCGTGCGTACGTGATGCTCTGAAATACTCCGCGATTTGTCATGAACACCCGTGTGAAAGAGCGACCAATAGACCTTCTCATAAAATTGCAGGAGCCAGCATTTTGCAACGTTTTTGGCCAAAGAATAATTTCAAAGATTGAGCCCGCAGCTGCACTGCATTCCATCGACTGCGTGGACACGGCGTACCCCCCCCCCCCGCATGGGGCCATGCAGTGACTTTCGCACCAAAAATACAACGGCATTTGTTTGTGTCACATGAGTTAGTGCACCATTGGTTCGAGTGTTGCCCCGCCACCGCTCCCGATAGTTCATTTTAAGCAATAAGGGTGAGGCAGTCGGATCAGAAGAGGGGATCAAAGCCTTCGTTTTGTCGCGTGTGAGGCCCCAAAATCACTCCCAGCTCGAACTTCGAACTAGGCACTTCACAATTATCTCTTCCATTCGAGCTTTGTACTGAGACTTCTACTCCGAGTTTATACTTCTGACTGGTGTTTCGAACGTGTCTTCAAAATTCTCACTTAAGACTTTGCGTTCCGTAGATGAACTTCTTTAATAGCCTTTTGGCTTCGAAGATGCACTCGCAGTGACTTGCATATCTAACTAGCACGTGCGACCACTGATGTCTCAAAGACCTTCTTATATTGTTTAATTTCGGTTCTAAACTTGTGCTTAGAACTCCATCCATTGATATACAATGTAGGCTTTTACGGCCGGTTTCTAAATTATTTGACATTTCCGGGTTTGTAGGCCGTGGTCTAACGGAGACTTGACCATACGTTTCGCCTGCAACTGTGGCAGGCATCTTCAGTGACATTGCTGGCGGGGGCGAAATGTTCTGCCTGGCAGCACCGCGTTGACTGAGTCAACTGAGTCGGTTGACAACGACTGACAGTCAACAATGCAACGACTCTAACCCATTGTAGCCAAAATCCATATTTTGTGGACCCTTGAGGTCGAAAACTCGAATGACGGCAAAACGTCTGTCCTTCCGTCCGTCAACAACACTAGTGGCTAAATCGTTCAGCCGATTTTCTCCATAATTTTTATTCTTCAATTGATCTGGCTGATGTCGCGACCCCTTGAATTTGAAACCGATATTTTAATTTTCGGGCGTTCTTTATTTGAAACCCCTGGAAAATTTTCGAAATTTTCAAAAAAATGACCCTTCGATTTGGATTAAATTTTGTTGTTGGATAGTGTAAAGAACGTTTAAGAGAATGTTGTAGGACTCATGTTCATTGAAAATCCTGTTTTTTTTTCAAAAATTGTAAACGTTCAAAATTTTTCAGTCTTCCTACAACTAAAATATTAAAGACAAAGATTTTTTTCTTAATGCAATCTGTTCCCTAAAGATAGATTTTGAAATAAGGTCATGCACAATTTTTCGAAACTTTGTGTAGTTTTCGCGTGATTTTGCGTGAAATAATGGCGAGAAAGCACGTGCTGTTTTAGCACCACTAGTTTAATATATGTTTATGTGACAAGATGAATTCTTCTGAAATCTTCTACTTTCTTAAAATCTGTTCTATGAAATTTAGTCTTGGTGACACAAGTTCCAGAAACATATGTACTTGCAAAAGCACAACTCGTTGGGCAAAATATCTTACAATTGCTTATTTCACGGATGTGATGCAATATCATAGTGCTTTGTTAACGGTAGCAAGGTAAATTTTTCATGTATTTAATGTTTTTTGTATACATACGAGGAATTAAAGCTTCTATACTTGTAATATAAAATCGACCGACGGTCCGCACAATTCTACGTAGCGGGCCACATGTGGCCCGCAAGCCGCAGTTTGGCCAGGCATGGTGTTGTGGAATGAATTGTCCGTTTTAGCCTTCTCTTTCAAAATAGATTTACCCGAAGCTTTATGGAGCACCGAAAAAATTTCATATTTACAAAGCGGAAAAGTTTTCTCCAATACAGGAATGGTGTTAAAAATCAAATTATCTCCATGTAGTTCCTGGTTGTGTGCTCTGTATTTAATCAACACTACGTAAACCAATGTGTTGTATTCGCGCGCAGTGTAACAGAATAAAAAGCATTATCTCGACTTTGAGGTAGACAATTTAAAAAAATACTTACACGATGTCAATGGAGTTGCTTTCCCATTGTTCTCACACTAGCAATTTGTTAATTTTCAAAGAAACAATCGGCCAATATATTCCAATTAATTTACATAAACAAAGCGAACTTGAAATTCACAGTCAACTGGCGTGAATTAGATATGCCATCGGCCTCGCATTAAATATCGCAATCTCTTTTGATCCAGATGCCACGGTTGAAAGGACATTCTTTCTAGCTAATTATAAGTGTTAAGTTTTAAAGTATGTTAAATTGTCTCCTACCACCCTATCTGTGAAAGTTCTAAATTTCTTGCTGAAAGGGCATGTTGAAAACACGTTTACCCAATAGGAAAAACAAGCAAAAGAAATGCGACAGCTTTTGGATGGCTGGGAAGTATGGCCCGAGTTGAAGATTTCAGAAAGATTCTATTGTAATAAGGTGCGTAACATGGTCTTGAAAAACTTCATTTTATTTATTCAATATCTGAACTATAGGAGAAGTAAAGACACAGATTGATTCACTCTTGAAAGAAACCCTCCACGCATTAATAAACAACAAAAGAAATCATGTGTTTTCTTTATTCTAGGTTTAGTACGTCTGTTCATTCCAATCATGTACGCAAGGGCATCTTCTCAATCGCAACCTGTACGTTCATATTCGAATAATTAAATAGGTGACGTGATAAGTCCCGAACTCACAGAGCGGAGGTGATATACGAGGTTTTATACCCCATCCCATTTCATGGCAAGATCTCGGTAATAGTCTTCCATTGCCTTTCACTGCATTCAGGTTGGGTGTGTGTTTGTAGGAGGAAGATAACCACATTACAACCACACGGACAAAATGCCTTGTGCCTTCGGCTCCGCGGACTTACACGCAGGACGAAAGAAGATTGGGAGCATGGCGCGAGCGTGGAGTGAGCATGGTGAGGGAGTGATGGGAGCGTGATAAGAGCGCAGCGTGAGCGAGGAGGTAGCGTGGCGGGAGCGCGGCGGGAGCGCAGCGGGTGCTCGGTAGGAGCGCAGTTGGAGCGTGGTGCGAGTGCGGTGGGAGCGCGGTGGGAGCCTGGTGGGAGCGTTGTGGGAGCGTTGTGGGAGCGTGGTGGGAGCGTGGTGGGAGCGTGGCGGGAGCGCGGCGGGAGCATGCCAAAACCGTGGTAGGAAACCGGCGGGAACCCGACGGCAGCTTCGTGGGAGCACGATGGGAGCGCTACCGGAGCGTGGCGGGAGAGCGACGGGAACCTGGTGCGAGCGCAGTGGGAGCGCGCTGGGAACGCGGTGGGAACGCGGCGAGAGAGTGATGAGAGCGTGACGGGAGCGGGGTGGAAGCTTGATGGGAGCTCGGCGGGAGCCATGCGAGAGCTTTGCGGGAACGCGAACGGAACATGGCGGGAGCGCAATGGGAAATCGGCGGGAACGCGGTGCGAACGCGGTGGGAGCGCGAAGGGAGCCTGACAAGAGCGTCATGGGAGCACGGTGGGAGCGCGGTGAGAGCGCGGTGGGAACAGGTGGGAGCGCGGTGGGAGCGCGGTGGGAGCGCGGTGGGAGCGCGGTGGGAGCGCGGTGGGAGCGCGGTGGGAGCGCGGTGGGAGCGTGGTGGGAGCGCGGTGGGAGCGCGGTGGGAGCGCGGTGGGAGCGCGATGGGAGCGCGATGGGAGCGCGATGGGAGCGCGATGGGAGCGCGGTGGGAGCGCGGTGGGACTACGGTGGGAGCGCGGTGGGACTACGGTGGGAGCGCGGTGGGAGCGCGTTGGGACTACGGTGGGAGCGCGGTGGGAGCGCGGTGGGAGTGCGGTGGGAGCGCGGTGGGAGCGCGGTGGGAGCGCGGTGGGAGCGCGGTGGGAGCGCGGTGGGAGCGCGGTGGGAGCGCGGTGGGAGCGCGGTGGGAGCGCGGTGGGAGCGCGGTGGGAGCGCGGTGGGACCACGGTGGGAGCGCGGTGGGAGCGCGGTGGGAGCGTGGTGGGAGCGCGGTGGGAGCGCGGTGGGAGCGCGGTGGGACCACGGTGGGAGCGCGGTGGGAGCGCGATGGGAGCGCGATGGGAGCGCGATGGGACCACTATGGGACCACGGTGGAAGCCCGCTGGGAGCCCGGTGGGAGCGCGGTGAGAGTGCGGCATGAGGGTGGCACGAGCGGGCCGACGCGGAACAGCGACGCACCTGGGCGGCTCGGGGCTAAAGCGTGCGCGACACTGGAGAGGTGGCGGGGCGCGGGGGCGTGGCGCGGAGGCGCGGGGGCAGAGGAGACGTGGCGCGGCGCTGAGGAGACCCTCGAGCCTGCGGCGTAGGGCGTGACGATAGAGGCTGCGACGAAGGCGCGGCAGGGAGCGGGGCCGGCAGCGGGGCGATGGCGAAAGGCGAGGCGGGGCAGGGAGCGTGCCCGGAGAGCGCCTCGAGAAGGGCGCGCGGAAGGAAGCAGCGCAGGAAAAGGAAGCAGGAGATACAAGAGGAAACAAGGAAGCGACCCGTGACGCACAGGCTCACGCCAGGTGAAATACAGAGTGCAAAGTGGAAAAAGAAAGGGGAACAAAGACCACAAAGGCACAAAGAAAAAATACTCGTATGTAGGAATAATACGCGCCGTAGATAGAAGCACGGTGTGGGCCCGCCGCGGTGGAACAGGCAACGCGGCGGCGGGGGCGGGGGCGGCGGCCACGAAGCGGGGCGGAGGCGGAAGCGGAGAGGCGCGGCGGCGCGGGAAGGGGCGTGACGGGGGCGGGGCGGCAGGGGGGCGGCGCAATGAATAGAGCGCCTGGAGAGCAGCGGAGACGGATGGGGGAAGGTCGGGGTGGAGGGGTCGCGAGGGGGCGCCGGTTGCCGGCTGCGCTTGGAGCGGTGCCAGCGCCTTGGCGGCCGCCACCCCCGGCCCCCGGCCCTCGCGCTGCCCGCCGCTAAGGCGCCCTCTGCCACGCGGAGAGACACCAACGCCGCCAAGTGCCACGCCGCCGAGCGCCACGCCCCCGCGCTCCTAGACCTTTGTGCCCTCGCACCTCCTCAACGCAGCGTCCTCGCGCACACGCGCCCCTACTCGCCCCACGCCTCTGCATCCTCACGCACTCACGCTACCGCCCCCGCACTGCCTCCTACGTTCCCACGCACCCACACATGCTCTCACGCTCACCCTTCACGCAGCCTGCACCACTGGCCTTTCGGACTTTTGCTTCTGCGCTTCGTCGCCTTTCTCGCTCTTGTTCGCTCGCTGCAACGTCCGCGCCTCTTCACTTCCACGTCCCCGTTCGAAAGACGCCTTCTTGTTCTCCTCTCTCGTTTTTTCGTCTCTTCTCTTCCACTTCCATACATTGATACTATTCGGTCCCAGCCGCCCTCTTGATTGAGGTTTTCTGAGTTTACTCAATCGCTTAAGGCGTATTCCGGTAGAGTCCCTAGTTTTGCACTCCCAGACGCAAATGTACAGCCTGCCCGCTCTTATATGTTACTACTCTGTATTAATGTAAATTCAGTGGTTAGACGGATGAGCAGGTCCTATGGCCTAAGCCTCGCCATTAATAAAGATATTATTATTATTATTATTATTATTATTATTATTATTATTTTATTTCGATATGGCTCCTCCATCTCCCCCTTGGTCCGGCGGGTAGCATCGCAGTGCACGGGGTCTCGGTGTCTGCGAGCGAACACGTGTTTCAGCCCCTCCCCGCCCCCGGCTGGGGTGCACTCTGGCGCCCCTGGCACTGCCGTCCGCCTCCTGGTAAGCCGGGGGCCGCAGCTCCCGCACGCGCCCTCTGGCGGGAGTAGCGCAGGCCCCTGCGGCGATTGGACGCTGTCTCCGGACCCCTCCCCATCGCCTCCCATCAACGTGCCCCTGGTACCTTACAGCTCTTTTAGAGACTGCGTTGGGAATATGTATACGTTATTGTAAATATGTGTAAAAACGTGCTCAATGCGGAACGAATATATAATGTGGAACGAGTATATAATGCAGAAAGATGGCCAATGTAAACATTAACCGTTGTTCTGTTCCTGTACCTTTCCTGTCCTAAGGCTTGATAGCCCGCTACGGGCCTTGGCCGACCAGCGGTGACCCAGCCTCTCAACCATGGGATAAGGGGTTCGTTTCGTGAGCACAAAGACATTGGTTAACCCTACAAACTGGTCTTCATAACCTTAGGGTGGACTTCCTCATCGTAACACATCAGTAGGTACTGGGACGTATGTAAAGAAAGCGCACAGGTATAATGTCTCAGCCGGGAATCTTACCCGGGGTTGCGCCGTGGAAAGAGAGCACTTTAACCAACGAACCGCTGAGGGAAGAAAACCGTTGTTCTGGCAACCGCTAATTCGACAGTATTGCATTGTGTAATGCGGAAAAAATATTGGTTTCTTGAGATTCACCATTGAGCAAGTTCCACCGTAGATTTCTTTTAAGTAAAATCGTTTGCACGCCGCGAGTACATTGTGTTTGAAGCCAGTCAGTAAAGTTGCAGAGGTATCGATTCTGAATGTGATATAATAGGCAATGGTGCTTTGGGGAGAGACGTGTAGGTAGCCAGAAAATAATACTTGTTGAAGTGTGATATGTTATAAAATCCCATGAGTGCTATAGTCTACAGATTTTTAAGAATTGCACAAGACTAAAAAGTGTTAATGTGAATTTGTTTCGAAAATGCAATACAAAGTGAAGTTTTTAAAAGAGCTTTGAGATCTATCAGGTAGCCACTTAAATTGTCATTATTTCCTTGATTTGTGTAATAAATTTATTTAAAAATTCGCATGAAGCAAATTTTATTTTGGGAATATTTAAGAATACTTACATGAAGTAAAATAACTTCTAAAAAAGGATTGTCCAAATGGCGACCCTCGAGCCGGCGGTGCCAATTATTGCGACCCGCAAAAGGTTATGAAACAAATGTGAAAGTCCCTTGCATCCATGTCGAGCAAGAACAATGCGTGCCTAATGCATCCGCCCTGTTGAGATCATCAATCCAACTGATAAGAAAATAGTTTAAGTTTAGATTTAAGGATTTTTTTTCTTGTAAATTTAGAAATTGAAAATCATCGCAGTGTATTTAACTGCTTTATGCATTGTAGAGCTTGATATCAGTTCCATTCTCCTCTCCCCTCTCGTTTCAGAGCAGCCCGGCAAAATGCCGATATCAATTATACGGACGGAGTCACATGTGAATCGCCCGAGTAATGAAAATATGGCCTGTAACCATATTAAAGGTTTTAGTTGTAGCCCTTCGGGCCTTGGAATTTGGACGCCACCTGTTTCAAACTTTTAAAAGTTGTTTATTTAACTGGTTCAAACAGAGAAGTTGTATTGAACTGGTTAATTTCAGAAAAAGAGAAGAGATGTAGATAAATCTCATTTGTGAACAAAACAATACAAAATTGGAATATTTGTTTTTTTATATCCGTCGAATCAGGCTTAAGGATTTACGGACTATATTTGCTGTTCCCAATAATGCAGCTTTTTGAATGATCCACAAATGCTTTTCAGTCAATTTTAACTTCTTGGCGATCTCTTGCTATTTCTTGGTGACCAATCTATTCTCTGACACCACAACGGGAAGCACTTCCACTGTGCGCAATCCATATAGGTCTTTCAATTCAACAGCGAGGGGTTGGTATTTCCTCTTTTTCTCAGCAACAGATGTTACAAGCCGGTCATCTGTAGGGATTATTATTATTATTATTATTATTATTATTATTATTATTATTATTATTATTATTATTATTATTATTATTATTATTATTATTATTGTTATTATTATTATTATTTTATATTAGTACGCCAGTTTTAGCAGGCTAGGGTTAGGACTAATTTTGTAAAATTTTTTAAATAGATATGTAAATATTATGTTTGTTTCGTGTATTTTTAGTCTTTGTATTTGGAAAACTCTACCACCGAAAATTATACTTCTAAGTAGCATAATTAATATTCTACTGTGGTAAGTAGAAAACGGAAGCGTGTATGTTTGGTAGCTAGTAATTGCAGCATGAAACGTTCCCCACTTGAGGCGGCCACACGTCGGCAGAAGAGCTCTTGGCGAGCAGACGATGCTCTGTGCTGTGCGGCGCGGGTCGCCAAGCTTTGGGCACGCCCCCTTCCTTCACCTTTAGCCCGGCCTCATCCCGGATGGAATAGCCTAGTTGCTTACCTTTGGGAGTTTTCAACAGGCCAGAGCTAATGCTTGTAGTTGCGACTCACTGTCTCTTCATAGGAGGAGATCCTTTGCTTCTGGTTTCCCTGTTCTGAGATTTTTCTGCTAGTTGTATCCTCCGAAGGCAGGTGCCACAGTAGTACCTTATGCATTTGACCTCAACGTATTCATTATAACCTTGGGGACAGTTAAAGAGCGATTCCTTACCTGTGATAGGTTCATCACTCTAGAACAGGCACGACAAACCCCGCCCACACGAGCTACTTGCCTGCCTGGGGAGCCCGGCGCTTCTACGGGCACGGGCAACTTCCCCTGATTTTGCACTCATTTCGCCTTAAAGTCCACAAAGAGGTGTACATGCGCAAGCTGGAGAGGCACGAGGCGGTGAATTGTGGCTTCGTACGAAAATATGTTTGCCAGATTTTTTCTATCAAATAACCGAGAATTGTATTATGTTTATATTCTTCACTATTTATTACTGTTTTATGTTACTACTTTTATTTTCTTACTAAATTCTCCCTTATAAAAACATCTTCGCTAAGTGACAGGAATGCATTTGAATGTCGAATTCTTTATTTGTTTTCGTTTTGTAAGGTGTTATTAAATCATTCATTTATTTATTGTATTTAGCAATAATATGAAGTCTATAGAGGTTAAGAATTCTCGCTTACGGGCGGTCAGCGCTTTTAACAGGCAAGAATTAACCTGTTAAACCTTCCAACCTGAACATAGAAAGTTGATGCTTTTATTTCACTCTTAAGTAAACAGGATTACAAAATCAAGATTCTCTTGATTCAATTTTTTAAAATTGTACTCCGAATTGGGAACTTGAAATCGAACTGATGTATTATTTAATTTTAATGGATCATTTCTTTCCCTTAAAGAGAAAATGGTAATTAATATAGCTAAATTTGTGACAACTATCAAGTCATTTTTTCCCCAAAACTGTCATGGGCCAGGTATCCAATGACGCTCCGCCACTCCAGAGGAATTTGTACAACCCTTACTTTTAAATCCTTCGCCAATTTCTCTGGACGTAATGTCCGCTAGCTCTAGTAAGCGTGTTACCGTGCTCGCAACATACCTGCTCTAGAAAGAGACCGGCAGACGGCGGAGAAGCGATGTTTGTGATATCCCCGTATGACTTCTGTGATATCCCCGTCAGAAGACGAAGCTATAATACATTTTCTTTAATAATAAAGCTTTCTGTCGGAGTTGCCTGCCCTTTCCTCGTTGCCAGAGCCACGAATTACTCTGATTCAAAAAACGCTACTTCTCGTCGTCAGCATAATTTTGATGTATGCAGATTGTGGCGAAAAGCTTTGAAGCGAGAAGATTATTGGGGATAAATTAGGACTGGGAAGGCGCTAAGATTTCTAGAATGTCTTAGCGGGGCGGGAAAGTTCTGTGCCCTATTTCACAGGGCTTTCTCGCATTCTCGATCCTGTGTCCCTGCCATTGCAAGCATTACGCAAAGAAAATGGCTCTGATCGTCTTTTCAATGAACGATCAGCCAACGAATAGAGAGATGTAGACGTAGCAGATTTGCAGACTCAATTGGGAGCATGATAATAAAAGTATTACTGCGGCAAACTCTACGGCTATTTTGCAAATGGTCAATGTGCAAATTATGCAAATTGTATTTCTTCTCCACACATCACATATAGTTTTAATCTGTATTTGTCGTTAATTTAAAGCGATTTTCGTGTCAAAGAATTGATGTAGCCCATGTAAATAAATTATTTTGTATACATTTTATTTTATTTCAATACATTATTTTATTAATTTAAATCAATTTTATTAATTTATTTTATTTATAGTTTGATGTTTATATATATTTTATATTTATATTTTATTATTTTAATAAAAACGCAATACACTTGGCTGGCTTATCAATCCTGGAGCGTAGAAAGTTACATGAAAAATATAGATAGAAATTCTTTTTAAAGTATGCAACCTTTTTTAAAAAGTAGATTAAATTATGACGAATGTGATGAATCACGTCATGATTCTTGTTTTATGCGATTCCAGAACAGCAATACAGTGTCTGAAAGGCAGTATAGTAATTTACAGCGTTTTACCCCTACGTTCCTTGTAGCCATTAAAAGCACGTCTTGTAATTACCCTTTCAAAATAGTCTAAATGGATCCTGATAAAAGAATAGTGCCAATCGATTTGTCTTCTCAGGAGGAATGAGCAATTGATCACATGTGAAGGTCTTTTAATAACCCCTAATTTACGTTTTAGTTGCTCCCCCCCCAAAAAAAAAGTCTTTGAGAATTATCTGAGAACGTTGTGGAGGTACCAAGGAAAATGGTCAGGTCCCAACTAGAGATACGTAGGACACCGCACCTACCCGGAATGGTGGAATACAGACACAGGGATACATGCAGGTTATCCGATTACATGATACTAGATACAGAATGCGCAGCGTCTGTCACCAGAGGATTACAAGCCATGCGTCAGCCTAGTAAAGAGCTCCCGCTGTCCAGTAGTTCAGTAGAGCAGTTAATGTTAAATGTCATAGTAATAAGCAGTTTCCGCTGAGACGGAAGCTGTTATTTCTCAAGAGTCTATTTGCGATCCTAAGCAGCCGAGACAGTCCTGCAACGAGTTCATTTTTACCGTTATGTTCATTACTCAATATCCTGTATTAAAACTTTCAATGGCTTTACATCAAATTAAACTGCTTTCGGTAGAGGAGACAGTGGGTATGTACGTTCATACCCACCTTGTGGATGCAAACCCACTTGAAGACATAGGACTTTTTAAAGCAGGATCTCTTTCGATTGAGAAGTAAAGAAGGTCGTTCCAAATGGTACATTTTCAGCATACAAATACAGCTCAGTCCTGAGGTATTTCTTTGAACAAATTATAACCACTTGCTTCGTAACTTAGCTTGTAACTCGTAAATGGACACGTAGCCAAATTGCTTTGTGTTGATATGCCTCTCCTCGTTAAAAAATATCTTGTTCAACGAAACTATCGTAAGGAAATTTGTTAGTGAGTGACATAGGCTCGTGAGATCTTATCGAAACATGCTAAACTAGTGGCCTACAACAGCAAAAACGCAGCTGTCGTGTATGTGAAAAATATTATCCTCGAGCAACAACATAGTCTGTTCTGAAAAGGCACATGAGAAAAATTATCTCCTTTCTTTCTCGTTGCTGGATTTTGTAAGCAGTGACACTCTATGACAAAAGTAACATTTGGTATGAATAATTGCGGATTAACATATTCAAATTTTGCATTTTAGTCAAAATCGAATCTTTCATTGTTTTCAACTTTTTCATCCGTGCAGGATATCTAACAGAACAGTCGACACCTATCACGTCAGCAGAGGCAGTTTAGTTTTCCGTCCGTTTAAGCAAAATTGTTAATATTCGTATATCGTGATTGTGCTGATGCTGGTGCTGATTATAGGGATGGTGATGATGACAATACTTCATTGAGGATTAGTATTTATTATTTTCGAGAAAGCCAAGCATTTTCACTTCGTAGCGGGTCAACGTAAGCATCCCAACCGTCGCGCCTTGTCTTCCACAGTTGGTACCCCGCCTCCGGCAGCGCACCCCCACTCTGCACTCACCCCCTTCAGAGCCAGATCAGCCCCTCCTGTCGCCGCCAGCGACGCCGACGGCGCCGCTGACATTTGGAGGTCTCAGCGGTTTCTGATCAATACTTCCGTGGTCGCGATGTCGTTAACATTTTAGCAAAAATCGTGGCCCGCGGCCTGAGGGCGATGGGGCAGGGTTGGGGGAGGGGGTTGGGCAGGGAACGAGGGAGGGGGCTGGGGAGGGCGCGTGGGCGTAGCGGAGGCGAGACTGATGTCGCGAACCAGCCGCGGGCACCGCTGCTACCTCTGCGGTGCATTCTATAGACCGCCCGATAGTTCGTCTGTAGTGTACGGCCTAGCGGGTGTTTCTGACAGAGGAACAAAACCTTCCGTTTGACTGTTCAAAATAATCATTTTCTTAGTGAGATTTAAATAATTATTTTAAAAGTCACTTAATTTTTTTATTAAAAACTAATTCACACCAGGAAATATATTTATAGAAGTATGTTACAATAACATCAATAACATTTTTTTACTTCAATTTATTTAATCCCAAGAAAACCGTTACAAATACATGTTTTAAATAATTATTTTTTATCCTCTGAAAATATGTGTTCTAAAAGTCACTTCACATACGTAATTATTTGCATGAAGAATTATATTGCAAACACATGAATAATAGAATACGTTATTTATATTTATTTAATACCAACAAAACAGTTAAAATTGTATGTGACATTGGAGGGAATAAAAACCACAAAGCTCGGGTGAAGTGTCGCATTTCCTTAAGAAAGCAAGAGATTTAACATAAGCTAAATGTGTGATTTTTAATTAATGAAGTAATGTAAAATTAATATTTGTTAACTTATCGTTTGTACTACAATTCATCCGCAAGAGAAATTCACATATGCAGCTATGCTGTAGTTTTCACATACGCATTTACACACTGCTTAGACGCATGTACACACTGCTTAGCCTGTGGATAACACATGCACATTTCACAAGAATTCAGTGGTAGCAATATTAATGGTGATTTAGCCTGTCAATCGACTGGAAGATGTTTACAACGAATCACTGTGACAAACACGTTAAAGTACAAATTTATGTTTTCGTCCTTAATGTCTCGTATCAAACCGTTGTCCGGCAAGTCAGTCAGTTTGTGCAATGTTAAGTTCCAAATAGAATGCTGTGCTGTGACCTGCTGTGAATGTAGCCAGAATTATTCTCTTCTTTATCGTAATCATATTTCGAAGATTCTTGAGCTAAGGAACTGAAGGGCGTTTTACCTGCTCTAAAACTATATCTCTACATCAGCTGATACTCTCTATTACATTGATTCGATAGCAAGAAAACGTAGACGTTTTCCGATTATTCCATACTCGTTTAAAATATACTCGTACAATCCGAATCGACGCGAATGAGTGTCAAAACAAGACACTTAACTGACTTCCCAGCTAATACCTCGAGGGTATTTAGATGTCTGAATTGTTCTGAAGAGGACTGTTAGCCCTTTGAAGCATTTTCTAGGTATCTACACAGAAAAATTATTCACTTCCGTCCGTTGGGCTAAGCACCAATCTTTCAAACTTTAGATAACCTGACCTACTTCCACTGCTATTGTTATGAATAAAAATTATTTTTTCTGAATCAAATTCTCACATTTGCTACAGTGCAACTTCACTCTAGTGTCATATTTGACCAACTGCCTGTATTGCCTCCCTGGCCTGTATTGGCGAATGTTTATGGTCATCAAAGAGAATATTGTCTTATAACGGCAGTAGTGCATTGAAATCGTTATCTTTGTTGTGATACATTATCACTTTCTTACTAACATAGTCGATTAATATAATAATTTAGCCCCTTTATTAATTTACAGACAGCCGAACTAACTTTGAGTTTCAAAATAATGATTTTATTTTGAACGTATTTTACTCTTTTTCGAATCAACAGCTTGTATTACGGATTCAGGCAACATTCAATAGCTTCCACTGACTCGAGTGTTCGCGGTCATCATTGTTGAGAAGTGTGAATTGAATATTTCAGGGGATTGTAGGTTTTCAAGCAATATTATTCTCCCCATACGTTACATATAGAATTTACTTCTATTTGACGATAAAAATAAGTAACTCACCAACGACATAAATACTATTCAGAGGCTCATTGCTGACTGACTATAATATTGTTATCATACTTTATTGCCCTCCAACAGTTACACAAAAGTGGGAATTGACACTATAATTCAAAATACATTAGTATAGATCGCTTTTAAGGATTGCAAGCATAATTTACAATTCTTCACCCTTTAGCTATGATTATCTTCAGCATCAATTGACACTCAATTGCGGTTAAGACTAAATGTACCGACACTAGTTCAAATTGTCGCCGCCATGTAGCAGCATTAAAATAAATCAAAAATACTTTATTAATAACGTCTGATAAAATGGTCCGATTTTCAATCAGAAAACGGTATTCGATTCGTATTTAATACAGCATTTTGAAAAACAAAAGAAAAAATGAGTTTTGGCATTTTTTTAATAGTCTCGAGAAGAAATTGAAAAATGTGGGCTTATAGCGTGACGGCGATGTGCTTCCTGAATCCAACGCCGTATCAATCGTTCAATTCCCATGAATAGGCGCGTCGTAAAGGGAAATTTGGTAAAATACAATGGCCACTCTCCCCCATGCCGCGCCGCCTCTAGGCGGCTCCGAGGGGCACGGGAGCATTCCGTTAGAGCTACGAAGAGCGAGCTGGGAGCGAGAGTGGCAAGCGGGCGCTTCCCTTGTGGCCAGACTGGGACCCGGAAGATAAAGCCCTATTCTCCGCATCACAACATGAGTTGTACTTTCTCGTAAACGTACGTATTGTACATATACGTATTATGTACGTACGTACGTACATGTACGTACAATATACGTAGTATAGAGAAAGTTATGTTATGTTGCGGAAAATTAAATACGAATTAAATACCGTTTACTGATTGGAAATCGGGCCATTTGTTCTGACGTTTTATCCTTTGAGCAAATGCTGAGATGGCCCCTTGATTTGCTTCTAGACGTAAGCGTGGCTTTACTATGCGCACGTTTTGTTGAGCTTTCCTTTTGCTTGTCGTGGTAGTAGAGCTTAGGGTGAGTTTCTATTTTATTAGCAATACAGAAAAATCAATACGCAGTTCGTTTACCGTTACAAATAATAAATAGAACGAAAATATCTAGTTTTTGAAATGCTAATTTCTCGCTTTTACAGGTTTATTATTATTATTATTATTATTATTATTATTATTATTATTATTATTATTATTATTATTATTATTATTTCATCTGCCAACTATTAATAGTTAAATTGTTGGAAAGGGATTCTGGAACTCAAGAAAGCCTGCGCAGATGATTTTCTGCGCCAAACGTCACATATAGTTTGCTTTTTTACTGTTTTTGACTAAATAAATATCTAGACATTATCGGTAAAGTAAATTCCCTTATGACAGTGCTGCTATCTATTGAAATTTCCTACAAATATTTTTCGGTACATTTAGCCTTAAAACTGAACTCAATATGTCCAACTCACGGTGCACACTACATTTTGTACTTCAATGAAACATGTATGCACTTGAAAAGAGTGTTACATTAAAGCGTCTCGTTTTTAAGTAAAACTTCCAGCGCAGGTAACAAAAACAATTTTTGTAGGTAGACACCGTTAAAAAAACCGTATTTTTGCATTTAAAGGGGCGTGGTAAAATTGGGATATAATGGAACAGTTACCTAAAAGTGAACGCTTTTAACACTAATGCGAAAAGTAAAACACCTGACGCATGAAACGCACTTCTAAAAAAGCAACGTTACTACTAGAATCATTCTTGAATAAAAAGTATGAGCGCTTTACTTATTTTGTGCACTTTCTCCTCACAAAAATTAATGTTTAGAGAACTCTGCAAAGTTAAACACCAGAAGAGATGGCTCAGAGCATCAACTGATGTCAGTGCAGTGCTTTTGACCAGGAGGTCCAGGGTTTGAGCCCCGACGGTGGCAGGATTTTCGCCACTAGGTAGATAGCTATGTCAAGTTCATCCGCTGTCTGGGGGAGAATTCTAGCGGCCGGCTGCTCTGATCGGTAGTTTTCTCTGGTTTCTCCGATAAGCACTAGGCGAATGCCGGAGCAGTCGTCTAGCAAACGAGCCAGGAACTTCGCACGATCTCTCATTCCCCTTTCTTGTCCTATTCTCTCCCTTTATTTACACATACTTAAATATCATGAACTACACAACCACACATGCGGGGAGACAGGTCGGGAGTAATAAGTTGTCCCGGTTGGGCCAGTGCCCCGTTGTTGGGAGATACCTGGATGTGGAGAACTCCGCTAGCCTCGCCGCTAGCGACAGGTAGGACGGCGCCGGATCCCACCATCTAGCGGGGGTAAATCACAGCGACCTCACGAGAAGAAAACATGCACTATACCTACAGGACTAATGATCTTAGTACATTGACGTGCCCGGAATCATTAATTAATCAATTTATAATTTCTGTATGCATGTATAACTTGCAGCTTTCGAATTTTATCACTCTTAACAAACAAGGTTTGAAAACAAAGGTAATTTTACGGAGAGGCGACGAATTGGTATTTGAACTAATTTTTTAAAAAAATTACGGATTTATTGAAAAAGCGCGTTTAAATCAGGGAGGCATACGTGCAATGCAAATCACGCGGTCCGCTGAACGTCCTGTGCCCGAGAAACCAATCACGCGTAATTCAAAATATAGGCGTCCTTTGAGGATTTTTAAACCGTGAGATTGTCGGATCCTGTAGAACGTCACACACAATTTTGAACTCAATTTTGAATTTTAACCTAACACGCCATGAGCGAAACACGGTTTTCGTGATTGTTTTCCATAGGGAAACCTGCTATTTTTTTAATCTAATTAATAGTGTGCGAAACATCACGAAGATTGTGCGAAAAGCCTTTCCCGCGCGGCGTCTTACGAAATAGTACACGCATACGCTTCGGAGACAAACTCGATTTGTGTGTGAATCAGCTGCTTCGCGCATTTGTTACCTAATATACTACTTTGGCATTCGTTGGTTTCTTCTGAGTTAAGTGTACTCCAAGATGAGGTTCTTGTAACGGTCGTCAGATACAAATTTAATTCTATAAGAAAATTGAAAGTTAAATTGTCTATTTGTTTATAGAAGTAAATAAGTTTCGCTATAGTAAGTTACATAACATGTTACATAACAAATTACATAAGAAGTCGAAAAGGGAGGCAAATACCGGAGCAGTAACCTAACAAACGGGCCACGGACCGCGCCAGATCTTCCTTCCTCTTCATTGTCCTATTCTCTCCCCTTACACACACACACACACACACACACGTACACTAACATGCACTACACTACTACATATTTCGGGAGACAGGTCGGGAGCTTAAAACTTGTCTAGACTGGGGCTCCGCTGGTGGGAGAGTCCTGGTTAGGGGGGAACCCCGCTAGCCGACGGTATGTCGGCGCCGGATCTCGCCACTCAGCGAGGGAAGATCACAGCCATCTCTCGAGGGAAAAAAACATGCACTACACTTACGGGACCAATGACCTAAGCTGTCGACGCGCCCGGAATCACTAGCCAACCTAACAAATCGAAAACGGGTGAGCGATTCACCTCGCGCACACGTGTTGCGTGTATTTCGCACACGCTTCATAATATTTTCTTACTATCACTTAGGATAAGAAACAGTTTTTTTTACCCGTGGAACACGAATCCATGAAAACGTGATTCCCACACGGCGTGTTAAAAAATGTTTTTCATTTTATTGGGATGTGGGCAAAAAAGGAGCATCAGCTTCCCACATGCGCGAGTTCCCGCACAAGTACGCTAGCGCAGTAATTCATTTTGCGCGACGGCGTTTATTGTAGCGAACTCGCATCTAACATTCGACGACCGGGAACTCCGAGTTTTGAAAGCCGGCGATCGCGGTTCAGACACCAGCAATGCAATTCAAGCAGTGTTTCTAGAAGCTGGTTCCTCCGAACGGTCGTTGTTTCCATGGATCAATTTTTGGTGAATATGAGAGAAGTACTTTAAACCAGTGGTTGGCAGTATTCTAAATGCTGCGGACCGGTACGGTCCCAATTTAAAATTTCACTAACTGCTAACATGATTCTTAGAAGAAAATAATAACGGAATGATCTGAGTTTTCCATTTGTCCAAAGTTCATATTGAATTAATGCTATTTTTTAAATATATTTTTGAAAATAAAATTACATTTTTAATTGACTACTTAAGAATCATTATTAAAAATGTATAGAAAAATATTATACAATTATGGTACTATGTTTCACCTTCCATGAGCGTACAATTACGGAACATTTATACAAATATTATGGTACTATTTGGCAGCACTGGGAAAGACCATAGTCAGAGAAATGAAATAAGGCAATTTGAATTTTATACTACTTATAAATTGGTTCTGACCTGGATGGTCCAGGTGTCTAGAACGTGTGCTGACTCAAGGCCTTGGTCTGAAGGGTCGCGGGTTCGAGTCGCGATGGCTGTTTGTCCTTTGTCTTTTATTGCTGAACACAGACTGCGTATTCCGCATGTGTGTGTCTAGCGTGAAGGCTAATGTGTGTCGCCATGAGGGACATAGCGGGTAGCCGGCGTGGATAGCCGAAATCCGCCTCCCCTGAAGCTGGAAAAAGCTCCAGGATGAAGCAAAAACTACTTAGAATTCGTAACGTTAGGCACAACCCGCTCCAAACACCGGCTTTGATAGATTTGTTGCCAGACACTGTACTATTTTGTAACAAATTTGCAAATGAAATTCTTCTTCTATTTCCAATATAATAACAGAGCTGAAACAAAATTGATTTCTTCTTTAAAACATATTTTAAAAAAATATCTCAGCCATTTTAAATAGTATTTGAATTACTTTGTAGACCATTAAAATTACGAGACTGACCACGAACAGAAAGCCATCTTTCTTTCTCTTTCCTGACTCCACCTCCTTTTTAGGCCCAAGAACTGACCATCATTTATATTCTATGATTTTGAACTACAGAAGATATGCGATTACTTATGTATCAGGACTGAGCCCAACCTGGATGGCAGAGCCGTCGAAGAGAATGGAGAGAGAAAGTGAGAGGGAGGAAGTGAAGAAAAAGAAAAAGAGGGATTGGGATAGATATATTATTATGAACATTCTTGTGTGAATGCACTTATTTTTCATTTTATTCATTTCCAAATCGCACTATATTTCCGTTAACATCGTTTTCATCAGGTAACTCTGCAAAATGTAAGAAAAGAGGTATTCGTTTCATTTCTGGAACGTTGGTTTTCATTTTAGGAACTAGGACGTTTCCAAATCATCTCTATTTATCTTATAGCCTGTTACTGTAAATGTCATTCAAATCAGACCATCGACTATGGAGTTTCATGTATTTCTGTTAGGAATGCTATCGATTTTATTGATTTCAGAGAGTTCAACGTACTTTCCATTGTAAATGTGTTTGAAAGAACCCCCTTACGGCATTCTAAATTGTTTTCTCATGAATATAAAGAAAGGCAATGGGTATTCCCCTCCACAAAATATAAATTGCATCGCGCAGTTTACGATTCTAAATGTGTAACACTTCCTTTAAAATGACGTAGTAGAAATAAACAAGATTGATAGCTTATACATAGCCAGATATTCATTTCGACTAAAGTATATTCCGTACTTTAAAGCGTTTGCATTTCATTCAAAGATGCCCTAATTTTTATCAATGTCTAAGCTGGAAATCTTACATCAACTTTATTCTCGAAAAAAGTAAACATGTTAAGCGTAATGGGTTTTTATAGAACCTTAAAGTGTTCCGTTCATCAAAGAGACGATACTGGAAACTTTCATAGAGACATTTTTATGTTTTTTCAACAAATAAATTTCTAGAACTTGGTTCAGTTAGAAGGGAAAGTGTCAAAAAATACGTAATATGCTCAGTTAAATAAGTTAGAGTAAATTAATAATTCTTTTATCGTAATAAACCTTTTTATAATTAAGAGTTTTTATTGATCGTTCACTTTTTAGATTTAAGTTTTTACTAGTAATGGAGAGAGTAACTATTTTTCGTTTTATATAGCTGTTAGTTCAAGTGTTGATAGGCCAAAAATTCATGAAATATGCCTGTATTTCTTTGCAATCTATCTGCACTAAGAATAGGCATGGTAAAATGTTTCCGGTCTTTTTTGTTGATGGATATTTAACACAAATAGTACAGCACTTATCACTGATGCACTGATGTGTGTGAACTTACAGAACGAACAGTGCGCGTCGCTTTACAACCGAATGTGATAGTGTCAGTCTGGGAAGTGAGTTGCTGTTGGGAGTCGGATGAATGCTTGAATGAATGACGTGGCAAATGAATGAAAATTCCTGAATTAGGCAAGAAGTTTGAAACAAGTTGCCCCGCCGAAGGATGCACTCAGATCTAAGTTTTCGAACAAGCGAAACTACACACACATTAAGTTGATTTCATTTTTATAAAAAAATTACATTAATATTTAAATTATTTTAAGTACATTAATATTACAAAAATATATTTTACCATCACCGCTAGTTACCGATAGCAAGGTAGCGATCGTAATCGACGGAGACTGGACAATTGAGAGGGTGATCCCGGCAGGGTCCCCAAATCAGCTTCATGAGTTAATGAGGCCACTGTCTGGATGAAGTTTTTTAAATCAACAGCTCTGAACAATGGTTTACCTAATTTATTCCACATTAATGCTGGAGTAACGCTTGCCACAACAGGCCGCGAACTGTGCGCTATCTTTATTCATTTTTTATTTCCTTCCTTCTTAACCTCCTTTTTCATCGTCTCCTCACCCCCCCCCCCTAGTTAGGGTAGGGGGATGTGCTCCTTCGGTCCATCTCAAGTTGATTTAAGAGAATCTCACTACATGTTTCGGAGAGCTACTCGAAGTAAGAAATAATTAGAACATATTATTTAAAATAAATTGTTTGAATTTCAATCAACAGTACTTAATTGAACTCAGGATCTGTCACAAATTCCTTAACGCCATATGTCCTGTACAATTGTATACATTTATCTGCAAAAGACGTACTTTCAAAGAACTGTTCACCACAATTTCAGTTCAGCATTAGAGGTATAAAATCTATTCAGTCGCGATACAGATTACGGATGAGCTTACTATTTCGTGTCACGAAGAAGTTATCTCGATAATACCTACATTTTTGCCAGCCTCTCATGCGCATCTGTAAATGCCTGCAAAATGAGAAAGGAGAGTGCTGAGTGCTCACGGGTTCTTAAAATTCCTTTACCAAACCTTTCTGTTCCTTGAAATTTTATTCCATTTCTCTTATTTGTTACCCATGCTATCCGGTAATGAGATGGTCTTACAAAACATCAACTTATGTAAAGCTTGCCGATGTATAATTACTCAATAATGTTTTGTTTCCGCTTTCAAAAAGTGGTAAAACAAATGCGAACTTTCAATCTTCCGGTAATTAAGCTAAATCCAATATTTTTTTCGTTTTCGAATGTTGCAAACCACGTTACCCTCTCGAATTATTCTGCTCTCTTGATTACAAATGGTATTGCGGATTTAGCTGTGTGAGTCAATTGTAGAAGTAAACCAAACATTTGAGTAGCAGGAGTTTCCTGAATTGGAATTTCGGTAAACAATGGAATTGCTGTGGACACTTCCGAAAAGGAAATCTATGGTTTCCATGAAGGTTGGCTTTTGCATACAGCGTTTTATTCCTAGGTTAATAGTGCCTGATAATTCATAACGCCGGTATTGAATTGCGCAAATACAGTCATTGATTATAAAACAGGATTATATATTTTACGCCACTAGATTAATTGTTTCTACTTGTTTAAAAATACTTTAAACGTTCATATGTAAACCCGTTAATGGATTTATTTTGACTCATCGAGTTCCATGTGGTTACTCGCTAATAAACATTTTCTATAGGAATCAATTTGCATGAAGTTAACGCAAATACATTCTAAAAATTAGAAACACGATATAGCTAATATTGAACAAGACACAGCGTGGATTATCAAAAACGTGACGCACTAATTTAATTGGAATTAGTACTAGCATAAATGTGTCTGTGAAATGTGTTACTAAGTATTATATTCATGAATGGATGTTATTCATATTTTGAACCAAATACTTAGCTTTCATCAAACTTACTTCTGTAGCTGAACAATTATAAAAAAAATTAAATATGATCTTGATCCACATCCTAATTAATTTGAAAACACCCACGAATTCGGGATTAGACCCTACAATATTTACCTTGGCGCAGGGCGTTTGCTGCGGTGATAGTCTGCTTTCTGTACATCGCTGGAGAATGCATGGTTAAAAATATTTCAAATCAATAAGACTCTTTGAGTAAGTCATTTTGTTTTTATAATATTTCTCTCCACACTCAATAGAACTGCATGTAAAATCTGACGTTTCAAAATGGCCGTGGCTCTTTACTGCCATCAGTCAAAAACTGATGAAGTTCCTCAGCACGATGTCTCACGCTGAGGAGGACGGCAGCGCATTGTTCCCTGCCTTTGAGCACCAGAACACGAGCACTCAGTGCGGAGCCTCGCGCGCCCGGAAGTAGACGCCCCCTTCGCCCGTGTAGTGTGCGGTAGAAATAAACGCCCTCCTTCCGCCCACCGCTTCAGTCACGAACCGGTAGCGGTAGCTCAGAGCATCAACTAATGTCACTGCAGCGCCTCTGACCGGGAGGTCCTAGGTTCCCACTCCCCACGGCGGCAGGATTTTCGACACTAGCTTTTTAGCTACGTCGAATTCAGTCGCTGTCTGCAGGAGAATTCTAGCGGCCGGCTGCTCTGATCGGAAGTTTTCCGTGGTTTCTCCGATCAACACCAGGCGAATGCCGGAGCAGTACCCTACCAAACGGGCCACGGACCGCGCGCGATCTATCCTTCCACTTCCTTGTCCTATCCTCTCCCCTTACACAACCACACTTACACTAATATGCACTACACTACCACATATTCCGGGAGACCGGTCGGAAGCTTAGAGCTTGTCCCGGCTGGGGCGGTGCTCCGCTGGTGGGAGAGTCCTGGTTAGGGGGAAACCCCACTAGCCGACGGTAGGTCGGCGCCGGATCTCGCCATCCAGCACGGAAAGATCACCGCCATCTCCCGAGAAAAAGCATGCACTACACTAACGGGACTAATGACCGAAGCAAGTTGACGCGCCCGGAAACATGAAAAAATCAGTCAATCAATCAAATTCAGTCACGCCCCACTCGCGTCCACCCCCTCGCCTGCCGGCTCCCTCGCCCCCGCCCTATCCCATCCCACCCCACCCCGTCCCGCCCTGCCGTGTCCCGTCCGGCCTCCCCTCTTACCGCCCCGCACGTACCTGTCCCGTCACGCCTAGATCCTCGTATCATTTCGTCCCTCCCCCATCCTGACAGCCCTACCCTTTCCTCTCGCCCATCATGGCCGTTCATATTCGTCCTCTCTCCTCATCCCGTTAAATGCCTTCCTTCCTAATCTCTCCCTGTCCCCTCCCTCTCCGCCTGGTCTATCCCGTCTCCCACATCCTGTCCCGCGCTGTGCCTTTCGTCCCATACCGTTTCACTCCGCCATACCCCGCGTCCTATCTCCGCCCGTTCCATCCCGCCTCACTCTTCCTCGCTCCCGTGCCCATCCGAGTCAGACGGCTTGGCCCGTCCCATCTCATCACGCCTCACTTTGCGGCCGGCCCGGCCAGTCCCGCATTATCATGTTACCCCCACCTTGCTTCGTCCCCGCCCACATGCGCCTCCTCGCTCCGCCCCCACACACGCGCCAACCCTCGTTCGTCAAGCGCCGCATTTTATGGCTACAACCAGGTGGAAAATGAGAAAGCGCCTGCCGAGTGCTGCGAACACTGGCCTGCTTTTATTATCGACTTGGTGCTGGCGGCGGGGGCGGCGGTGGGGGCGGCGGCGGGGCGGACCGCCTGGCCGGTCGGTCGCGGCCCCTCGTGCCGGATAATCACGAATTACTTGCGGGAAGCAGAGGCCTCGGCCCCGCCGCTCCGAGGTAGCGGATCACCGCCTGACCTACGCGGGGCAGCAGGGGGCACCGCCGGCCTGCCTTTATAGTAGGGGAGGGGGCACCGCCGGGCCTTGCAGGTCTGCCTTTATAGTCGTCCACCCGAAGACGGGTTCGATCCTCAGTGCACCGCCGCAGAAGAACACTAATGAGGTGTGCTAGGCAATTTGGATCAAGGTTTGTCGTTGGTTTCCTTTACTGAGCCAGACAGTGCCGAAGCACCCAAGTTCCTTTCGCTACAAGTCATCTTTTACAGCAGTAATGACGTTGCTCAGCTGTCTCCACACCCCCAGTAGCGTAGGCAGCTTTAGAACAATGACCTGTATTAGTATATGGATTGGCCTTTGCGGGAGGAATGCAGTTCAATTGCAAGGTAATCAACTATAGATAGATGCTGTTCGAATGGATGGATGTATAATCGTGACACCTGCAGCAGACATTCTGACATCCTACATGACATTCTGACTATAATCATATGAATACCGATAATCGATAATCGCAGCACCAAATAATTATCATCAATTATAAATGTACAACTAAAATTATTTGTAAAATAAGAAGTTTGCTATGGATATAATTTTAAACATAAACAAAATTTTCGAATATTGTTTATATTAAACAATAAAACAAAATTATATTGATTTGATTATTCCAATCTTTTATAAATTTCCATAAATAAATGGCTAGATACCGAGAAGGAAGAAGTGTAAACTCTGGAAGATTCATCAGATATAGTGTGATCTAGAATCATTTAGTATTTATTGAAGATTATAAAAATAAATATCGTCCTTGTGAATCTATTTATTTTATTGAAAATAGGAGAAGAGACAGGCCGTCATAATAAATCGTCTAAAATTCATTTCCAGTAGAAGTTCTGTTCCTAAAATATTTCCGATATATTTGTCCTGTCTTGTTACATTTTAAATGAAACATGTTTAGATTTTTCTGGATCAGATTCCTCATGTTCTTTTCCACTTTTGCATTTGTGGTACGCGCGACATAACTGCGGTTTCATAACGCGTCGTGGTTGGGGAGCATGAGAAAAGTACGTGAGCGGACTGCATCCGCGGTTGTTTCCGTTCCTCTCCCACCCCACCCCACCCCGCCCCGACCCACCCCGCCCTTCCCCGTCTCATTCAGCCCCACCTACAACCGCGTCCTCTCCCAGCGCCATGCTCTGCCTCATCCCTTCCAATTGTCGGTCACCACTCGTTCCGCCATGATCGTCGCGCTCCACTCGCCGCGCTATCCGGTCCACCCTACTCGTCCAACTTCCTTACCCCAACCTACTCGTCCCACTCTACTCGTCCCACCTTACTCATCCCTCTCTACTCGCCGCGCTATCCGGTCCGCCCTACTCGACCAATTCTACCTATCCCAACCTACTTTTCCCACTCTACTCGTCCTACCCTACTCGCCCTGCCCTACTAGCCCCAACCTACTCGCCTACCCTAGTAGCCCCATTGCTCGGCCCATCCTATACACCCCACGCTTTCCCGCCAAATTCTACTTGCCCCACCCTATACACCCCACGCTTTCCCGCCAAATTCTACTTGCCCCACCCTATTCGCGCCACTCTACTCGCTATGCCCTACTTGCCCCTCTGTACTCGCCCCCTCACTCCACCCTACTCATTCCACAATAATCGCCCCATTTCCTCGATCCGCTCCAAACATCGCGTCTTACTCACCCCTACTCCACTCGTCCTGCTTTCCTCCCCCAGCTCCACTTGCATCGCTCCATTCCTCTATCCGCTCCACTTCCACTCCAGTCGCCCCACTCGCCACATTCGTCCCACCGCCCCCTCACTAGATTCGCGCCCGTTCGTCTCCCGGTCCCGCAGCGCCCCGCCCTGCCGCGCCGCCTCACGCCGCGAATTAGTAGATAGGAGCTGGAGAAGAAATCAGGAGGTCGGCGGGCCGTCTTCTGGGATTCGGAGGCCAGTTTGTTAGGAGCCCGAAGGCAGCATTTCTCGGCATGCAGGTCTCTCCTTCGATCGCTCCGCCGCCGCCCCGCTCGCCCCGCCCCATCCATTCCCCGCTCCCTGCTTCCCGAATTCTCACGCGCGCGCGAGCGCCTCCGCTGCGGAGGCGGGACGGGAGGGACGGGACGGGGATGGAAACTCGGGGGGGGGGGGATGGGTAGGGGGGCGCGGCGCCCCGAGCTGCGAGGCTCAAGTTCACGATACACGATCTCTCGAAGCGACCGGCCCTTCGTCCCTCTCGGAATCCGCCTCTTCGCTCGCTCGAATTACGTTGTCGATATTCTTCTCTGGCGCCGCCGGCGATGGCGCGGCAGAACCCCCGCGGGGGAGGGAGGGGCGGGGCAACGGGTCGGGACGGGAGGGGCACAGATGGGAGAGCGGCGAATCGAGCTCGGATCGCATGGATTGCGACATCGGTGTGTGGACGACGGGGAGTGATAAACGAATGAAAAGGAGAACACAGAACCACAGGAAGGACATGTTTTAACCAACAGACATGTTATGTATTTATGACTAGGTCCCTGTTATGATTTGTGTTATAGAATTGCACATTTCTGTGATCGAAGTTCATTTGACCCATAAAAATTGAAATCGAAATTATCTCTGTCAAAAATGGTTTTTAATTGTCTATTATAAGATTGTGGATAAAATGTGCACTTTGTTATTACCTGTTCTTTTTCAGTGTTGCCAGAGAAGATCAGAGGGTGTGTGGAAGGGAAAGGGATGGGGAGAGATGTGGCGGAGGAGAAGACATTGAGAACGGCGGATCGCACTAAGATTACGCGGATGCAGAGAACGGTGTACGAGCGAGTGAGATGAACTTATAAAGAAATGAACAGAGCGATAGGATGAATGTATTTTATATACGTAAAAGACCTGTTGACGATTATGCCCAGTTCCGCTAATGCGACCTTTTGAAAATGATTTGTCCATTAATATCATATAAGATTTGAGTTTAATGGTTAAAAATAAGTAAAGTGAAGTGTCTTACTTTCGTGCACGTTCTCAAATTGTTTATTATAACATTATGTGTAATGTATTTTCTTTCGATATTTATTTAGCAGCTTTTAAAAAAGAGTCGTTCTAAATTCAATCTATCGCTGACGGTTTCTATGTTCAATTTCATGTATTACAAGAGGAGGAATGAAAACGACCAAGGGATTGAGTATTGAATACTAAGTATTCAGATGGCATTGTAATCATATATTTTCTGACGTTTCGTCTACTTAAATGTGACCTCTTCAAAGCAAAGTGATTAATCTAATTATATAAATATTCTTTGAAGAGTTCACATTGATTTGACGAAGAGTGAGAATTCTCAATGCTCAATACTCGATGCCCACGTTCATTTTGATCACTCCTTGTTTATAATTTGGTTCAACCAGGAGTACGTCAGTTTATATATTACTTTAAGTGTTATAACATACTTCCTGAAATTACTTATTGACAATTTGAGACTAACATAGAGCCGCTATTATTTTTTGTATTTTCTATGTTTGTGTTGGAGTTCATAGCGGTTGAGAGGAAATGCTTAGTGACAACATGACTTTTTAACCATAGGTGTTTACTATTCTATAACGAACCTTAGTCCCTAAACCTTTTTTTGTCAATACGTGAGATATGAAGGGAATTGAGGGATGGGTTGGAAGATTAATGAAGGCGGTGATGATATATGGTGTGATATGATATATTATATTATATTATATTATATTATATTATATTATATTATATTATATTATATTATATTATATTATATTATATTATATTATATTATATTATATTATATTATATTGTTTGAAAAGAAACGGAGCAACGTTTGGAAAGAGAGGCAGAGTAAACGGAGAGGCCTTAGAGAAAGTATCACGAATCCGTATTGTCCACAAGTTCATGTGTTGACCGGCATTCAAACCTCGCTTCCCATATGCGAGCAGCCTGACACTACGGATCCCCAAGTTAAGGATTGAATAGTAATTCGTAGTATTTCCGTTCGGTACACACGACGGTAGTACATCACCGATTTAAACTCAGCGTATTCCGGAATGTATGCGAATCCTCCATTGAAAAGTTTGGCCTAAAGTTCAAAGTTCACCGTTTTCTACCCACCGTTAGTAGCATCGGTTTCTAGACCGGCGGCAGCAGTACGTGAATTTCAACTGAAATTCACTCTGCAATTGCGCTCACATAGCGTCTCCATCTCTCGAAATTTATTTTCCGCGTCGCAGGTCAACGCCCTTGCGACGGGTCTTGCGAATAATCCAATTCACCAAAGTTAAATTCGCTTACGCGGAAAAGTTGCCGCCGCCAACGCCCCCAACGCACTATGATCCGGATTTTGAAAATCCGTGGACAAAAAAATCCGCTAATAAAATTAAATATACGAATGGAGCACTGTCTCAGATGGCTCAGGGAAAGAACTGTCACCACTGCAGCGTGTCTGACTCGAAGGTCCTAGGGTTCGAGTCTCGACAGTGGCAGATTTTCCACTCTTGATACCGAGCTCGGTTGGATTCAGGTGCTACCCGGAAGAGAATTCTAACAGCCGGCTGCTCTGAACAGTCGCCGGCTGAAGGAGGTATATGGACGGAAAGCCGCATGTCGGTGTGTATGTCTCGCCGGAGTCCATGTTCTAGCGGTGGAAAAAAAACGCGAGGGGACCAGTTGACACGCCAGAAAACTAATACTTTGAAACTAAACATTGAGCTGGTCATCTGCACTAATCGCTCGTTTTCGCGGTTCTCTAATCAATTTCGTATCCAGAGAAGCAACTTCAACACCGGACTTCATATCGCGTGCAATCTTGGCTTACTCCTAATTCTGTTAGGGAACTTTCCATTAAACGTTAATCTGAAGTTACATATTCTGCTACAGTTTGAAATAAAATCATCCTAAACGTATTTCATGTTGTTCTTTTTCTTCTGGTACAAATTTCATGGTGAATGTGTGTGAAATTTGTAGGAAATATATAATAATGTTGCTCGTAGTAGATTAGCCTAAATATATTTACAACACATATCAAAGTAATAAATATTACTTTTGTAACTACAGTTATTGAACTTATTTATACTTTTGAATGTAGTTAAAACAAAATTAGTATGGAAAAATGTACAATACAAATCAGTAGTAATTACAGAGAATTGCGGATCCTAAAAGCTAACAAACGTCGGAGTTCTTTAAAATTAGCAATTTTTGCGGGCCTTCTTCACAATCAAATGGTATATGACGCACTGGACGTTGTTTTTTTCACACGTGCCTGAAACGCAAATTGTTTTGTAAATGTGAAGTTTGATCCTTTTTTCCGTCTTTCCCACCATCGTGGCCCGCCGCCGCCACCGCCTCACTGCCCTGGACTTTCCCTCGCCGCCGCCCCCCCGCCCGCACCGCCCAAGCTGCCGCCAAATGCGCATTTCATAAAACGACCGACATCCTGTCCCAGGCCAGTGCCCAGTGCCCCCTCACCGGTCTACTTGCCCCGATACTAAGGAGGCCGCTTCGGACTTTTTCCGTAATAATGCGCCAATAAAGCAGTTCATTTTCCGTGTCGTCGGGACGAGAAGACGATTAATGACTTAATGAGATTTTTTCTGAAGCGTGTAATTGCTTGCTGGCTTCGCGCGCGCGGCGCTGCGCAGGGGGAGGGAGAGGGAGCGAGGGGGGCGTGGTGCCTCGGCAGAGGGGGAAGGGGGGTGAGGGGGAGGGGTGGCAGGCTTCCCCTCGTTGCGGGGAGCGCACGCCGCCACAGCCCTTACCGCGCGCGATCCGTCTTCGTTTTTTTTATTTCCTTCTTTTTTGTCTGCTTCTGTGTTGTTTTCTTGGTCGAATACGCATGCAACCACTCTTCTGCGCAGCTTTATTTACGTCCACAAAGGGAAATCTCCGAACCAAGGAACACGAAATAAGAGGGAAAGCGTTCGCGCAAAATTCACTTCGCATGGCCCGGAAGAGTAAATACCGACGGAAAAGGTGCTTTAGGGATGGAGCCGTAGCAAAGTTAAAATATGAACCCTGATTTTACGTATTCATAATTAAACATTGATATGAAACGAAACAGATTGTTCTTTCAGAAAATGTTTGCACATAGGTTACAAACGTGATTTTAATTTCTAGTAAATTACCTGGACAAAAGTTTTACATTTTTATTTGCACCGAAATGAAAAAGTAACGAAAATCAATTAGAATGTTTATGTGAATGTATTGTCAATATGACTGACGTCCTTCCAAAACGTTTGAAGCTATATTCAAATACTTTACCCAGAATACTTTAGTTGTTTGGCCAGCGGAAATGGATAATCGGACGGGAATACAGGCAATGTTTAGTGATCGTAATTCAATTATAAAATTATGACTAACCTTTCATTTCAGTTTTATCGGTCATGTGTTTCCTTCATTCAAACGCATTTCACTTAGTAACACTTTTCCAATATCCATCTGTTTACAAATAAATATTTTTAACGGGAGAACTTCAACATCGTATCGGTCGTTTCACTCCGAACACGCAATTTTATCTAAAACCCGAAGTGGAAATCACGTGGATAAATACAAAAGCAATTCAATTTTTATATCCGATCTGTATTGGCGTATGTGATACAACGCATAAGTAGTAGTTCCGCGAGTACTTTAGTATTTCCAAGACCCACATATTTGCACTAAATTTTTTTCTAGCGAATATTTTGATTCATAAAAAACTTATCCTACGATACGCTTAGCTGTTGCCTTGTAGATGGCGAACCTTTCAGCTGCTGTGATCTCCCGAACAAAGCATGGAAGTACCGTTGCGGTCAATTTAAATACCTTCCATGGGTATATAAACAAGTGGAATTTAAAATACCCCAAAGCTTTAAGAAAAATTAATCATTATACCTAATTTTGGTAAAATGTGTACATAAAACAGAATTTTTGTACATTAATGTTGTGAAATTATTCTATGTATGATCTTTTGAAACTCTCTGTGAAGTCTAGTTTTGTTGTACTGAAGATTTTGTTGAACCTGTATATTTCTAATAGCTGCAAATTGCACAGGCACTTACAGTGCCCGAAACTATAGTTATCCAGCCTTTCCGCCCTGCATATTCCACAAATTTCTCAAGGTGCATGCAGTTCAGTCAAAAGATTGATTTATTGGAATAAATTATCGGTATATGTATCAAAAATATTCGAAAAATGAAAAATCCTTCACATGCAATACGTAAAACTTAAGATTCAAATTAAGCTTGTCACAAAGGGTAATTCATATACAGACAAACCGTGCCTGTAAAATTCTTGTAGAACCAGGTTGGTAGCTTTCAAAGTCCAAACACTTAAATGTAATTCAAAATAGATATTTCTATATTTTGTAAATAGATAAGGTTAGTATATAATTCTCATCGATTTGCTATGATAGCAACTTCATTCTTTTGAAATTTTTCATGCTGCGACAGTACTGCCTCTGGCCCTATAGCTGATGTTTTTCCATGTGATAAAAAATATTCGATTTGGTGTACATCCAGAAGAAGGGATATATTTGCTGTCTTTGTAAAGCGATGCGCTCCGATTTGTTCAGAAATTGATCTGATTTGCATAATTTACTCATAAGATTGCATTGTTCTTCTATTCGATGATTGTTATAGACTGGATGAGTCAGCATTAAACTTCGTTTTTATGTAAAATGCCCATCCTTTTTGGTTTCTACAAAAATGACTGTCAAAACTGGCCGCTTATTGTTTGAAAAAGAAAAACGAATTACCTCTCATCTTTAATAAACCAACTCATAAAATATTGAACGCTTCATTTTTATGAAAAACAAAGTCAGTTCAATTTGATCACAATTTATACATTTGATTGCTGGTGGCATTTATCAATAGCTTGAAAATTAGCAACGCAATTACGTGACCCTTTGTGAGTTTTTGGTTAGGTTGTATCAGGTCAGATCATGTCAGTGCTTAATCGTAAGGTTACTGGAGATTGTGTTCTACCAAATCGATTGATGACTTCTCCAAGTCAAAAATCGAAAAATTAAACACCAACACCAGGATATGTGTCAACTATATATTTTGAACAGAAGGCTTGCGATCTTCATCTTCGCAAAACCAGCGCTATCTGTGACAGACGAAACATTTTCATCAAAATTTCATGTAATCAGTAAAACTTCTTTCTTTCTCCATTTTTGGGGGTAGAAACTGTGTGTAAGCACTGCACGACATTGTTTTTCAAGACCTATGGTTTATTAACACGATTTTCATTTTTCAAGAAAAAATTGAATGGAAATTGAACCGTGTGATACCAGATTAAATGTTAAGAATATTTTGCCAGACAATTGGGTTATGTGCGCTGTTCACAACCAGTGGAATTGACCAGTGAAGGGTGACAGCTTTTGCGAGTGGAAAATCACATTTTTCACCATGTTGTACGCAATATATTATATAATATTCGTATTTTACATTATTACTTTCAATAAATCCTGACAATTGAACATGTTATACTTCCCAATTTTATTCAATGGATGGAAATACTTTGACTGTTATTTTGCGAACTCATTTGTTTCTCGCAGCAATGTGCGAGTAAAATCTTGTCCGACACGTGAGGTTTATGAATTAGTTTCCAGGTTTAGAAACAATGCAATTTTGAATATATTCTTACGAATATTCAGATAGCGATCATCAACATAACTAGCGTGCAGAGCAGTATTTGTCGTGTGATGTTGAATTAAAGCAATTGATCTTATTTATCTTCTGTGCATTTTTATACTATATTGCGTTTAAACTTTATCAGTTAACTGCGACATTTAAAGCAAAAGGAAAAAAGTTTATTCATGAAACGTGGTAATCCAAGTTGCTTAATTGACGCATTTGTTACTGTTTCGAGATAGAAGAATCAGATGAATACCACAAATAAACTTAATGTTCATACCTTAAAAATCTAGTATTTATGTTATCTCTTGCCGTGCTGCGATTGTTAGTATTTACCCGTTTTTATTAATAGAATAGTAGTATTTCAGCTATTTTCAGAACAATATAACGTGATCTACTGAGGCAAACTTTCAATAGTCCGACATCCATTAATACCTGTTGAATGACGATATAGACACATTAAATATATTTCATGTAAAATTCGTGCCAAAATTGAAGCATGTACTTCCGTATTTTAGCCATGAGCTATAAATACATCATACATCATACAAGCAGTCATTACTGCGAATTGATTGTTCATTTTGGATATACCATACAGTATTAATGTAATTGCTGTTAATAAATTCTTGTATCCTTTGCCATACTCTTCAAACTGTTTATACTAGTTAGAAATGCAATATGCAATGCATCTGATAACAACTCTTTTAATATTGAATTACCTGATTTTCAAATAAACTGTCAAGTACGTAAATAAATAAAATAATTTTGAAAAATTAATTATTGAAATTTATTTTCGATTATCTGTCATTCAACGACCGCTAATGAGTACTTTTGTGTGCAATGTTTGCAATAAGCGTATCTCCTGTAGCAAGTTATTTGCACGTCATATATCATAACAACGGTCGGGTCGCCATGGAAGCGACCTGCGCTATAAGTCACTCAGACGAAGTGGAAAGATAGCGAAGAGAAAATGAGCGCTCAGCGACAACCTGCTCCTTGCAACGGGACTCCCCCTACAGCCAGCGAGGGGAGGGAGCTCTCCTGAGAGCAACGCGATGCTATGCCCTCTCCGTCGCCCCGCGCCACTTCATCCTCTGGGCGGTCCCCGCCTCCGCCACCACCCCGCTTATCCATCCGCTACCGCTCCGCCCCGCCTCCGCCCCGTCTCCACCCCGCCTCCGCCCCGCCCCCGCCCCACCCCCGCCCCGCCCCCGCCCCGTCCCCGCCCCGCCCAGACCCCGCACCGCCCCCGCCCCCCGCTCCCGCCCCGCTCCCGCCCCGCTCCCGCCCCGCTCTCGCCCCACTCCCGCCCCGCTCCCGCCCCGCACACGCCCAGCTCCCGCCCCGCTCCCGCCCCGCTCACTCCGCCCCGCTCCGCCACTCCGCCCCGCTCCGCCCCGCTCCACGCCCAGCCCCGCCCCCTCCAGCCCGCCCGCCCCGCCCACTCGCCGCCCCGCCCCCGCCCGGCCGGCCCGCGCCGGTCCGCCCCGCATCGCCCGCCTTGCTCCTTCCCCGCCCCTTCCTCCGCCTCCCACCTTCCCCACCCTACCTCTCCCTCTCTCCACCTCCCTCCCACACCCCGCCCACCCCCACCCGTCCCCTCCTTCACGCCTTTGCGCTCAGTGATACACACTCCAACCCTCCACCCCGCCGCCTTCCCTTCTCTGCCGCCCATCCCCTGCCGCTCCGTCGTTCCTCCGCTGCTCTGTCCCTACGCCACCCTGCCTAATTCTCTTCCGCCGCTTCGCTCTCCCTTCCACCCCGCTCCCGCAGCACGGCCACCCCATGCCCCCTGCACGGCACCTCCCCCTCCGCCACCACGCTTAATTCTCCACCCGCCGCCCTCCCCCTCGTGCGCCGCGCGCCGCAAGTTACGCTAACCATGCGGCCACTGCGCTCCGGAATTAAAAGCACGTGCACAAGAAATATATTGTACGAACGTGCGCGATGCGTAATCGGCGGGGCGTTGGCTCACTGGCTGAACGTGCGGGGATGCGCCCGACGACAATGACGCTGCGGGCGCGGCGTGCTGCTGCGCCGAAGTGGCGTTGACTTTGCTTTCATAGCGTATTGGCTGGCGTATTGGCGCGCCGTGGGGCAGGTGCAGTGCGATGTAGCCTATTGGGCGGGAGTGGCGTGCGTGGAAGGTAGATGGACACTACAATCAGCTCTGAGCTCGGCTCAGCCAGCTTGCTGCCTAATTGCCAAATTGCACCTTTGTGTGTAACAAAAAGTTTCTTGAGTTAAAACTCATGCATAAACAATATTTTGTTGTGATGATTTCATAATTTAATTAAGCGCACTTGAAATAGCTATTTACACAATATTTACCGTCAGGTACGCTTGATGCTAGTTAACCTTTTATTGCCGTTTGAATAGTCTATTAGGTATAGCGAGTGATTGAAACACGGAACCTAAATTGATTGTACATCCACATCATTTTTGTCTTTTACAAATGATTTTCTTTCACCATTATAAAATATTGTATGCATTACAGACATTATGTAAATTTGAAGAAGTGTTGGTAATCTTACATGTATCATTTGTACAATTAGCGAACCGACACAAAAATAACACCAATATTTTAACACTTGTTTAATCGCATCTGTCAAATGCAGCTTGTTTGTTAGTGAAAATTGAGAATTTTCCGACAGGGAAGTACTGGGATTCCAAAAAAATGTTGCTGATCATTGAGTTTAAGGTAATTTTGTGGTACATGTTTGCTTTTTGTCGGCACATTCAGTTGTTTATGTTTGTTTTGTATCATTTTCTGCTGTAGAAAATCCCATCATAACTCCAAGATATGCGCGTTCAAGCAACTACGTAATTTTTAATTATTTTCTGTCGTAATAGTAAAAATTTATTATGATAAGATGGAAATGTAAACATTTTTACTCAATGCCTAATCATAAGAAACACGTCATCGATCTGTCAAACATCTAATTATCTTCACTTTACCGACTTATGTGGATTGGACATTAACTGTGCTTGTGCACAGGAGGTTCTACAATTCGATTCCCAACGGTGGCAGTATTTTTGACACGAGCTCAACACTAATCTATCTATCTATTTACATTTTGGTAGATGTGAAGTTTCAACCACGTGATCTTAACTTCATTATCTCCTCAGACAATACAAACATTTATTAAAGATGGGTAAAAGAATTTAACACGAGAGAAACTGAATTACGATTCCTATTTTCTAGAACATGTGAAAAACGAGCCTCATTCTCTCTTGATTTTCTATCGAACTGCTACTCTTAGAGGAGATCGTTACGGTGTTACTTCAAAACTTAATTTCCTTTTTCAGTAAGTTTGCAGAAGGTGCACAAACCAGGGAATAGATAAAGGAAGTCAAGAAAAGCAATTTTTGACTGCAGAACCCTCGTTGTAGAGACAAGGGTACTTCGTTAGGCTGAGTTTAAAACGTGCCTGCCCTCCTGCATGGACAGTATGCGAACACTCTTTCGAGTTGTACGGGCGATGTGAATTTCATTCTACGAAAGGTAAGGTAGAACGTTACGGATAAGTCGCCAAAGATCGACACATTTAAGAGAAAAAAGCCCCAGCAAAACTGTAAATCAAACAATGATTTCAGCATAAAATTTTATTATTTACTTTAATACGTCTTAATTCATTTTCCTGAATATTTTTTCTCTTCGCCTAATATGTAGCACTCTTAAACGACTCTTTCTGCCATATTTACGGCCTTACGTTCTGGCCTGAACGTCTCAATAGAAAACAATAATCACTCCTGGGCATGTTGTTATGCCTGTCTCGAAGGGGAGAAGGAGCGTGTTTTCAGAGATGTCCACAGGGAGCGAACCATTTTAAACCCGATATTCAGTGACAAAAACTGCTTTCCTTGACACCCTGTTCTCCTCCTCTCTTTTTCTGAAACACACTGTAAATAGCCTACAATCTATCGGTGCATTTCGTAACCCCTAGTAATCTTCATTTTCCTCATAACATTTTATACTTTGGTGCGTTTAAAATGTGAGTTTTCTCTAAATCCTTCAAGAAGCAAGTCCCTGGGACTTCCTTTCTTTTGCCTAAAATGTATCCTTTACAACATATTTTTGAGAATCATTTCTGCTTGATGATATGACGAATGTATTTCAATTTTCTTTTCCTGCTTATAATCAGAAGTGACCTCTGTTCTTGTGTTGCTTCTTTGTTTTGTGTCCACCCTTTACGTCCGACAATGACCTGCACATTTTATCTCTCTCGACTTTTGTGAAGCTGTTGCTACTATGGCACCGATTTAGGTATTGCATTGTGATCCGAAAAACGTGATTCATTCCGGAATGCACGGTTGCACCACCACCCCCATCGCATTGCTCGTTCTCGCTGCTCGTCGTCGTTTCCGGTTTGTGGTTCCGACTCTTCCTCTTCTCACACCGTCCTAGTATTTATATTGTTTCCGGGCGCGTCAACTGATATGATCATGACTTCCGTATGTGTAGCACATACTATATTGCGGAAGGTGGCGGCGTTCCTCTCCGTCTGGAACGTGAGATCCGGTGTCGACCTAATCGTCGGTTTGTCGGGTGTGCTCCATCCAAATATCTCCGCCAGCGGGACACCACCCCAGTAAAGACAATTTCTAAGCTTCCGTCTGACTCCCCTACATGTGTGGGAGTGTGTGCATGTGAGTGCAAGGGTGTGTGTAAGGGAAGAGGTGTTGACAAGGATGAGAAAGGGAAGATTACGCGTGATTCATAGTCCATTTGTAAGCTACGTCTTCGGGATTCGCCTTGTATTAATCAGAAAAACATGGAAAAGCATCGATCAGAGAGGACAGCTACCTGACTCTCTGACTCTTCCAGCAAGCGGCTGAAACGCCAATGGAAAGGAGCGGATTTAGACATACTCGTGTGTGTCGGGTGTCTTACAGCCGTGTTAGAGTGTACCATGTGTGTATGTGTGTGTGTGTCGAACATGTGAACAAGTGAGTAACGAGCGTGGTACGGGCGTGAACAAGCTTAGCAGCTTTTGGGCATCTGACTGTGATGTGTGTGACGTGTGTATTAGGGTTTGCAATAGATGTGAAGGATGGGTGAAGTTGAGTTGGCGTATGTGCGACAAAGGGTGACTAGTTTTGGAAATTGTGAGATGAATGTGCAAGTGACGGGTGTGTGAAAATATAACGAGTGAGACGGTCTTAATGGGTCAATGATGGCAGTGAGTCTATTGTGTGACTGAATGTGTGATAATGTGTAAAGGAGTTGTTGCATACGCTACATGAAAACTTCACGTGTTTTAACTGGTGTGTAATGCGTGAATCTCGCAGATGTCAGCCGCCAATATTAGCACAAAACTAGTCTGGGACAAAACACACACTCTCTATATTTCACTTATTCAGTTGAGGATTTAGTTCGGCTTCGACTGACCTTTCTTTTTATACGTTACAAATTATGGAATGAGGTATATAGAAATTATTTCAAAGCACTGATAGTAGATATCACGTTCTTCCTGAATGCGTTGCAATATATCTTTAAACCCTGTGTTAGCGCCCTCAGGGATAAAGAAATATTGCCGTTAAATGACCCCAATCAGATCTATTTTTCGTCTCGCGCGTAATGAAACCATTTAAAGATTGCGCATTTGCGCACACGAAATGTCTGGGCCTGGATTGCGGGGTCGCCAGCGCGGGGGTGGGGGCGGGGCGGAGGTGGGGGCGGTCCGCCGGGCGGAAAGCGGCCTGCGTGGGGCTCCATCAGCGAAATCCGGGCAGCGGAGGCGGCGGAGACAGGCACAGCCGAGCCCATCAGCGGGGACGAGGCGGGAACGACGAACGAGGCGGGGCGGAGAGGGTTGAGGTGGGTAGGTCGGGGAGGGTTGGGGTGGAGAGGAGCGTGGTGGAGGGTGCAGGACGGAGCGGAGCTCGGGGGCGGGGCCCAGAAGCGGAGCGGGGTAAATAGGGCGGGGCTTGGGGGCGGGGCGAGGCCTGGCCCGCGGGAGCTCCTCGGCTAACGCGCGCCGCGATCGGGTGGGGCGAGGCTTTGGAGGCCATCTCGGCACCGCTTAGCCCTCCGCCGAGCGCCGAGCCCTCGCTCGCCCAGACCGCCGCAGCCTCGCCTCGTTTGGTATCGGGCGTCCTTAGGCAGTTAAAAAATGGCGCGCGTGTGGGGAGGGGAGGGCGACCGGGCCATCTGTCTCCCTGGCGGTCTCCTGTCGGCCATTCGCTCCTCGTCCCACTGCCGCTGCTGCTTTCTTTCCGCACGCCTCGCGGCGCGGCGCAGCACGCCATGCCCTCGCACTCACGGACGTTCAAGTCCTCGCCTAAGTCCGCGCTCTTTCTCATGGCCACGCTATTGCACTTCCTCTTTGTCTTCGCCTACGCCCTCGCCCATCCCACGCTTAATCCCTTGCCCACGTCCACGATTTTCCTACTTTGATATCACCACCCACGCCATTGTCCGTGTTCACACTCACGCCTTTGACGTCCATCCCAACGTCTTCCTTGACCCATACCCACCTCTTCTCAATGCCCTTTCCCAGCTCGTGCTAATCTCCACATTCACGTCCCTACCCACAGTGTTCCCCACACCATTACATATTCCCTTTCCCACTCTCTTACTCGCGGCTTTGCTCAATCTAGCGTTGTTTAGATCTTGTTGCATTGCCCTCGTTTCACTGTGTTCGTGCGACATTACAACTTTCGTGTTGCTTAAGATTTTATTCTTCTCCGTCGAATGTGCTACTGTTAATTGAGTACTTTCTACTCCCTTCTATGATTTCGAGGGCAACGCGGCGAGAAAGAGCGACGCTCATTTCCAAGCCCTTGCCCATACTTTGGGTCTTGTCCTCGGTCGCGGTCCTGGCCACTCCGTTCTTGCCTAACTTCGCACCCTTCCCCGAGGTATCACAGGTTTCAGCACGCCTTGTCAGTATTTCTCGCCCATTTCTGCGTTATTACAAAGTTCGACCTTCTTGTATCTTATTTAGTATAATTTATTCGACAGCGTGTCTCCACTACTCGTTGCTCCAGTAGCTTTTTCTTAACGAAGGTTCCTCTTCCGCGTTTTCTCTCCTAACTCATTCTCGCCATCGCAACCAAGTATATTTTGGCGCTGCCGATCTGTAAACTCAAAAATGTCTATCCCCTTAATATCGTCTAAAATCAATAACCTCCGATCCATTTGACTGTCCTGAGTTCGGTGATGATCGCTACAAGGAAATTAAATTGAAGACGAATCGAATCAAAGGGCCCGTCCATAAAGACAAAATGCGCTTCTGAGAACATCTCGCTCGATTATCAGGGCGGAAGCGAGTCCTTTGTAGCGAGCCTTTGTCGACCCGCTGAGCCTGCGAAGTACACCTTTGCAATCATGTTTTATTGAGGAGTCGCTGGATCTGTCTCGTTGTTGCCGCGATGGTGCGTCGTTGGTTCTCCGGTGGTGGGGTGGCAACGCTGTGGTGTTGGTGCCGCGATGATGTAACGTCGGTTCCTCGACGGTTTGATGTTGACGCCAAAGACCAACTATGACTCTCCGATGGCGTAGTCTTGATGCCACAGTAGTATGGTGTTGGTGCCGCGATGGCACGACGGTGGCTTCTTGATGGTGAAGTGTTGGTGACGCGATGGAGAATAATTGGATTCCCGATAGTGTCGTGTTACCATGCTGATTCACCAATAGCGTAGTGTTAATAAAGGAATTCAAAAACGTTGGTTCACAGTGGTGGTTGTTGTGCTGAAAATAGCCGGCTTGTTTCCAGGTGGTGCGGTTTTGATGCCGAGACGGGGCAACGTTTCTTCCTGTCGGTGTGGCGTTGGTGCCGTGTTAGTGCTACGACAGTGCGACGCCGGCGTTGCTGTAATGAGACGATGGGGCCGAAATAATTCGATATTGGTGCCGGGTTACTACCTAGATAGTGCGACGTTGGTGTCGCGTTGTTCCTCATGACGTTGCAACATTCTTGCACATTCAATTCCACGAGGGCTTTATTGAGGTCGCGTTGAGGTTGGGTCAGTACGGCGTACGGATCAGTTTGGCGAAGGGTTTTTGTGGGTTAGCGATGCAGAGGTTACATGGTGCAGACATCCATTGGCTGCAATTGCGGCTGCTACAAAACGCAGCATCATTGCTCTGCAGGGTCATAGGTTTTGAGTCCTAGTCGTGGCAGATTTTCGACAGTAATTGCCTACCTAGGTCGAATTTAACCGCTGTCTGGAAGGAATTCTAGAGGCTAGATGCTGAGATTAATGGTTTTCCATGATTTCTCCAATCAGTACCAGGCGATTGCCGGAACAGTAACTTAACTAAGGAAGCCGCGGACCGCGCGAGATTTTGCTCCTCCTACTAGTCCTCTCTGTACATACTTACAAACTCACATGCACTTGCATGCACTACACTACCGCACACATGTCGGGAGAGCAGTCAGAAGCGTAGAGCTTGTGTTGGATGGAACAGAGTCTAGAGGAGGTAGCTCCCCGCAATCTGACGTGTATGTCGGCGTCAGATGTCATGTTCCAGGTGGACAGAAACATCACCTCCCAGTATATAACATGCAATAACCTACGGGAGTAATGCATCAGAAGTTGACGCCCTGGGAATCAGCACTTACTAACTCATTGCAGCGAAAAGACCCATTGGCAAAGTTATGTTCCGTTTGAGCCGCGTGTGTTGTAGGTTACACTTTGTTGTGTTGTGTTGCACTTTGTTGTGTTGCCGTTTTCAGGTAGCGTTGATGCGGCATAGAGATAACGTTGGTGCCACCTTAAAGCAGAGTTTTTGCGACGCAGAGATCTCATTGGGATAGCGTAGCTCCAAGATTGGGACGTGTTCTGGTCGCGTTAATCAGGTAATGAGCCGTAGAGTTTGGGTTGCTGCCGTGTTGAGATTACGATTAGGCGTCGAAAGGGTCGCATTAAGGCGACCTTGGCACTTCGTTGGTGCCTCGTTGCTGCCTAAACAGGATTGCTGTAGTGCAGCGCTGCAATCTCGTTGGCGTCATTATAGAACTGTTGATCACATGATGATTCTGTACTGGTGCCAGGTCAGTAGTCCGTTAATGTTTCGGCGGTGACTCAATGGCACCATAGTGATGCAACGTCTGAGAGGTGTATGAGACTTTTCGGAAACGCAATTATTTCTGCAAGATATCGCATGTAGTTCAATTGAACCCCCTTACAAGAATAATTCCGCTAAAGTTCCATGCTAAGCGTTGTAAGAGAGAGACCAGGCACAACTACTTGTATTCCAGAAATAGACGGAATCCTGTGTGAGCCAGATATTTTAACTTTTTCTGACTGGTGCGAATTGCAGTGACTTACATTGAAACATCCTCCCAGCACCTCCCATTTACTTTGGAAATAAAATATATTTTACATTTCAAACGCCTGGCATTTTTGTGCATTTTTGTCTCAGGCTCATTGTTTAGAATAGCTGCTCACATTTTATTACCAGGCTTTAAGAAATGAGAATCTTCAATTTTACCTCGTACAGCAAAATCAACTCTCGCAATTTTCACTGCGTTCATTACGACACACAAGTATAGACAGCCTCTAATTAACAAGAGTATTATCTCATACTGCCGATTGCGTTACCTTTACCTTATATAATGTCTTCTTTAAGAACTTCTTTAAGAAAATTTTATGAAATGTTCTTCTTCATTCGTGTTCTTCTCCACGTGTTCGAGAGGTATTCCAGGATGAGATGCATTTGTAATGTACCTTCATGCGAAGTTCCATTTCAACATTTATCGTATTGAGAGAAACATAAAATGTTAAAATGAAAGTGAAAGAAATAAAACGAATGAATAAAACATTCCGGTCCTATTAACACCAATGTAACTTGTGCTTTATCATCACTGAGACAAGTGATTTATGGAAAAATTTTGTTTTCCTTTTTGGCAATTATTCTCCAGATTCGCATATTACAAAAATGTCTGTTTCAATTTTCTGACAACATAAAATATTCCTGCATCGTAGCAATGCTGTAACTCATTCCTCGCTGAGAAAGTTGATCACCAGTTGTTTGTTATTTATTAATATATTACAGTGTGTGAATGTGTAGTTGTGTTGTTACAGCAAAATTATATGTAGAGCAACCTTTTGACATTTTTAAACGGTTCATATCCATCAAAATTCGCCAAAATATGCGTTAAAAATGCCGCATGCGGCAGTATATTTATTCGTGGACTTTTATTTTTTGTGGAATTATTCCTATTTATTTCATAATTGCGATTTCTAAATTCTCGAAAGTATTTAGTTAATCTAAATCTCGTGTTTATATCACCTCCTAATATTCTGTGACGAAATTAATTGAAATAATGAGAGCTATAAAAATTTAAAACACATTTCCAAAGAAAATTAATTTAGTGTGTTACAACTGTTTCATCAATAGCTTTATTTAACGATTCTTTTGTGAGATTTTTTGCATACAAAAAGTACCTCCTAGATATAAATTGTAAATTTGAAGCAATATGAAAACGAGTATTTCGTAAAACATGATTGATTAAAATCGTCTCGAAAACACGCTTTAAAGTCAACACGCTTTAATCTCGACCAGCCAACAAAAGGATGTACACACCCATGCTAACCATCCCGGTGAGGGCGAGGACGCTTGAGATAGCTCAGGACAAAAATTAATTCCAGTACTCCTCCTCTGCCAGAAACGTCCTCGCGTTCGAGTCCAGACGGTGATCGATTTTCCTTACTAGCTGAATAGCTATGTCGAAATCTAGCAGCCTATTCTTCTCTGTCTGGAGGAGAATTCCACCAGCCAGCTGCTATGGTCGATTGTTTTCTGTGGTTTCTCCGATCAACACCTGGCCACGGAGTAAGTGCCTTCACAAACGGGCCACGGACCGCACGAAATTTTTCCTTCCCCATTCTTGTTCCAACGTCGCCCTTTACACACACACACACACACATACACACACAGGCTAACATGTACTATTCTACCACACAAGTAGGGATATCACTCGGGAGCTTAAGGTCTCGGCTGACGCGGTACCTAGCTGACGGAAATACCTAGAGGGAGGACGCCCGCAAACCGACGTGTAGGACGAAGCCGGATCTGGTGAGGAAGACTATTACTTTTTACCGGGATATAACATGTACAGCACTTGTGACACTAATGACCAGGGGCGACATGACATGATGCCCCATCAGACTGAAGATTGCACCTCAATCGAATAAATGTAATTTCCAATATTTACAACACTGAAACATAATAAAATGTACGCAATTCATGTAAATTAATTAAAACTAGATTAAACTAGAAAAAGTCTGAATTGAAACATTACTTCATAATTTTATGCGTAGTGTCCGTGTCATGTATAGTATACACCATCCGCGCAGGTGGTTCTCGCCTTAATTTCCACTAAACACTGAATTTTTTGTATTAGTTCTTCATTGAGGTAATTGAGGGAAATAGAAATCATACAAAACGAAAAAGATCGACAGTACGGTTATCGCACTCCAGCATTTTGGAACAAGCATTATTGCTTGGACACGTTTTTCAGAAAATTATTTTATTTCTAAAATTTCACCGCACTCGTATATCTTGTAATAAAGATATTCCACATGCACAACATCGCTGGCAGACTGTAGCTCAGCTGTAACGCATGACAAAAAAAGGACTTCCTTCCGGAATGGCCAACTTTATCCAACGCACTCATAATCAAATGTACATTTTGAAGCTAAAACCTTTCATTAAAAGAAAATGAATTCTCCAAACATCATAAGAAATGCATTCAATACCGTCAATAATTGACTAAACTTACGTACTTTCAATAACACGCAAAATTCTAAAATTAAGCTACAACTAGTGTAAGACGAAGACAGAAAATTGGGATTTCCCTCAGACACCGCGCTCCGCTTGGCGACCTCTCACCTCCCACCCCTACCCGTTGGTTGCCGCACCGTAGGCCCTATGTTGAAAGGTGTTAAGGCGTAGGGCTAAAGACGAAATCAGTAAGCTCAGTAATAGAGGAAGAGCCAAGAGCGTGGTGCAATACCTGGGAGGGTAACAGACGTCCGAGAGAGCGGCAGTTGGGCGCTCATTGGCTTCAAAATAATTTCATATACATAGATATTGCTGCAACATCTTGAATATAGAATGCCTTAAAACGAGAATCTATATTTCTAACATATTATAAATTTTTTTCGATTATTTGGGGGTTGCGCAACCGTGCAACCTAAGCACGAGCCACCTCTACTAATGACCATAGCAGTTGACGCCCCTGGAATCACAAATATCAATCAAACCCTAAAGAAGATCCCGATTTTATAGTCGAAATGTTACCACAGCTTTCCAAATATACGCATGAGCATGGTTGCGATAGCTTCGGCATGTGTACATATTTCAGTTTAGTATAGTATGTGAAACGTATGCTGACTCGTTTTCGCTACTCATACTTAGTCTCCAGATTCAATTGAAGTGAAAATTCACAATAGTGACCATTGTGGACGATGGTGAAGTCAGTCGAGTAGATGGTTGGATATTGAAATGCAGGTGATTCTGGATGTGCCAGCTACCCTTTGAGAATATTTTCTGTTGAGGTTAATGAGAGGAAAATCACAGAAAAACGTCTTGACTGCGAAACGAAAATATTGTATTTCCTGTGAATGTTTAGTTATTTGCGTTATTCATATCACTACTAAGTTTGATGTAAGAAAAGAGAAAATGAAGACTATATACTAATATTCGTGATTTATAAAACATGTTTTAATTTTTGGTTAGTATACCACGAGGAAAATAACCCCAAGAAGGTTTTTATCTCTCATACACCACTTAGTCCAGTCGCGAGGTTTTCGTTGAGCTCCCAATATTTTACTCCCGAGCACAAACCTCCCATTAGGTTTAAATTTGACCGCATTCGAAATGGTGTATGAGAACTTCCCACTAAAAAGAAAAGACAAATGCAGTCAAAGACCGTGGGCTGAGGTCTGTACTCACATCACTTGTAAGATTCGTGCTCTTTAACTGGGCGGGAATAGTGGCGGTCTCTGGTGGGCTACTATATTTTAGTGTAGTATATTTCTGTGTGCTTGCTTTGGCGCGCTCCGCACGGTTTCCATATGATTGTGCGCGTTCATGTTCATGAGAGAGAAAACCATAAGTTTGGCAAGATAGGAGAAATGTATATCATAACGCAATAAATTTGTTTTCTGTTTCCACTAGTTTGGATATTAAAACAATTTTGCACAACTGGCAGGAAATTAGGAATACTTGCCTATTGCTAGCCAAGCCTAAAATAAGTAATGAACTCTCACTGCCTTCAGGTACAGATATCTGCATATATCTCACATGTGCTGAGGGGACGAGTAAATAGATTTTAATGGAAAATGGTAACAGAAATACACAATCTTAATCTTTCTAATTAACAGCAATTCACTGACTGATTTAATGCAAGTGAGGAACGAATTAATTGGAATACATAGCTGAAACAAAATTAAATTTACGAAAAAATAGTGATGTAATATTTTTATAGCCTATGTAATCTGTAATTGGAACAACAATGATCATATATTGTAAGTGACCAACACTACTTGCGTAGGCCATAAAGGCCACGTTTTACGGCTCGAGCGCACCAATGATTTGGGAGATCGCGGGTTCGATATCGACAATGTGTCATTAATATTCTTGTCAACATTCACAGAATTCATCTGTTAATTGTTATTTGTGAAGGAAGGACGAACAGAAAATATGTATAGTAAGTGAGTTCGGAAAACTGTCTCGGTCGAACTGCATTCAACTATCTTCAGTATTTTTTTATATTTATTGGAAAGGAAAATCTCAAATGAAAATATAGTAGTGACATTGCGAAGTCAATTTTTACTGTCGGAATTAATTTTGGGACTTCTGTAATTTGTGTTTGTATCATTACGGTTGACATCTAGCAACGTTCCAAGTAATAGTAAAGGCTGAGAACTTTAAAGAATTCAAGATATGAAAGATATTTGTATCTAGTAATATGAGGATTGCTAATAACGCTAAGATTAATGTGTGTATTGAGAATATGGTTTTGAAAACTGTTAAGATTAGAAAATATATGTCACTGAAATATTTCTCTCCAAACGAAATTGAAAAACGCTAATTGTTTTTTTCTTCTTATGACATTAATTTTCCTAAAAAGGTACTAAAGTACGTACATGTCTATTGCTTACAAAAAACAAAATTACTTCGATCTGCCTATCCTGAGAAAATGGGCGAAACACAACTAGTAAATTTCAACATTAGCTGGGAGAACAATGAAACCTTTCCCACCTTGCCCAACAAAACATTTTTTAACCGTTATTTACACATCGAGTGTATTGGACCATCCAATTAATCTGTGCTTTGAGGGAAAGTTCAGCGCTTTCAGTTTGCTACTCCAGAACAACCGAGAGCCGGCAACAGAGGCACCGCTGAGTGTAGTACACAACTACTCGCGAAGTGGGCATTAGCCGAAAAAGCAGCGAACAAATCGGCAGTGCGATTGCACCTGGAAATGCACGGTGCTGAATGTCGAACTGTCGGCTTCATTTATTTACTGATACTCTATCATTATACCGCCATCAACATAACGACCTTTCGAGAATTCAAAAACGAATTGGAAACAAAACCCAGTCAAATATGCACTGAATTAATGCCAGGGATCGTCGAGTTGATAGGAAGGAGGTTTCACCTAAATATATAAAGAGGTGACTCTGGGAAGTCCTATGCCAGATTTCTGTCAAAATTGAAATAACCTTACAAATATTCTGGCCATATCGATTGTTATATTTTGTACAAGTATTGTCATCATGGTGTAACGAATGACGATGTTATACGAACATATTTGTTATTTAACCCTGTGGCGAAAGACGGGGAAATGAAATTTAATTTTTTTTATTCCTAAGAATGAACCCGATTTGGCATGAAGTGACAAGTCCTTCAGTAAACAGAATTAAAAAACTGAAATTGTTTGTTGCTATTCCCTCTCTCTGTCTATCTATTTCTATCTTCCTCTGTTACAGTCTACCTCCCTCTCTCTCCCCTGCCCATCCCTCTCCATATCTCTCTCCCTCTTCCTCTCTCGGCCACAACACCCAACAACAAAACATATGTAGCCCCCAAGGTTCCGTCCGTACTTTTACAGTTCTCTTCACTTTCTGTCAGTGCCGTTGAGCTGTAGATTGAGGAGCGTAAGCAGGCAGTACACTGGCCTCCGCGTCGAGAACGCGCAGTCGAGGATTGGATCAGCTGCATACAACCCCACATGCTGCAGAATTATATTCAACTGGCCGTAGGTGTAAAATTCAGAATAATATTTAACCAACAGGCAACGTATTGCTGAAATTTTGACTTCCACATTATTGATTGATTGATTTTTTCGTGTTTCCGGGCGCGTCAACTGCTTCGGTCATTAGTCCCGTTAGGGTAATGCATGTTTTTTCTCGGGAGATGGCAGTAATTTTCCCCCCGCTGGATGGCGAGATCCGGCGCCGACCTACCGTCGACTAGTGGGCTTTCCCCCTAACCAGGACTCTCCCACCAGCGAGGCACCGCCCCAGCCGGGACAAGCTCTAAGCTCCCGACCGGTCTCCCGGAATATGTGGTAGTGTAGTGCATGTTAGTGTAAGTGTGTGTGTGTAAGAGGAGAGGATAGGACAAGGAGGAGGAAGGAAAGATCGCGCGCGATCCGTGGCCCGTTTGGTAGGGTACTGCTCCGGCATTCGCCTGGTGTTGATCGGAGAAACCACGGAAAACTACCGATCAGAGCAGCCGGCCGCTAGAATTCTCCTCCAGACAGAATTCGACCTAGCTGAAAAGCTAGTATCGAAAATCCTGCCACCGTCAGGACTCGAACCTTGGACCTCCCGGTTAGAGGCGCTGCAATGACATCAGTTGATGCACTGAGCTACCGCTCCCGGTCCCACATTATTAACTTCCATATTGTAAAACGCTAGAAAAGTACCTCAAAAATTGTTGACCGTTTATACTAAGTATACATTTGTGGAGCAGTAACCCCTTACGTGGAGAAATTTGCTCAGTGTACTTTCGGCCTTGACACATTATAATTGCATAAAATATATTGAAGTAGTTCAATAATTACACGGAGTCATCGAGACAATTGCATTGTGAAGTTCACTTTCCTTTTCAATGTGATTAAACGTCAATATTTTACGATAAAAGAAATTATTACTCTCTAGCTTTGTCAACATTACCACTGTCCCTACAGCAACCCTCGCCGGAAGGTCGTATGGTTCTCGTCGGTACGATGGCACTAACAACATAGCTAGGTCAAATTCAGACGGAATCTGGAGAATTTTAGCGACATTCTGCTCTGAGTGGTAGTTCTCCGTGGCTTATTCAATCAATATCAGACAAATTCCGAAGCAGTACCCTAACAAATGTGCTACGAACGACGGTCCTTGTCCTCTCCTCTCGTCTTTCACACACATGCACTACACTCCCATACAGTCGAGAGACCAATCGGGAGCTTAGATCTCGTCCCAGGAGCGGTGAAGATATCTGGAGGGGGAAATACACCGCAAGTCTACATATAGATCGGTCGTGGATCTAACCATCCAGTGGGAGAACACTACCACCTCCCGCGTTAAAACATTCACTACAATAAGGGGACCAATTATTACAGTAACTGAGGTGTTCGGAAACATCAAACAATATGTAGCATTGGCTGTGATAATAATTAAGAAAGATAATTCATTGTTCTCAATCTGGTGTAACTTTCATATCTGATAAGAAAGTATAAATCTGTTTAATGTGAAAGACGCTGGTGGTATTGCGATAACGCAGATGTTAATTAAAGATATAAACTAAGCTGATGTTGCATAAGAAAGACATGACTTTCTTTTACTAGTTTCAGTGCAGCTCAATAAATAAGCAGCTTTTGCCGCTTCAAGACACCAGTGAATATCTAATGAGGTTTGCAAAAGATAACTTGCGTGTTATTGAATTACTCACAAAAGAACACATTGTAGGACAGCAAATCAGAAAACAATGAAAATATTTTGCAGAGCAACATAGAAAGATTACTCTTCTTGGAGGAATTTTTCTCCGGGTTTTGAGGTCCTAGGACATTTATGACGATTAGTACACAGGTATAGTGACACATTTTGTCAGAAGTATAGGTGTATTTTGTCACAGATACTAGATGCATATATTTAGGTAATGACATATTTACGTGTGATCAGAAAGAAACATTTTTCCGCTTTAATAACGCAAGCACTTTTCATGTCTGTGATATAAGTACAGTATAAAAAATAATTACAAGAGTAGTTTATGAATGTAGTAAATATCCTTTCTGCCTCTCCCTCACTGAAGAACACAGTAATATGTTAACATGTATATTGTAGACCCCTCTTTTCACGTAAGCGCTTTTGGCGGATGATGTAAGAAAATTCGCTTTTTGAATTATGCCTTTAAACGTATTCACTTCGCTCGTGGTTTGTGGATGTCGGTGGTTAACAGGACGGAAAAGGAGTGAGGAGATACTGAATGAAGGGCGGTTTAGAGGTTTGCTTTTCGAGGCTTTCGATATGACGGTTGGTTAAAGCTGCACAAACCCTCACATTGCAAACCCAAGATACTCGTCTCCTTTGAGACCGGAGAGTCCGCGGTGAGAGGGCGAAGCGGAGGCGAGGTGGGGGCGAGGTGGGGGCGAGGTGGGGGCGAGGTGGGGGCGAGGCGGGGGCGAGGCGGGGGCGAGGCGGGGGCGAGGCGGGGGCGAGGCGGGGGCGAGGCGGGGGCGAGGCGGGGGCGAGGCGGGGGCGAGGCGGGGGCGAGGCGGGGCGAGGCGGGGCGAGGCGGGGGCGAGGCGGGGGCGAGGCGGGGGAGGCGAGGGGTGGGTGCGAGGTGCGAGGGGCCGAGGCGAAGGGCGGGGGCGAGAGGCGAGGGGCGGGACGGACGGGCGGGGCCGAGGGGCGGGGGCGAGGCGGGGGACAGACGAGGGGGCGAGGCGGGGCGGGGACGCGGAGTGGGGAGAATGGGGGTCGCATCAGGAGCGGGGCGGGTGGGGGAGGGTTAAGGGATGGAGCTAAAGTCGTGTGTTCTGGATGCGCGTGGTTGCTTCCGCCTTGATCTTTCATGTGAAGCTCGGAGACCGACAGTTCTTCCATTTGGCTTGTAATTGATAGTTAGCTTTTGAAATTCGTTGTGTTCATTCTTGGGAGCGCGCGTCTGGGATTGGGTCTGGGTCTGGGTCTGGGCCTGGGCGGGGTCGGCGAAGTTGAGAAGGCGGTTCAGGATGTCGCTCCACCTTTTCCCTGGTCTTGCTTTGGGCGTCTGGCGTTCGTTGCCTCACCTTGCCTTGCAGTGTCTCGCTCTCTGCGTTACTTTCGGGACCTTACTGACCGGGATGTTCTAGGTTCGAGTCCCGCCGGAGGTGGGATTTTTGACACTAGCTTGTCAACTAAGTTGAATTCAGTCGCTGTCTGGAGGAGAATTCTAGCGGTCGGTTGCTCTGATCGGTAGTATTACGAGGTTTCTCCGGTCAACACCAGGCAAATGCCGGAGCAGTACCCTAACAAACGGGCCACGGACCACGCGCGATCTCTCCTTCCTCTTCCTTGTCCTACCCTTACCCCTTACAAACACACACCGTCGGTCGCGGGCTTAGTGCTTGTCCCGGCTGGGGTCGTGCCCCGCTGGTGCGACATACCTGGTTGGGGAAAACCCTGCTAGTCGATGGTAGGTCGGCACAGGATTTTGCCATTCAGTTGGGAAAGATCACCGCTACCTCCCGATAAAAAACATGCATTACACTTACGGGACTAATGATCTCGTTAGTTGTCGCACCCGGAATCAATAATTAATCAATCAATCAATCAATTAATCGGGACCTTATCTTGGCCTTCCTTTCCTTCTGTCCCTTTGTCTTACTTCCCCTGATAGACCGTACCTAATTTTATCTTACTCGTTCCTCCCCTTGGCTTCCTTCTGTTTCCCTGTTTTGCCTTGTCTCACTTCGCAATCCGCATGCCTTCCCTTGCCTTGTCAAATCCGCGGTGCCCGTTGCGTGATTGTGTTTGTTAGCTCTAAGCCTAGCTATTGCTGCCTCCAGAATCGTTAACAGATGAGATACTGTAACTGAAGTTATATTAGGAAGGCCCTGGGTTTTAGTGATAGCGACTTCTTCGTGACGAAAGTCCTAGTTTGAGATGCGGCCAGTGAGGGTCTCAGGGTATTTAAGCAGTTGAACGCGAAGGTAATAAAATCAATGCTACACGAAACAAGACCTCCCTTTCTTTTGAAGATTTTTTATGGCATTGATCGTGTATTGTGATTGACATATTTGTACACGAGAATTTCAAAACACTACCGAGTGCTTTAGTGTATGCAGCCGTAAATCTGAATTTAAAGTTTCGAATACTCAGAGGTACTTCAGGCCAATAGAAACGCGTTTTCTTCGCCAATTCGAATAGTTGCATCAAATGAGGTCATTGTCTAGATGTGAATTCTAGAGGTCGGCTATTTTGATTGGTCCCTTCCTCTTTTTCTTTCTATTAGTTTTGAGCTGATGCAGGAGGATACTTTAAAGAGTGGGTCACGTATCTACACTATCCTTTCTTCCTCAGATCCCTTTTCTGAAGTATTTGAATATAGATATTCATAAGACCTTAGTGTGAAACTTAGAGAAAGCAAAGCATTCATATTCATTTAGATGTTTTGACGCAAACTAATTTTGATGAAATAACATGTTCAGGATTGGTTACATTCCTATTTCGCAGTTGAGTAGACTCTATGGTGAAAACCTTGCCATTAATAAGCACATCAATTCACCTTCTATCCAAGGATCTAGGAATTCCTTGTGTTCCTAGATAGGATGCGAGCGGTGTTCAGCAGTGAACGTTTTTGCATTTGGTAACTTCCCTAGACTCGCAGCAACGCCTAGTAAGTTCCTCAGGTCTCTAAGACCAATTTTTTCAGATATTTCCTTTCATTTGCAGATATATCTCCTGTCAAGAAAATTGTACAAATATTCGCATTTGAAAAAAAACACCTACGGATGTCTGTTTACAATTGGTTGATTCTGTGTATTTTGTAGCTGATATCTTGCGCAGCTACGGAATGGATATCCCTATCAAAATTCTGAAATCTATAATTAATCATATTATTGGTTTATGTTATTTCATAAACTGAAAATAAAATGCTCTTTACATTAGGTAACATTTCACCTTCAATAATACCGTTTTTGAAAAAAACACGGTTCAATTGCCAACGATTGCAATAATTAACTTTTAAAGTTCTTCCTCCGATTAGCACGTGAGGTGAATATTTCATTTCATTGATATAAATTCAATCACAATGTAATGTAAGGGACAGAAAAAATGTAAGTGGAGGTAAATAAGGGTAAGAAGGGAGTTGATAAGACACTGGAAGGCCACTTGATCAGAATAAAAATATTCTCCTGCAAATTGGGAATTTCAGTTCATCGTAATATTATACTTGATTCTGGGAATACTCTGCACCGTGCACTGCAATTTTGGAATTTTGAAATTTATTCGCAAATAATTGTCGGTGAAAGAATGCACTCACTGTGTGTTTCATATTACGTAAAAACCGCTATTGCCTGCCTCGTATTTTTGTTGACATATGGAGATATTTTGTCGACCTCTCTGAACTGTCAAAACATCCATGCTTGTAAAATTAGTTGAAAATATTTTTTCTTAACCCCAAAAAATTGACTGCAAATTTCAGCAACTTTTTTCAATTAATGATGAGAATCCATATTACTGATTTCCAATGCATCCAGAAATTCAAAGAAAAATGTGCCGTCTCTGGGCTATGCAATGGTGTCGATGATTTTGTTAGATATCCAGTAATTCAGGAAAAATACAAAATAGTAAGTTATGTAATAAGTGCGCGAATCATGACGCTCATGTGTTTCGTATTATATTTTTGAATGCGATGTGTGAAAGATGTTTCGCGTACTCAGGAAGTTTCGCGCACGCTTTGTAATGTTTCGCACAGTATTAGAAACTTCCATATTACTAACTTGTAATGTACGCAGAAATTGAAAGGAAACTGCGCATTCTGCGGCCTTGTGAGTGGTTTCTAGGGTTTTGTTAGATACCGAAGAACTCGAGAAAAATTCAAAAACAAATACGAATATTACAAATTCCTAATGCGCGGAGGAATTAAAAGATGCCTACAGCCATGTGAATATGTATCTAAGGCAGTGATAGATATCCAGAAACGCAGGAAACAACCAAAAACAATTAAATAGTTTCATTTTGACCGAAAATCATGTATTTGATTGTGTTATTCCACCTATTATCGAACAGCGCGTAGTGATTGAATTCTCGTATTCGGAGCATTACTCAACCGCCCAAATATATTTTACGTATTACGTAACGAAATAGCATTTTTTGGTATTTTTTGATCGTTAACAGGTAATATATACATATACATACATACATACATATACACAGTGTGAGTCATGTAACTTTAGCACCTCCTGTAATTCTTAAACGGATGAAGTTATTGCAATGCCGTTTTCACAAAAGTGCATGAAGGAATGAGACTAATTGATGCTTGTATTCGTTTCGATTATATCACTTGCATTTTAAGACATATTGAGGTAACTTTATGTTTTTCAAATGGAACTACACATATTTCTTTAGCGTATCATGACGTAAAAGACGAATCAAATGAAATACATATTGTCATTTGTTAAATAAACATTTTTTGAATAATCTTGATTTTTTGAGACTTGTGTTAACGTATATTTTAAATATATCAGTTCACCAATGACGGTTGCGCAGCGCTCTCCCTGCTAGCGCGTGCTCGGAGCGTCAAATACGAGTCGCAAAACATCAAAGTTACTCGAGAAAATGTTTATCCAACATGACAATATATATATATATATATATATATATATATATATATATATATATATTGATATATCATTGGATTCGTGTTTTTACGCTCGTCAGAGCGACTAAAAAATATATATAGTTTCATTACTAAAAAACAAATTTACCTCTATCTCCAAAAATACAAATGATAAAGTAGAAATGTGTACGTGTATTATTTAGCCTCATTCCCTCGTGCATTTCCGTGAAAACTGCATTGCAATAACTTCAAGCGTTCAAAACCTGCAGGAGGGGCTGAAGCTACTCGACTCATCCTGTATATATACACAATGTTGTTGCGGTATTCGTGAAGACTGTTTTTGTTAGAACATTTAATTTATTGTGGTGTTATACTACAGAACGTTTATTTGCTGTCCATAAGTTTTGTTTCATTGTACTGTCGTTCTTCGATTGAAGTTGTCGATAAAAATAGATTTGTATCAAACAAAATAGATGAAGAGTGATTTCTATACAACAAATACATTACAGTGTTTGTTTCCCACGTGCACGTACAATACAACACATATGTTTATGTTTAATGTTACCTGTGTGTAGTGCTAGAAACGTGTGCAGTGCAGTCCAAAGAAGAAAAAAGGCTTGGAAAATGGCATGGCTAATTTCCGGGCTCAAAAGGTTGCTGAAGTTCTCAAAACTAACGAATTTACAGCGAATTCGAAACGAGTAGTATTAAAGAAAAACCATCGGCTTCTCCAAAGTATGTATTTTTGCTCGTTTCGCGTAATATGAAGTTCCTGCCGGCGAAAAGCTGCAGAAGAGGCAGTTGTGAAGGGGGGACGAATTGAACGTAAATGAATCATCCGAATACGACTCACAGATTGCGAACATACTCGAGGAGCGCATGGAATCAAGAGGACCAAGTCGTACGCCGAAAGTCAGTCTTCCCTCTTTGACTGTCCATCGGCTGCGACCGTAAAATGAATACCGACAGTCGCGCTGTCATTCTCAGATGCTCCATGACAGGAGGTCAAAATAAAATACTCGTTTCTAGAAAATATATTTTAATAATTTCATTTATCAACTAACACTTAGGAAATGCTTTTGTCATTACTACACATTATTTTATATTAAAACATCGTTTTTATTATTTTATATTGTATACATTATATTAAAATTATGTTTTATAGCAGTCCATATACATGACTTCGTCATACTCTATATTTAATGTTTCTTATGTTGTATGCACGAATGATCAGTCTTGTTCTTTTTAAGAGAATAGCTGTTCAACAATATGGAACAAATTATTTTAAATTATTTTGATGATTGTCCATTTAATTGTAAGATCAGATGTATTTAGTACACCTCTTTCTATTTTCACAGACTAAACTTTTTCAATAATTTAATTTAAAGTCATACACGATCTTAAATTATGTTTTTTATTAGAAACCTGGTAACGAGAGATTTTTACTCGTCCCAATAGCACGAGAGGGGTTCACTACTGCTAAGTTTGAAATTATATTTGTATGATTCTCATATATGATGTGAATTCTTTTCAGTTTTCTTTTGCATATCAAGATGTACTTGAAGATGAGGCCACACTGCGTCTCGAAACGTACCGTTACCAGGATTATTAATAAAAAATAATTTAAGATAATGTATTACTGTAAATTAGATTAGTTTATTTAAAAAAGTTTAGTCTGTCAAAAGAGAATGATATGCGCAAAATTAATCTGCTGGAACAAATTAGTTCAGGAATTTGCTCATTTCTCGGTTCTAAATTCGCCGTCCTCCTAACTTGGCGAAAGTGATACGGAGAGTTGCAATGTATTTCTCAGATACACAGATCTCACAGAGATCAAACAAAAGCAGAAAATAACCGGATATTACATCAGTAGTTTCTAAGAAGAAGCTACCGCAAAACTTGATTCCGGGACAACTTACTTAAAACTTGATTACTTTTGAGAAAATCAACAATCCGAAGTGCGTGTATGTGACGGATAGAGCGCGAGCGACGGGGGGTTAACCACGATGTTGTTGCCAGACTCCTCCTGCCTGGTCCAAATCTGCCAAAGCAGCAGCGTGGAACGAGATTGAATCCTCCGCGAAACGGAGGGGCGCGCCGCTCATTCTCTCCAAATGCGTGTCGCCCGTTTTTCTCCCGGTGCGTGCCCGCGCAGCGCGCCTGCCGTCCGGGCGCCCGCCCGGGGGCGCCTCTTGATAGGCGGGGCGGTTCGGGGAAAGCGGGCGCGGGACGGGAGGGCGTGGGCGGGCGTGGGCGGGCGCGCGGGCGTGGGCGGGCGCGGGCGGGCGTGGGCGGGCGTGGGCGGGCGTGGGCGGGCGTGGGCGGGCGTGGGCGGGCGTGGGCGGGCGTGGGCGGGCGTGGGCGGGCGTGGGCGGGCGTGGGCGGGCGTGGGCGAGCGCGGGCGGGTGCGGGCGGGCGCGGGCGGGCGCGGGCGGGCGTGGGCGGGCGTGGGTGGGCGTGGGCGGGCGTGGGCGGGCGCGGGCGGGCGTGGGCGGGCGGGCGTGGGCGGGCGGGCGTGGGCGGGCGGGCGTGGGCGGGCGGGCGTGGGCGGGCGGGCGTGGGCGGGCGGGCGCGGGCAGGCGCGGGCGGGGCGGTGACCTCATCCCGCTGGCGCCGAGGTCGCCCATCCGCCGCCGTTCGCCCTCTACGCTTTAAGATTCCATGTCGGCGTTTGGAGGCGCGCGATCGAACTGCGTCCGTCAGTATGCAGCGGCTTCAGCCGACGATACGACGCTATGTGGAGCCTGCCCCGCCGCCCCCTCCCTCCGGCCCCCGCCGCTTTCGCGTTCGCCGAAGAATGGATCTTAAGCCTCGCCGGGGCGCCTTCGGGGAGATTGAGTTTTCTTTGGCGACCCTTGGGCAGCGTCGGTCAAGAGCTTCATCGGCCCCGACGAGCTGGCAGGCGAGCACCCGGGCAAGAGAGCAGGCGAGCGTGGGGACGAGCGTGCGTGCAAGCGTGCGAGCGTGCGTTCGTGCGTGCGTGCGAGCGAGCCTGCGTGTGAGCGTACGTGCGAGCGCGCGTGCGAGCGTGCGAGCGAGCGAGCGTGCGAGCGGTCGGGCGAGCTAGCGAGCGAGCGTGCGAGCGTGCGAGCGGTCGGGCGAGCGAGCGAGCGAGCGTGCGTGCGGTCGGGCGAGCTAGCGAGCGAGCGTGCGAGCGTGCGAGCGAGCGAGCGTGCGAGCGGTCGGGCGAGCTAGCGAGCGAGCGTGCGAGCGTGCGAGCGGTCGGGCGAGCGAGCGAGCGAGCGTGCGTGCGGTCGGGCGAGTAGCGGCGAGCGTGCGAGCGAGCGAGCGAGCGAGCGTGCGAGCGTGCGAGCGAGCGAGCGGCGAGCGCGCGAGCGAGCGAGCGAGCGAGCGCGAGCGAGCGAGCGTGCGAGCGGTCGGGCGGGCGAGCGAGCGAGCGAGCGTGCGAGCGTGCGAGCGTGCGAGCGGTCGGGCGAGCGAGCGAGCGTGCGAGCGTGCGAGCGGTCGGGCGAGCGAGCGTGCGAGCGGTCGGGCGAGCGAGCGTGCAAGCATGCGGGCGAGCGAGCGTACGAGCGGTCGGGCGAGCGAGCGTGCGAGCGGTCGGGCGAGCGAGCGTGCAAGCATGCGGGCGAGCGAGCGTACTAGCGAGCGTGCGAGCGGTCGGGCGAGCGATCGTGCAAGCATGCGGGCGAGCGAGCGTACGAGCGTGCGTGCGGGCAGGCGAGCGGTAGGGCGAGCGAGCGTGCAAGCATGCGGGCGAGCGGCCGTGCGAGCATGCGGGCGTGCGGCCGAGCAAGCGGTCGGACGAGCGGCTGATTGTGTGGCTGGGCGTGCGATCATTCGTACGAGCATGCGGGCAAACGAGCGCCTGGGCGAGCGAGCGAGCGGCCGAGCGAGTGTGATGGCGTGTGGGCGAGCTTGCGTGAGGGCGAGCGGGCATGCGTAACGGGCTAGCGTGCAGGCTAGCGTTCATGCGTGCATGCGTGCGTGCAAGCGAGCGAACGAGCGGGCGGGTGGGAGGTCGGGCAGGCGGGAGAGCACGCAAGCGAGCGTGCGTGAGTTCGTGCGTGGGTGCGAGTGAGCGTGCGGACGCGCGGCCGGCCGGTCCAGCGGCCGTGCGAGCTGACGGGCGAGCGGGCGGGCGAGCTGGCGTGCGGACGTGGCCGGCGTGGCGGCAGACGTGCGGACGTGCAAACGAGCGACAGGGCGGTCCGGAGCCGGGTGAGGGAGCATGCGTGCGTGTGCGCGCGAAGGCAGACGCACAGTAACAGAGGGGGTAGGTTCCATGTCTGCTTGGGTCAGAGAGTGAGGAGAAAGGAGTGACCGACTAGCACACTTTCCGGAAGGTGAGAACATTGGCAGGCTGATAAGGTAGATGAGTAAGTCATCTGATGCGTTTAGGTCAACACACTTTCAGGCACATAAGGTATCTGACAGGCGTGTGAAAACACTGACGGCCAAGTAAGCGCAATGACGGGGGGTGAGCGCAGTGAGAGGTAAACGAATGCACTGGTTGGCAAGGGAGCACACTGGCAAGCAGGGAAGAAAACTGTCAGGCGGGTGAGCAAGCTGGCAGGCACTAACGCGCATACGAGCGTTCTGTATGCACATAATGGCAAGAGAACGAGCCGATTTGCAGGCGGGAGTGTACATTAAAGGACGAGGGAAAAACAGACTGGCGGGTGATTTCACTCACAGATGAGGAAACACATAAGAGAGCGAACAAACTAGGATGCGGGTGATCATTTCGACTAGCTGGCAAGCACACTAAAAAGCGAGCAAACAGAATTGCAAGCAGGTAAATTCTCTGGCAAGGGGAACCTGCCAGTCGAAGAAGCAATTTTGCAGAAAGTAAAGCACACTGGCAAGCGGCCAAGCATACTGGCTATCGTGCGAGTAGAGCAAAAGGCCGCCGAGCACACTCTGAGGCATGCAAGGATTTGTCAGGCGAGCGAAAAAGTTGGGGTATGACTTCCCTACTATGAACAGAAAATAACTTTTTTTGTCATCGATGCCAAGTTTGCCGAGTAATGACGTGCCATTGGTCATTCTTTTACCTGCTTAAATTCCTAAGAACCCAGTTTTTCTAAATCTTGTCGAATTTATGAAATTTTTGTTCATGGTCGTTAATGTATATTATGTAATGTAATGTATATTATCACAAATGTGACAAAACTGTACCAATAATAAATGTGTATAACAAGAAGTAATTTTGATAACATTTTTTGGGGTCCAAAAACAGCTCTCTTTACTTTCTCGTTAGTGAGTAGTGCTGCTTGAAAAAACGGCGAATTTTCGGCAGAAAACTCTTATTGCAGGGCACTGGTGGCGAAAAAGTGGATAAATACAGTTGCTAACTTTAGGGGGAAAATTCTCTAACTTGTCGTGTACCCCGAATTCATGTTTTGTGGGTCCTTGGTACCGAAAAAACGATTGACGGCAAAACGTTTGTCTGTCCGTTCGTCCGTGACCAACGCTAGTGGCTAAGCCGCTCAACCTTTTTTAAAAAAAAATTGATATTCCCCAATTTATCAGGCTGATGTCGCGTACCCTTGAATTTGGAACCGATATTTTAATTTTGTGGGATACTTTACATGAAGCCCCTGGGATATTTTCAAGCTTTTCATAAAAAGTCTCCATCGTTTTTATTAAATTTTGTTGTTAAATGGTGTGAAGGCCGTTTAAGAGAATGTTGCAGATCTAATATTCGATGAAAATTCTGATTTTTCAAAAATTGCAAAACTTCAAATGTTTTTCGACTTCGTCTTTCTACAACTTAGTGCGCATGCACTTAATCTTCCTACAACTAAAAAATTACTTTTAAAGACAGAGTTTCTACACATAATGAAATTGTTCCTTAAAGATAGATTTTGAAATAAGGTCATGTACAAATTTTCGAAAATATGAGTACTTTTACCGTACTCATTACAGTGAAATTACAGGTGAGAAAGTACCTGCTGTATTAGCACTACTAGTTTTGTGAATAAACCTAAAATTACCTTCATAAATCTGAAATTACCCCAATAAATCTGAAATTACAAAAAAGTAGCACTTCTCTAAAAGTATTAGTTCTATTGCGTCAGAATTTTTAATAGTAGACATTGAAAGGGAACTTCCATGAATGTATGAAATACAGAAAATTAGTACGATCACGAACAACAGAACAGAAACGGATATTTTGTGGAATATCTAAACTTTTGGGAAACACAGTAGATTGGCGGCATTTTGGCGGACGTGCGTACTGGGATGCAAACAGTTGTGCGCATACCATACAGGCTTGCAAGCGAGCATGCACAAAATCGTGCAAACCAAAGAGCATGCAAACAAGCAAACAAACATGCGAGCAATTGTGATGGAAAGGGAGTAGGTGAGCAATCATGCAACTAGGTGAGCAAGCGAGCGAGCAGACGAACAAAGGAGTAGGCGAGCATGTTCTAGACCATGCGAGCAACAGCAAAACAGACGAGAGAGTAAAGTGATGGCGAGCAAACCAGCACGCGAGAGAGATGAGTCAACGAGTAAACAGGAAAGTAAACAAGCAACTTAGCTAGGTAGGAAGCAAACGGGCAAGACAGTCAACCAGCAAGAAAGCTGTCTGGTGAGGAATAGAGCGAGCAAGCAAGCAGGTGATCAAGCAAGCAGGCGATCAATCAAACAGGTGATCAAGCAAGCAGGCGATCAAGCAAGCAGGCGATCAAGCAAGCAGGCGATCAAGCAAGCAGGCAAACAAGCAAGCAGACAAACAAGCAAGAAGCCGAACAAGCAAGAAGCCGAACAAGCAAGCAGCCGAACAAGCAAGCAGCCGAACAAGCAAGCAACCGAACAAGCAAGCAGCCGAACAAGCAAGCAGCCGAACAAGCAAGCAACCGAACAAGCAAGCAGCCGAACAAGCACGCAGCCGAACAAGCAAGCAACCGAACAAGCAAGCAACCGAGCAAGCAAGCGTACAATCAGGGACGAAGCAACCAGAGAACAGTGAACGAGCTAACAAGAGACAGCCAGATGAACTCGGACGAGAGATTGTGCGAGCTGTCCAGTAAGAGATTGAGCTAGCGGTGAGCGAGAGAAAGAGGGTACTTGCAAAAATACAGACACAAGGTCGAGCAAATCAGCAAGCAACGCAGGTAGACGAACATTTTGAGCGAGATTTGCGAGCAATAGTAATGGCGACCGGCCGTGTGAGCGAGCAACTGTGTAGACGATCTTGTCGCCAAATAGGCGAATACGTGCCCCCTGAACTGAGGAACTAGCCATACCATGAGAAATAGAGTGACTTCAAGAAAGCGAGCGAGAAGCCGGAGTACATCGGCAGACGGCTGGCGAGAGATCAATTAGACTAGCGACCAATCGTGAAAACGAGTGGATGCGCAGGCAAACTAGCCACCCAGTGGGAGAAATAGAGTGAATGCAAGAAAGCGTGCGAGAAGTCGGGGTACATTTGCTGACGGCTGGCGAGAGATCAACTAGACTAGCGACCGATCGTGCAAACGAGTGACTGCGCAGGCAAACAAGCGAGCGAATAAGGGTGATGGCCAACAGTAAAGCGCAAGAGAGATATGGGTCAAAATAAATAGAAAGCGAATGAGCGAGCGAGAAAGACGTAAGAGTGTGACTTAAGCGAGAGAAGTGTGGACATATGAGCGAGGGAATGTGCATCCACAAGGGGGAGAGAGAACGAGCGAGCGGTTAGGCGTCCGTCTGAACTTAGGAGGGCGCGAACTAGCCTTCCAGTGGGAGAAATAGAGTGAATGCAAGAAAGCGAGCGAGAAGTCGGGGTACATTTGCTGACGGGTGGCGAGAGATCAATTAGACTAGCGACCGATCGTGCAAACGAGTGACTGCGCAGGCAAACAAGCGAGCGAATAAGGGTGATGGCCAACAGTAAAGCGCAAGAGAGATATGGGTCAAAATAAATAGAAAGCGAATGAGCGAGCGAGAAAGACGTAAGAGTGTGACTTAAGCGAGAGAAGTGCGGACATATGAGCGAGAGATTGTGCATCCACAAGGGGGAGAGAACGAGCGAGCTGTTAGGCGACCCTTTTGAGCAAGCCGGCGCGCGAGCTATCGTGCGGGAGGCGAGAGAGCAGACTGGCGAGCCCAAGGAGCAAGAAGGCGAGCCAGAAAACAGTGAGGTGCTCGATTTTTCGGGCAAACGAGAACAAGATTTCGACATGCGAACGCAGGATTGTGCGAACAGACAAGCGAAAGAGAAAGATTGGGTGAGGGACTGCAGACGGAAGAGAAAAAAAGAGAACGCGTAGGCGAGCGAGCAGTCTATAAGACGCGCGGGGCGAGCAACTGGAAAGGCGAGTAATGGGACTGGCGTGTTATTGTGCGAGCAGGTCAACAAACGATTGAGCAGCCAGGCAAGCATTTACACCAAGAAAGCAAGCGAGAAAAGGATCACGCTCGCGAGATAGATAGCTGGAAATTCGAGCAAGCACACGAATGAAGGGTTGAGCGACCATCAATTCAAGAGCGTAGGCATGCACGTGCGACCGGGCAGGCTAGCAGACGAGCAGAGCGAGCCGCCGAACAGGCGAGTAGGGCATCCCAGCAGGCGTGCAAGCTTTTTGAGCAAGCAGGGCAAGCTGTTTGAACGAGCAGGCGAGCGAGCATTGGCAGTAGCGGCGCGGTCGTCTAAGCGATCGCGAGACGAAACACACAAGCCGGTGACCGTGCAGCGAACTCGGGGGCGTGCGAAGGAGCGAGCGTGCGGGCGAGGAGCCCGAAGGATGGGGCGGGGCGGGGCGGGGCGGGGCGGGGCGGGGCGGGGCGGGGCGGGGGCAGTGGGGGCCTTGGACGGAGGCAAATCGCGCCTCGGGACCAGACCTCCTTTCCAGGCAGCAGTAACGGCCGCCGCCACCGCCTGCGTCGTCTGCTTTGCGCAGCGGAGCCAGAGGGGGATGGGGCGGGGACGGGTCTGGAGCGAAGTGGATGCGGGGCGGGTGCGAGTCGGGGGCGGGGCGGGAGCGGAGGCGGAGGCGCCACCGGAGATTCTCTTCATAAAATGGAGACGGCGGTGCGGACTCGGGCGCTGCGAAAGGCCGGGCGAGGGCCGGCCCAGTGGACGGCACGGTCGCGGGAGCGAGGGGGCGGGCACAGGGTGCGAGGGGGCTCGGGGCACGGGGCTCTGAGCGTCTGACGGACCCACGACCAGGGGAGGAGGCTCCGCGAATGCGTTGCTGCAGGGCGCTTGTTCTGGTGTCCTTTAGGAGAAAATGTAGTCGGGACAGAAGTTCTTTCCTTCATTTCTTGTAAGCGTCATATAACTAGACATCGACTTCAAGGTAATAAGATTCTCTAAGCCCTTTGTGTCATAATTACGTAACCTTCCTTTCAAAATTTACCATAAGAGAGCAGTCTCATTCTCAGTCTATATTGCATATGCGTGGCAGAGCAAATAGCGGGGCGGGTTATAAAAGGGAATGGCGAGGAGCATGGCGGGGGTGCCGTGAATGCTGGCTGAGTTGTGAGGTACCCCATCGTTCGGGCAACGTGAAGAAAAGTGCGGTCTGCAAATTGACAAGGGATGCGTTGGTGAACGCAGTAGCGGGTGCACGGAGTGGTGCGCGGAGTGGTGCGCGGAGTGGTGCGCGGAGTGGTGCGCGGAGTGGTGCGCGGAGTGGTGCGCGGAGTGGTGCGCGGAGTGGTGCGCGGAGTGGTGCGCGGAGTGGTGCGCGGAGTGGTGCGTAGGATTGTGCATGAGGGTGCGTGACGGGATGCGAGACTGGATACGAGGCTGGATGAGTGGCGGGATGTGTGGCTGTAGTTTTGACGGGATGCGCGGCAATGTGCGGGGCGGGATGCGGGGCGCGTTGCAAGGTACGTTGCACGATGCATAGCGGGATGCGAGACGGGATGCGTGGCTGGATGCTTGACGAGAAGGTGGGCGAAAAGCTTCGCGAAGTTCTTGGTGGGTTGCGTGGCGGAATGCTTGGCGGAATGCATCGCGGGGTGCTTAGCAGGTTGCGTGGCTGGAGGCGTGGCAGGATGCGTGGCGGGATGTTTAGAACTGCGTGGCAAAAAGCGTGGCGAGATGTGTGGCAAGTTGCATGACGCAATGCCTGGCGGGATGCATCGCGGGGTGCTTGGCAGGATGCGTGGCGGAATGCGTGACGAGATGCTTGGTGGGGTGCTTAGAACTGCGTGGGAGAAAGCGTGGCGAAATGTGTGGCAGGTTGCATGACGCAATGCCTAGCGGGATGCATCGCGGGGTGCTTAGCAGATTGCGTGGCTGGACGCGTGGCAGGATGCGTGGCGGAATGCGTGACGAGATGCTTGGCGGGGTGTTTAGAACTGCGTGGCAGAAAGCGTGGCGAGATGTGTGGCAAGTTGTATGACGCATGCCTAGCGGATGCATCGCGGGGTGCTTAGCAGGTTGCGTGGCTGGACGCGTGGCAGGATGCGTGGCGGAATGCGTGACGAGATGCTTGTAGGGTGCTTAGAACTGAGGAGAAAGCGTGGCGAAATGTGTGGCAGGTTGCATGACGCAGTCGCTCAGCGCGGGATGCATTGCGTGCTTAGCAGGTTGTGGCTGAGGTGGCAGGATGCGTGGCGACGGTGACGAGATGCTTGGCGGGTGCTTAGAGCTGCGTGGCAGAAAGCGTGGCGAGATGTGTGGCAGGCTGCATGACGCAATGCCTAGCGGATGGCATCGTGGGGTGCTTAGCAGGTTGCGTGGCTGGAGGCGTGGCAGGATGCGTGGCGGAATGCGTGACGAGATGCTTGGTAGGGTGCTTAGAACTGCGTGGGAGAAAGCGTGGCGAAATATGTGGCAGGTTGCATGACGCAATGCCTAGCGGGATGCATTGCGGGGTGCTTAGCAGGTTGCGTGGCTGGAGGCGTGGCAGGATGCGTGGCGGAATGCGTGACGAGATGCTTGGCGGGGTGTTTAGAACTGCGTGAGAGAAAGCGGCGAAATGCGTGGCAGGTTGCATGACGCAATGCCTAGCGGGATGCATCGCGGGGTGCTTAGCAGGTTGCGTGGCTGGACGCGTGGCAGGATGCGTGGCGGAATGCGTGACTAGATGCTTGGCGGGGTGCTTAGAACTGCGTGGCAGAAAGCGTGGCGAGATGTGTGGCAGGTTGCATGACGCAATGCCTAGCGGGATGCATCGCGGGGTGCTTAGCAGGTTGCGTGGCTGGACGCGTGGCAGGATGCGTGGCGGAATGCGTGACGAGATGCTTGGTAGGGTGCTTAGAACTGCGTGGGAGAAAGCGTGGCGAAATATGTGGCAGGTTGCATGACGCAATGCCTAGCGGGATGCATTGCGGGGTGCTTAGCAGGTTGCGTGGCTGGAGGCGTGGCAGGATGCGTGGCGGAATGCGTGACGAGATGCTTGGCGGGGTGCTTAGAGCTGCGTGGCAGAAAGCGTGGCGAGATGTGTGGCAGGTTGCATGACGCAATGCCTAGCGGGATGCATCGCGGGGTGCTTAGCAGGTTGCGTGGCTGGACGCGTGGCAGGATGCGTGGCGGAATGCATGACGAGATGCTTGGCGGGGTGTTTAGAACTGCGTGGCAGAAAGCGTGGCGAGATGTGTGGCAAGTTGCATGACGCAATGCCTAGCGGGATGCATCGCGGGGTGCTTAGCAGGTCGCGTGGCTGGAGGCGTGGCAGGATGCGTGGCGGAATGCGTGACGAGATGCTTGGCGGGGTGTTTAGAACTGCGTGAGAGAAAGCGTGGCGAAATGTGTGGCAGGTTGCATGACGCAATGCCTAGCGGGATGCATCGCGGGGTGCTTAGCAGGTTGCGTGGCTGGACGCGTGGCAGGATGCGTGGCGGAATGCGTGACGAGATGCTTGGCGGGGTGCTTAGAACTGCGTGGCAGAAAGCGTGGCGAGATGTGTGGCAGGTTGCATGACGCAATGCCTAGCGGGATGCATCGCGGGGTGCTGAGCAGGTTGCGTGGCTGGATGCGTGGCAGGATGCGTGGCGTGATGCGCAGCGGGATGCATGGTGGGTTGCGTGGCAGAATGCGTGTCTGCGTGCGTGACGGGATCCAAAGCGGTGTACTTAGCAAGGTGCGTGGTAGTATGCATGGATGAGCTCGTGGCAAGATGCATAGCGATGTACGTGGCGAAGAGCGCTACGTTAGGGAGACGTGTTTGAATACCCGCCCGCACCTTGCTTAGAGGTTGCACAGCTCAAAACTGCGTGTTTATTTTGTCTGCTGATGACAAAAGCTTTTAAAGTAGATTAAATAATTAAAATAATGATGATAATAATAATAATAATAATAATAATAATAATAATAATAATAATAATAATAATAATAATAATAATAATAATAATAATAATAATAATAATAATAATAATAATAATAATAATAATAATAATAAAAAATATTTGAAAGTTATTAGCATGAGAGCCTTAATCAAACTGAAGCACTGCATCGTGCATGTGCTCAAATTCATTGTATATACCAGAAATATTAACATTTTTAATTATTCTAGTACAGCGGAAATTTCAGAATTGAATCCGGTGACTTAATATGATTGTGAGATTTTCGGATTTTGTTTTTCTGAGAAAATACAATGGAGTAAATATGCCAAAATAGAACAGTCTTGTCTGGTATAAGAGCCCACAAGATTCCAACCGTAATGTATCTTCCACCGCCACGGGATATTGCATCCGAGCAGCCTCGCATAGCGGGCAAATTGAGGGAATTAAAAGGCATCTGGTGATCTGAAGCGGAGCACGCGGCCAGCGCTTTCAGGGTCTGCTGTTGTGGGCGTGGCGGGGTTAGAAAATTTTGGTAAACATCGGTGCTAGGTATTCGTTCTCCCTATTTTGGGAAGTGAAGCTGATTAGGCAAGGTACTAAACGGCGGATTTCTTAAAACCAGGCAGCCGTTCGGCCCCTACCTAGGCCCGCTCCGATTTGGCTGTCGTACTCCAAAATTTTATTTCTTATTGCATAATTCACTTGCACCTGGTGACATAGCGCATGAAGTAGCGAGTACAAAGCTAATGCAGTAAGTTGATCAGTTCCTTCACGTAAATCACCAGGGATACTAGCTTAAATGTGTAGTGGATTTGCCTTTGCGAACAGTTTTTATTATACGGGAGCGAATGTATTTCAACTGTACGATTGAATCCAACTTTGCCATGAAATTATTTTGCAGTAAAAGATTGCAAAAATGTTTGTCATTTTCATAGTCAAGATTCTTTTGTGTTACACACTTTTAATCACAAAAACACAACACAAGAACACATTGTGATGCAGCGCAGCGCTAATCAGAATGGCCCATCTAAACAAAAGATTAACCTAAGTTGTATCTTAACATTTTCATTCACTTAGCTCTTCCACTACTATCTTTGTAGCCAGATATAACACGCATTTTAATATATCAAGAGAAGTATTAAAAGCATATTGAGGATAGCGCATATAATCCCGTAAACATTGACATTATTTATTTTGTAGAAATGGCCATAATTGTATGTTATGGCAATTAATCTATCTAAATAGTTTATTACCAGTAAACCCAACCAGTAACTTTCGCACGTCCGAGCGGGCACAGGAGGCGCGCCTCGCTTACGTTGATACCGTCAACATTTTACAGTACCGTTGGTTGCAAAACTTCACTCGCTTGAGTTATTTGTTCTATTTCCAATTAATGACGTTAATAAGTATTAACGTAGAGTTCCTTTTTTCAATCACTGAAGTAATTAATGTCATTAAAGCGCTCGTATTGTTCAAGAAAAAGGACCGCTGGCAACAGAAATGATGTAAATGGTTTTCGTAACTCAGAATATCACGGTAAAATAAATAATCCTTCACTTTTGCACTTTTTTCTCGTGTTGGACTACCATAATAGATTTTGTCGTCAAGGATCATCTTTATTCTTGATCAGTTCCTCGAATTGACACGGAGTTCTCTAAAATAATCTAAAAAGTGGTTGACATTTTTTTCTTGAGCGCGGCTGTGAAAATGAAGGCACATCTATCAAAGTTTGCTGAGCGAGTACTCCTCGGAAGGTTGCAGCTTGCTTAACGTTTCTTTGCCTACTCGCGTTTCTAGTTAGGCCCGAGCTGCCCTGTTCTCGGCCCTCGACGACGCTGCGGGGACGATAAGCCCTCCGCGTTGCGTACACAGAGGCGCGCCTTCGCCTCGCCCCGCCGCGCCACGCCACGCTCCGCGGGCGATTGCGTCTTCTCTGCAACCGCTTGGACATTAAAAACGTGTTTTGCCGCCAAACCATTACAGTAACAAAGAAGCACCGTAAGACTTTTCGCATCCCTGAGGTCTCGCTTGTCGTCCTTTAAAATATGAGGCCTTGGGTCGCGCGCAGCCTCCGTCTCTTATCAGCTCGCCGATTCGCGCGGCGCCTCGGCCGTCGCCGCTCCCCGCCACGCCCCGCCCCGATTTCCACACACCCCCAAAGCCCCGTCGGGATTTCCACAGCCTGCTCGCTCTCATCCCCTCGCGCCGCCCCGAGTCGCCCCGCCTCGCACGTCGCCGATTCGTCCCGCACCGTCCCGCCTCACCCCGCCTCACCCCGCCTCACCCCGCCTCTCCCGCCTCGCCACGCCTCGCCTCTTCCCGCCCCACCTAGGCCCGCTCCGATTCGCCCCTCCCTGACTCGCCCCGCTCAATCCCGCCTCGCCCCTTCCCTCCCCGACTCGCCCCGCTCCGTCTCACCTCAACCCGACACGCCCCCCAGCTCCCCCACCCTTTTCACCTGTCCTGCTCCCCGCCCTATTACTCTGCCTCGGCTTTCTCACCCTGTCCCGTTCTCCCCGCCTCGCTGCTCCCAGCCCATTCACCGCATCTCTCCCATATCGTCCCGCTCTCCCCGCGTCACTACCTATCCCGTTCGCTTCTCTCCGCCCTTTTCTTCCTACTTCCACAACTTTGCGCGTCAAACCTCTTTCCGTTCCTCCACGCGTACGCCGCTTTACTACTCTCTTTATTTCTCATTCCATCTTTGTTCCTATCTTGTCTCCAACTAAACTCATTTCGCCTGCTCCTCTCTCCTCACCCCCTCCTTCTCCCCCTCCCCATCTAGAGCCACTATCCCATCCTTGCCTTCTTCGCTTCGTCTCGCCACACTTCGTTTCTCCGCTTCCGTTCCCTGCTCTTTTTTCGTCCTAAACTCGTCTTTACCCCATCTCGCCCTGACCCGCTTCTCTCCACCTCAACTGCTTGTACTCTCCACGCCATGAGCCACCCCATCCCGCTTTACCCCGCCACTCCGAATTTTCCTTTATACTTCCACCTCACTGGCCTCACTTCTTCCCGATCTGCCTCGTTCTCCTTTGCCGTCCTGCTCTACCCCTCCCCGACCCTCGCCCTGTCTGATCCCGTCAGGTCACGGCCCGTCCCGACCTGAGTCGACGCGCCCTGCTCTGCCTCTTCCTGCCCCGTCTCGTCCCGTCATGTCCCGCTCTTCCGCGCCCCGACCCACCACGACCTGACTAGATCCGCCCCGACCCGCCCCGACCATCCCCGACCCGACCCGTCACGACCTCGTCCCAACCCCGTCCCAACCCCGTCCCAACCTCACCCCAACCCCGTCCCAACCCCGTCCCAACCCCGACTCAACCCCGTCCCAACCCCGACCCAACCCCGTCCCAACCCCGACCCAACCCCGTCACAACCCCGTCACAACCCCGTCACAACCCCGTCACAACCCCGTCACAACCCCGTCACAACCCCGTCACAACCCCGTCACAACCCCGTCACAACTCCGTCACAACTCCGTCACAACTCCGTCACAACCCCCCGCGCAATTAACTCCGCCCCGCCACGTCCCCTCCGCGTTCTCCGCTGTGCCGTTGCTCGCTCCGCTCGTCCTGCTCCACCCGACGCGTTTCTTTTGTTCCCCTTTACGAAAGCGCCGCTACGGAATTGTGCGTCGCTTCCCTGCCTCGGGTCTCCCGGCCACGGGCGGGCGGACGGAGCGCGGGCCGATCGTGCGGGGTCCTCTGCATGCTAGGGTCCCGCGCTCGCAACTGTAGACTCTCGAAAGCGAAAATAAGAATTCAAATTGAACAAAACGGCACCTATAGTTTTCCAAAACTTAGCGCGCACACTTTTTTCGAAAACGAATAATACAACGATAAAGGAAAAATTTTCACAAAAAGTCTTCAAACTTTTTGCAACGGCATATACTAGCATAGTATAATATATACATATATACAGTTCAATAGTCCCTTACAGACCAAAATTATCAAAAGAGTTGCTAATCCGTAATGCAACCCGCAAATAGCAAATATTTCATGGCGGTTTGCATTTTTCTTGGAACCTTGCTGTCGCATGACATCAGCTGTGTCGAAAGCAGTGATACACTGATTTTGAAAATACAGTCGATACGCGGAATATGAGAGAAGGTGCTAAAACACTATAAAAATATTGTATTTTTCTGTCAAAATCAAATCAGTTTATTTTTGAAGGTAATGCTTTTCGGAGTTCCTGGTATCACACGAAAGCATAGATGCCTCTTACATGCGTGAAGGCTGCATAGTTTTCTCTGAATTTCTACGCGCATTAGAGTAGAGTAGATTAATTCGATCCGTTCGGGCATTCCGCACTTTGTAAATTATTGTTTCGAAAATGCAAGAAGTGGACCCGAACTCCGAAAGTTTCTGGCAACCAGGGAGAGGGGTACCCTCCAAAAATATAATAGAACATTCAAAAAGGTCTCATTTTGCAGTTTACTGCATAATTAGTGACCCTTCAGGATCACGAATACCTGCTTTAAGGGACCCACCATTTCACTGATTTACACGATGGAAATGCGTGTTACAACCGAGTGAAGTGGCTCAAGACGTAGTGCGCTGACATCACATTCGGGAGGGCCGAGTTCAATCCCCATGCCGGCTATTCTCATCGAGGTTTTCGTGTTTTTTCTCGGTCATCCAGACGAATGCTAGGATGGTTCTCCCGAAAGGTCACAACCGCGATACCGGGTCACTAGCGGAATGCGTTAACTACGTGAAATCAAGAAGGTTTAGCGAATTCGAGATTTCGCGGGTTCCTGGTTGGGTAACCTACTAGGAACCCCGGAATCTAACGGCACCGAAGCCAATTGCTCTGGCTAAATACAAAATGCGTGGTGCAGCGTAATTTGTACGCGAATTGCCTAAGCATCGGATCTTACCCTATTGCATAACATGCGAACATCAACGTTGTCCAATATCTGTTTGTTACAGGACTGTGGTGGAATTCTCTCTCCCAAAGTAGCACTCTTACGGGCATTGTGTCGATCATTTCTTATAGACGGTACGAAATGTTTCTCATGCTTTCATAGATGTAGAAGGGATTTTAATGGTAATATTGATGCTGTGAATTTGGTAGTTCCAGTCAATTTGCCACCATTTTCTATCGTTATGACGGACCATTATTATTCATAATCTCATTTTGAATGAAATCCGTGAGAATCGCTTTAATAAAACTGCCGGATATTTGAAACATTTTGTATTCATCTCCAAATTGTTGTAATTAATACATTAAAACAATGGAAATGTTAGGTGACTGTATTTGAATGTTACACCCTTCCCTCCGCAGAAATCTGGCAACGTTTAAATTAAATTTCATATTAAATAAAACAGCTTTGTTGATTGAAAATATTGCTGCAATACGTTTACAGGGTATTATTTAATACAAAATCGTTTCAAAAACGTCACACGAGACCATATAGTGATATGGAATAATCTTGTTGCACCTGGTATAAAAAATACAAACAAATACTTTTAAAACTCTTTTCCCAGACACTGCAAAATTTGATTAATTTTGTCTCATTAACCATCAGAGAGCAGCGTTGAATAGGCTATTTTCTCCAATAATTACGAAATGTCATGCAAAATTTTCAGTCTTTTTTTCGTGTGACCGCCAGGATATTGAGTTTCCAAGAACACAATAGAAAACCAATTAGCACTTTTGTGAACTTTTTACCATGCGTATTAAAAGGCATATAAAACATTTCAAATTCACTTTTCAATTGTATTCTTTTGTAATTAGTTGCCGCCGTACTAATAAAGCATATTGAAAATTTGATAAAATGTATGACACGAAATTTCCCGTTTTTCTTGTACCACTGAAGTGTTTTTGGGAAGGGGTGTTTTGGTACGTGGACGTCATCGTCGTTCTTGTTTCCCATAATCTTCCATGGTTCTAGTGAGTAAATGAAAAGATATGCTAAGATGTATACTTGCTTTCTTTTTAATGAATGTTTGTTTTGTGATGGTTTTAAGAAATTTTGTCGTGAGTCAGTTGGTGCTGATAGATTTACTGGGCAATTACCTTTTATTGCTTTGCTCAACGTTTCGGATATTTTAATCATCCAGTGTCGGTTTCAACGTATTAACGTGTTGTAATTTGCAAATACTTCGACTACACTGAAAGAAGCTTTTGTATTATTCGGTTCTCTTGCTTTCTAATCATTGCAAATAATTGATCTTTGGGCAGTCGCTCTGGGGGATGTGTTTACAAATTTAGTGTTCATGTAAAACATAGTGCATCAACTTTTTAGGTTATAGTGTCGCAATTCGTGATTGTTTCATCGTTTCAAGAATCTCATTTGCTTAAATATTGAACACTGTCCGGTTGGCAACTTATACCACCCAGTTTTCGTAATCCATTGAACAAATGCTGAAATGGACCCTTGTTTTGCTCCGGACATAAGTGTAGCTTCGTTACCTACGCACGGCGTCTTCAATTCTGAGGGTTGTTATATACTGGGAAATTTAATCAATTAATTAAATTACATTTCCCCATGTTCTCGCGGTAGGAAGTAGATTTTTTAACGTGTACCATGATACGAGATAATAAGAGCCAAAAATCTGTGACAAATTGTAATTTGTATTACAAGAAAGTGAATATTTATCGTTGTCGAAATTGGTCCCAAACTCTCCTTAATATCTTTTATTCACAATTCATCTTAATATTGTAATAGAGTGGAAGTAGATATCCGGCGCTGTAGAAGACGTGTTCATATTGTGATTATTTCCCGTACATCACACAGCCGTTACATAAAAAAATAAGTAAATAAATAAATGAATGCTGGGGTCATTTTGAGCAAGTGCTCTGACAAATGTTGACGGCAGCGTATATACTTCTTTCTTACTTGAGGTAATAGAGGGAGAAATATGATAAACCTTTTTAATCCATTATTTGAGTCATTCCCTAACTGAGTTAATCAGTGATCTGATAAGAGTAGGAATTTTTTTCTCTCCCGCCATTCAGTCAGGGTTCCTTTTGAAGCCAGACGTTTGACGTGGCACAATGAAGATTTCCCGGTCTTTGAAAAACCACTGCACCAGTTCTAAAAGTTAGAGGCACTTCAAATGACTACGCGCTTTCGATGATACCCTCTCTGCCGGTCAAGCGTCATAAAAACGGAAGCGTTCAAAGCGGTGAATGTGGCTTGGAAGAACCGGACCAGCACTCCATTTGCGACAACGCGATCTTCTCGGAAGCTGTCCGTGGAAGACGCGCGTCGCGCCCGTACAGAGCGACTCCTGGGAAATGAAGAGGGCATATGGAGTGGTATTGGCCGCTTGCTGTTTTTTGCGTGATACCAGGACGGGAGAGAGGGTCGCGGAGAAAAAGGCTGCAGCGGCTGTTGCGGTGGCCGGCTTGCGAGTGAGACAGACGCGATCGGATGTCTCTTGCTTCTTCAAACGATTCGCTCAAAAAACTATTCACAGATTGCACGTCTCCACAGAGGACGTCACGGTTTTGAACTGTTCATGACGTTAAATAAATAAATAAACAAATGAGTGACATTCCATGACATTATGTATTTAATATACTATTTCCATGTCTTTTAAGTATTGGATTGATTAATCAATATATTAATTTATAAAAGTATTTATTTAAGTTATACTTATAAGCTCTAAAAACTGTATGTGATATTTGAAGGAAGACAGTCGTGCGATATTTTGGGGCTAGAGACAAATAAAACGGGACAATTTAAGCATTTTTTGTGAATCGAGGAAACTCTTCTAAAATGCTGATGCTGATGAGGCTTATAAGGACATAAGTATATTAATTTTTTGTTCACACCTGATGATGCGTATAAATATTTTCCGAAACTTTTCCAATATTATATGAAAAATAATAACTAATAATGACTAATATTTTCTGTATTTCATACGTTCATTGAAGTTCCCATGCAAAGTCTACTGGTAAAAAATCTAACGCTATAGAACTATTTTTTTTTCAGAAATGGTTCTTTTTTGTAATTTCAGATTTCTTGAAGAAAATTATTGGTGATAAACTAGTACGTACTTTCTTGCCTGTATTTGCTTGCTTGTATGCAAAATTACGCGAAATGTATTCTAATTTTCGAAAAATTGTACATGGCCTTATTTCAAAATACATCTTGAACATAAATTTTGAACATATTGCAATTTTTGAAAATTCAGGTTTTTCACCGAACATGAGACCTGCCCAATTCTCTTAAACGGACTTCACACTATCTAAAAACAAAATTTAATCAAAAACCATGGGGACATTTTCTTCAAAATTTGAAAACTGTCCCACGAGTTTCATATAAAGTACCCTCCAAAATTAAAATATCGGTTTCAAATTCAAGGGTCCGCACCTTTAGCCAGATCGATTGTGACTTATCAATTTTAGAGAAAACGGGGACGGACAGACAGACGTTTTGTCGTCATTGAATTGTTCGGTATCAATGACCCACAAAATGTAGTTTCTGCCTACACCAAGTGTTAGAGGATTTTTACCCTGCCGAAAATTCGCCGTTTGTTGCCCAGTATTACATATATTTCTCTGCTCCATAGCGAGAAAGTAAAAAGGATTGTACCCGAGGATTAAATTATTAATAATTAACATTTTAAGTAGGGTGGCATTGCCTCTCCATGATGGATAGAGCAGGATGCATGACCCCTCATGAAAATGTATCCATTGAAAATAAATTATAAATATATTTTAAAAGACACATTTTATTTTCATTTACTTCAATATGTTAAACATTTTACGTCGTCTTTAAATATATATTTTTTAAATGTTGAAACATTTAAAATTTAATATCTGATATAGAAAGTAGAGCTAATAGAAAGATTAATAATAAAAAAAATATATAGTTTTAGACGATTCATTTTCAAAAGGTTTTCATGGAAAACGTAGAAAATGAAAACAACGTATAAAAGGAAATACATAATATCATAAATTATTTTATAGAATTACGAGTGTAGAATGTTCCAAATCGATTATAAACAACCAACAAACATAGGAAATTCTCAGTATTAAGAAATTTATTGCTCATTAGTGAAGACAGCAAGACGTTCCGAGGTTTAATGCAACACCATCTTTAGTTGAAGGTGTCCTAAATTTACAATAAACGCATTTTGAAAATATAATTACCAAAACTAAAACTAATAAATAACACAGAGGCGCGAGTTTAAAGGAGATTTTCAAAATTTACAATAAAACCTGTTTGTGAGACGATAATATTACAAAAGTAAGAAAAATATTAAAAAATACTAAAAAAAGTCAGTAAACATTAGTGGTCGATAGAAAAGTACAGAATACTCCTTTTCTCTCCTGTTAGTTTATACATGTACAAAGATGAAATCTCGATGCACCATTGTTAAGAAAGAAATTGTTGTAATATATACTTTATGTGCTTGATCATATATTCAGTATATTTTATCTTAATTTTTTCACACGTTTTAGTAGTTTTGGTTTCGGGTTATTCTATTCTCAAAACACTTTTATTGTATAGTTACAGAACTTCCACTTAAACATGTAGTTACATTAAATAATGAAACGTGCTATGACGATTAATGAAAAATAAATTTCTAATATACTGAAAATTGCCTGTTTATTGTTGCCTGCTAATTGTTTTGGAAACATCTTCTATCACATTATTGTGTCACTGCAATCAATTTTTTTTAAATTTCACCAAACGAATACAATTAAGTCAGTTTTAAACGGTTTCAATTACTTAAAAAATCCGTTTTAATGAGTTCTGAATGGTTCACATGATAGCTGCTAAAGTTTCCGTTGCCCTCTTTGCGAACGCTACGATGCCATCCGAGGAGCAACGTGTCACTGCCGGGTGAGATCGTAGCGTAAATTCCCGCTCCATTCGGGATAAAATACTCGTACCTCTGAAGTAACGAGCTTCAGATTCTCCTCTCTTAAATCATCGCTTACATTCTTCGTAATTTTCCTCTCTCGCCTTACTTCCTACTTTCGTAGAGAAGAAACAATATATAATACTGCAGGGAAATTGGCAGTTTTACATCGGAAAAGCTCGTTTTGTGGGGGTCTGATACCGAAAAAGTGGATCATGTTTCTCTAAATAGTAAATTACTTCCTCCTGCACGTTGTGAAATCAGAATATACGTTTTGTTGGTCCTTGATACCGAGTATATATACCTTGATACCGAGTACTGATTGACGGAAAAACATATCCGTCGGTCTTTATCCATCTGTTACGCTAGAGCCTAAACCGTTCAGACGATGTTCTCCAAAATTAATATTCGGTGATATATCTGGTCGCACTCCAAACCCTGCGAGCAACAATGTGTCCATATTTGTTGATTATTTTTTTCTTGGATAGAACAAAGTACGCTTAAGAACGGCGCAGGCCTCTTTCATTTAACTAAATATTCGACAACTGCAAAAGTTCAGAAATTTTTCGCTGACTTCCAACATCTTTAGCATTCAAGATATATTTTCCTGAACACTCCGTCACCCGCGCTGTTGGATAGAGTCAAACAGAAGTTTCTTTTCTTGTTAAGAAAGGAATGTTAGCCTTCCACGTACAAAAACAATGCTTCTATTCCACGAATGGTATCTGGGAAGGATGTCGATAAACTTCTTATCTCTATTATGCGTAGTGTCGCCATACCCTGAAGTAAAATCTTAGTCCCTGTTTGATAGAATCCAACATGCGGGTACTGGCGTATAGAACTGTTTTTGTATAATTGATAAAAATGTTTTTCTGTAATAGGAGAATGTTTAATATTTTAAATGTTTTGTTTATGCAGTTTTCTTCGTTAGTGTGCAAAAACATGAATGTTATAACTAAATAATGCGGGGGTTGGACGTAGTCCAACGCGCGGGTGCTCATGCTACGAATAGCCGCGCGAGTGACGGAAATATAATAAAATCTTCAAAATGGTTTGCAACTAGTTATTTACGTATCTTTCCATGGTATATTCAGTTATAATATAAGCACAGATATATAAGAAAAATGTATAAATGATGTTAATGAGAAAAATAAACTCCTTAATAGTTGTGTTGGACGGAGTCCAACGCGCGAGTACTGGTGTTACGACTGGCCGCGCAAGTGACGGAATGTTAATGAAATCTTCTTCAAAGACAAATCTTCAAATATGGTCATGTACAATTTACAAGATGTTTGTCTCGCAGTTCAGTAAAATTAATGTATTTTCTTATTAGCTTTGATAACGTACTACTTCGGTCGTTTAGATACTACAGTGCGACTGTTTTATTAGTGTGCCGCGATCGTGGAAACTTCTGCTCGACCGTCACTCGCCGGGGAACGCGGTGCTCGCCTCCCCTGGAAATGCTGCGGACGGGAGGCTTTCAAGCAAAATTTCAAGTAAATTCCTGCAAATGGCATTCCTTCCAGTCTTGTTGAGTAGTCGGTTCGAGTAACTCGCTCGATTGATTGGTTGATTTTTTCGTGTTTCCGGGCGCGTCAACTGCTTTGATCATTAGTCCCGTTAGTGTAGTGCATGTTTTTTTTCGCTGGAGATGGCGGTGATCTTCCTCCACTGGATGGCGAGATCCAGCGCCGACCTACCGTCGGCTAGTGGGGTTTCCCCTAAGCAGAACTTTCTTACCAGCGGGGCACCGTCTCAGCCGGGACAGGCTCTAAGCTCCCGACCGGTCTCCCGGAATATGTGGTCGTGTAGTGCATGTTAGTGTAAGTGTGTGTGTAAGGGGAGAGGATAGGACAAGAAAGAGGAAGGACAGATCGCGCGCGGTCCGTGACCCGTTTGGTAGGGTACTGCTCCGGCATTCGCCTAGTGTTGATCGGAGAGACCACGGACAACTACGGATAGATCAGCCGGTTGCTAGAATTCTCCTCCAGACAGCGACTGAATTCGACCTAGCTGAAAAGCTAGAGTTGAAAATCCTACCGCCGTCAGGACTCGAAAGTCGCTCGAAATTCTCTCCCAAGCAGAAAGTATTTGTGTATGACACATACGAAAAAGTGGGACAAACTGTTATGTGCATCGTATTCTGGAGCTTTTCTTCTAAATTTCGGCAAACGAAGAACGTAAATGACGGTCATTTTCAAAACGACCCCGCAACCGCACACACTGCTTCAGCTTCAGCTTCATTAAGGTTTGTTTTTTTTAATTTGTTGCGTTTTCGTCATGACGCAACGCGTCTCATAACCCCCTTTGGGGCGTTGAGCTCTTAGGAGTAATTCTCCGTTATTTATATTTTTAAAGTCAATATCTTTGGGAGTTATCCTCCATTACGTAGTCCGTTAGTCGCCAAGAGGACCGCCATGTTGCATCTCCGCGTTCGCGCCTCTCTTGCGCGCTCAAGAGTCACCACCCAGCGGCCAGAATTTGGAAGGAACTAGGAAAGGGGTAGGGTTCAGGGAACCTTCACAGGGGTTGGACTAGACCTTGCAAAGCAGCTGAACTCGTTTTGTTGAAACAGATTTCACATGAGATTATCCGAGAATCGACGGGACTCGGACCCGGACATCCTTGGTGAAAGGCGAACGACCTCTCTCCTGCGCCACGAGACAGCTACTTTACATGTTTACTTGTTTACTTAATTTTTTTATGGTGACAGAATTATCACACGTTGGTTGTGGCCAGCACGCTCTCCTGATCTGACTCCGTGAGATTTCTTTCTGTGAAGATTCCTTGAAAGATCGCGTGTATGTGACAAATCCCCGTACGGAAGAAGAATTAAGGCACAATATTAAGGAAAAAATATCTGCAATACCAGAAGACATCCTTTACCGAATGAATCAGACATTGTTTACGAGATGTCAAGAAAGCATAAGAGCCAACGGTAAGCAGTTCCAGCATCTATTACAACGTGAGTACCGTTGAACATTTCCTTTAGCAAAAAACCATCTTCCCTCTTCGGCAATTGTACTGACCGCCCTGACTGGTTTTACCCGGCATCCGTGGACTCGTTCGCAGAGGCACACTCCCTGCGCGACTGGCACATTTATAAAATGGCCGCGCTGTAGTTATTTTCATTTCTTTATTGTATTTCTTTTCTCTGTTTACTGTAATTTATGTTATCATTTGTCAAATATCGACATTAACTGACGAAAAATTAAGCGGCCTCTGGTCAAGTAAAACTTGTTAGTGGTTTCATTAGATGCTCAGGAACACGGGAAAAATACAAAAAGCAATGAAACAGTTTAGAATTTTGACTAAAAAAATGCAAATATTTCATTAAATATTTTTTTGATTTCTCATCCTATGTTTAGGAGCAATTTTCTCAGACTAAGTGCGTCACTGCTTACGACACAGCTGACGTGATACTTTCGTATGGAGGAGTTCTGTTTCAGAACAGCCAATGTTTGCTGCATCAGAACACTATTTTCTTCACACTCGACAGTAGCATGTTTGCTGCTCTGTCACTGGTTCTAACTCATTATCTACTCTCTTATACTCTGCAAGTAGTTGTGCTCAAACAGCACGTACTTTCTCGCCCCTATTTTCGCAATAAATTACGCGAAAGTAATCAAATTTTCGAAAAATTTTACATGACTTTTCTTTATGGAACATTTTATTAAGGGAAAAGATCAATATCTCTAATATTTTAGTCGAAAAAATTTCTCTTTTGAAATTTTCGAAAAATTAGTTTTCAACAAACATGAGACCTGCTCCATTCTCTTAAACGTCCTTAACACTATCCAACAACAAAAGTTAATCAAAAACGTAGGAACGATTTTTTGAAAATTTTGAAAATGTCTCAGGGGCTTCATGTAAAGTACCCCAAATAAAATTAAAATATCGGTTCAAATTGAAGGGCCCGCGACATCAGCCAGATTGATTGGTGAATTTCAATTTTGGAGAAAATCGGCTGAACGGATTAGTCGCTAGCGTTGTTCACAGACAGACGGACACACTTTTTGCTGTTAATCAATTCATCAGTATCAAGGACCCATAAAACATGGGTTCTGGCTTCATTTCATGTTAGGGAATTTTTCTCTAAATTTAGCAACTGAATTTATCCACTTTTTCGTATTAGGGCCCTATAATAATAGTTTTCTGCCGAAAATTCGCCGTTTTTCGCGTAGCATTACATAACTTTCTCTCTACTCCGTAGCAAGAAATTAAAAATAAACGGACCCTGTTTGACCAGAATTATCAGAAGTTGCCCTGCCATAAATATGGAGGGATGTGTCGTGACAATGGAAATATCCACAGCTCATTGGTTCTGAGAAAACGACGGAAGTCAATTCTTAGTTGTTCAGGAGCAAAATCTGTGATGCCTCGCTTGTCTATGTTCGTATGTCTCCACAATTAAGCGTTACTCTAAGAAGCTTACTCACCCTAATCTCGACAATTGGTAGTACTGAAATTTGTTTAAAATTCTGTTTATTATTTTTCTTCTCCAATAATGGAATGTCCAGTACTGTCTTTCTTTTCCATTTTCTTTCTGATCTGAATATGTTCTGCTACTGCGTGGCAAACAACTGTTAGATAATAAATTTCATATCAACGTTAAATTTCCGAAAGAGTGGACGTTTTTCTCCCTTCTGGAAGCACTCTTCTATATATTCCTGTTCATTATTTATCCATACAGCAGTTATTCTTTATTATCATCACGGCCCCAACGTGACCATAATTTTCGGTTAAATCATAGGTTTCCAAAGTGAGCACTACCGGCCTCCAGTGAACTCGGAAAAGATTCGAGTGGCAGTAATGATATCGGGTGAAATGGGGATTGAGGATATCTAATGAAAATATGAGATCGATAGAAACATGATACATTTCAAAAGTGCTACAATATATTTCATTTCTGTGAAGATGTCTGGCCCGGAGAATTCTTGATACAAGAGCTCTAATTTTGTTGTAAAAATATTATTTTGATTGTTAGAAGCATTTTATGACCTTCAGAAATGTCTTTCATTATACAATTATGAAATACGTATGTTCTTCTACCAGTTGATGAAGAAATGTATTGTGTTGTATATTAATGACATTTGAATTTAATGAAATAAGCACCAGAAATTTTCTTTTTAATAAAGTAGATATTGAAATCATTCCATTAATAATTTACTACTGCACTTTTCCGTGAAATAGCACGTTTTAAGAAATCTTCAACACAGGGTCTGAGATTTTAAAAAAATCTGTTGTTGTCTTCTTTAAATAGTCTGTAAAGCAATGTAAACTCGTTGGAAATGCAGAGCAAAGTACTACATTAATTTAAGTACACCCTCAACGCATAAATCTTTGAATTCATTTAAATATTTTAATTCTACATCGTTTTTAGGCGAATACTTGAATTTCAATACGGCATCTCTCTAATTTCTACAATAATAGCCTTCAAGATAAAACTTAGAATGTTGGACATGAATTTTTTGGCAACAAATAGTAATAAATCTGAAAGATGAACCGAATAAATAATTATTGATTTCAAAAGAGTGAACATGGCTAATTTAATAGTTTTCTATTCCTAACTTATTGTCTCTAAATACTTAATGATTTCCTGTTTGCTTTGCCAGTAACTGTTACTTATACATTTTGCTCCGAGCTCGTATTATGAAAGGCAAATCTGAAGAGTTAGTAAAATGGTGAGATGTTTGTCGGAGATTATTTCAAACATTAAATATGAACATATGAGTTTTAAGAATTTGTAGTGTGAAATTTATTCAGGGGTGAATTATACCCGTTATTTTACCGTTTGTGTTTTACCAATTACGTTTTATCGCCTGGACGTGTACTAGCATGGTTTTTGCAGTAATATTTTATAAAATAGATATTGATTTTTGAATATATTATTGGTAATAAGTAATATTTTCCAATTATTTTTTTCACTCGCCGTTCCGCGGCTCATGGATTTATAGGTAATTTCCGAAACGCTCGTAGTATTGCCTTTGAAAGTACAACGTGCAAGGATGAACGGGGAATGTTTGTTCCCCGGAAATGGGGAAAGGGCGTGCGAAAAGCTCAACTGTTTCCCGAGAAACGTTAAAGGGCACAGAGTAATTGACATATCTCTTAATTGCCGTTTGTGTTAATCGTTGAATATTTAATTATTGTGCAACCAATTTTTAAACAGGAAGTGATGGTTACTCACCAACATTCACTGACAATTTTTACTCACATTAGTGTTTTATTTTCTCGTGAAATTGAAAATTTCTATAAAACTAATAAAAACTGTTTCAAACGTTCTATATCTATTGGTGTAGAAGTTACGCTGCGTAATAATATTTTTGTCAATACATGTCACAATGATGATTATCGTGATCAATTAATATTTACATTGCACCATCGACCCCAAGTGAAGTGTCATTCCTAGTGGGAAATAAACAAAGTACTGGACACTAGTTTACTGGAAGAGAATATATTATATCACGAATCATTACCAAACAAGTTTCATCATTCTTTTTACTTATCTACAGACATTCTGCGTGTATACTTGCATAAGTGGATCTTTAGTCATCCAGTATTAATTGCTGGACGACTATTATGTATAAAACTAAGCAATAATAATAATATAACAATTGTTGTCATAAATAATTCCTTAATATGTAAGGTAAAGTGAAAAACGTTTTTTTGTCAGTATCAAATAAGATTATTGACTAAATTGAAAGTTCAACAAAATTGATTTTACTGCTTTCGATAGGTTTAAAACATAGTAGCCTATGTTAATAGATTTTCCGCGAGAATTGAGGATATTGCAAAAATAACAAATAGCATATTCAAAAAATGCTCAGCGTAATACCTGCGCGTAAATATAGAATTTAATGAATTTGTACTCGTGTGGTTCATTTCTCACAAACAATCTGGAAAAATTATAAAATTTTAAAACGTTTCAACCAAAAATGCATTGAGCACTCTTTATGAAAAATGCAAAACACGAATAATAAAGTATGTAAATCAGATATTAGTTGATTAGAAATTAAATAATTATAAATTATACCGTCCAAAGCGAAGAGAAATTCAAATGAGCCTCGTCTCTCAATTACCGATTCAGGCAGTACTTAAATAATGTTTTCCTCATCAAGTTACATACAACATTGGCAACCCACATTTGTTTTAGTATGGTTTCGTGAACTTCATATTCCCAACACCGTCGATTTTCTCCATTGCAATACTTACAAAATAATTTCCGTGTCAATGCACCTCACATGTACTCAGCATTTCTTAGTCATCACATTTGTTTCTGTAATACGCGTATTATTTTCACTATCATTTTCACATAATAGTCCATTCGCAAACTTGATAGTTATCAGAATCGCCACTCTGCTGATTCATATCTGTCGCTCGAAGATGGTGACATGTTTGCAAATCTTTACAATTGACTTGGCCTTAATATAAATTATTGGTCTAACCCTTTCATAGTGCAAATTCCAGCACATAGAACTGGTTGCTTAGATAGCAGAAGAGAGTTCAGTTTCATCTTAGTAGATGATAAATACTTCTTGCAATTTTTCAAAATATAATTTTTTGCTCACAAAATCGAAGAATCGTAGTTTGTTGATGAAGCAGCTGAATCCATCTGCTTAAACATGAAGGTGGCGAAGTTTGTATTTTTGTGACGTAATTGTCATTTGCAGTGTCTGCACAGGCGACGCCTTTGATGTGTGAGTGGGTTGAAATAGCAAAAAGGGGGCGCTTGAGTTCCCGACGCCTAGCTGCGTACAGGGCGGAGTGGCGCAGAGCGGAGCGAAGTGGCAGGACAGGGCAGCGGGAGCGGAAGCGGGAGCGGGAGCGGGAGCGGAGCGGCCCTGATCCGGCCCTGGCGCGCGCGCGTTCCGACCCGCGAACTTGGCATTTTTGTTGCATTTCCATCACAAAGGGAATCTATCGGGCCCCAGCGCCGCGCAGTCGCTGGCGGCCGCTCAACTGCCCGGCACTCGCTCGCCCTTTCACTCGAACACCTCTCACCCACTCGCCCTCTCCCCCAGCCGCCCTTTCACCCAGCCGCCCTCTCACCCACCCGCCCTCTCACCCACCCGCCCTCTCACCCACCCGCCCTCTCAACCACTCGCTCTCTTACCGCTCGGCCTCTCACCCACTCGCCCTCTCACCCACTCGCCCTCTCACCCACTCGCCCTCTCACCCACTCGCCCTCTCACCCACTCGCCCTCTCACCCGCTCGCCCTCTCACCCGGTCGCCCTCTCACTCGGTCGCCCTCTCACCCGCTCGCCCTCTCACCCGCTCGCCCTCTCACCCGCTCGCCCTCTCACCCGCTCGCCCTCTCACCCGCTCGCCCTCTCACCCGCTCGCCCTCTCACCCACTCGCCCTCTCACCCACTCGCCCTCTCACCCAATCGCCCTCTCACGCACTCACCCTCTCACCCATTTGCCCTCTCACACACTTCCCTCTCATCCTATCCCTTCTCACCCGTTCCCTTCTCACGCACTGCCCTCTCACCTACTCACGTATCCATCACGCATCACATTTTAATTTTATTCACACTCTCCGGCAACTGCATTATTAAACTTAGACATTGTTCTTCTTACCGCAGTATACTGTTATCCAAAATTCAATCTTAAAATATCATGTTCGGTTTTTAAAAATATTTGCAGTTTTCACTTAGTGTAGTGTCAAATTGTGGCAAATTTCTAAAAATATTTAAATAATATTTTGTCAATAACATTTCCAAAATTTTTACTTTAAATGTTTGGTAAAATGGACCAAAGTGCGCTTAAAAACGTGATATTGCCTACCTTCGATTTTCATTTAAACCTTTGAAATTTCAAAAATTGGAAAAGTTCAACCTTTATTTAGATGCTTTGGGGCTGCTGAAATGTTTATTCACCGCAGTAGTATAAATGGTAAGAGTATTGAACGGATATATACATCCTCATGTTCAAATCCGTACCTCGTCATTTTTTTTTGTTGGGAATTTTACTCGCAGAGGTTGGATCAAGAAGGCGAACCTCACAGCGAGTAACCTGTCGCAAAATCATACAGTCGAGTTGAAATGTAAATCTTTGCTTGGTTTCAACCTGTGCTATAATATTACGAAACTGTTACGTCAAATACGAGAAAGTATGTGCTGTTGTAATACCATAGTCGACTACCAATTGGGGGAGCGACAGCCGTCACCATAGTTTCTTGTTCTTTGTTTAGGTTAAAAATTACTGTTTCAGTTAGCATTTTATTAATAGGACCTTTCTTCATTCTAAGTGAGAGTTTCGTCTTTCAACGCTTGGTGGATGTAAGAAAAACAATTGAAAACTGTCACCATATGCAATCGCTTCTTGGAAGCTCAAGACCTCTCTTAAGTTGGCACATAACAATAGTTTACCACAAAAATAAATATGATCATCTTGTAGAACGATTTAATTACGAAAAAATACATTAATTACTCTTCAAACATCCGAGTAATAAATGATAAGCTAGCTTAAGATTAAGCTGGCACACCAATATCAGTTATCACAAAACCTTTATGGTATTGTCGTACCCGTTTGGACTCGTTGGGTTATGGACTCGTTTGGGTTATGGAATCGAATCGAATCGACTTGACTCGACTCGATTCGACTAGATTCGACTCGATTCGACCTCCTTTTCGGATTCGATTCAGTCGCTGCTTGATGAGAATTTAGCGGCCGGCTGCTCTGATCGGTAGTTTTCTATGGTTTCTCCGATCAACACCAGGCAAATGCCGGAGCAGTACCCTACCAAACGGACCACAGACCGCGCGCGATCTGTTCTTCCTCTTCCTTGTCCTATCCTCTCCCCTTACACACACACTTACACTAACATGCACTACACTAACACATATTCCGAGAGACCGTTCGGGAGCTTAGAGCTTGTCTGGGAGAGTCCTGGTTACGGGAACCACACTAGCCGACGGTGTAGGTCGGCGCCGGATCGCCATCCAGCGGGGGAAGATCACCGCCATCTGAGATAAAGCATGTACTACACTAACGGGACTAATGACCAAAGCAGTTGACGCGTCCGGAAACACGAAAACCAATCAATCAATTGATTCGATTCGGTTCCGTTCGGCACGACACGATACGTACTGGCACGGCACGCACGGCACGGCACGGCACGGCACGGTACGTAACTGCATGGCGCGGCGCGGAGCTGCACGGCTTCGCTTGGCGTGGCTGGCGGCGGCAAATATTTGATTTGCACGGCGCGGCGCCACGCTGGCCGGCGCGTCCCGGCGTCGCGAACTTCGCCAGTGAGCGTGGCGCCGCCGCACGATGGGACCGAACCGCGAAGACGTGGCCAAAACCCCAAATGAATTCTAAATCATTGTTCGTATATTTATACGAGAGTACTTTTTATTTGTTCATCTTGTGCAGTTAGCGTGCCACTTGGAAAATACTTTGCGTGGTTTTTCTAGTAGTGTTTTTGGTGCTGCAGGCCACCAGTCCCTATTCTAATTATATCTTCATACAACATGACGTTATCAACTGAACTAATTACTTCAAATGGTTGGATTCGAAATATAAAAAGGTTGATCATTATAACATACTACATTGGTTTTGCTCTTTTTGTGTACTCTTGTAATTATTTTGTGTCTACAATGGTGTGGTAAAGTTATCTGATAATGGGAATACATCTATTCTCAAAAAGGCATAGTGCATGACGATAAAATTCTTAATAAAGGTGTAACGTTTAATATGAAACTGACATTTTTTATTGTCCCCGTTAAGAAAAATGAATAATAATATTTCTTCTTCGCTTGACTTGAACAACTATTTACCATACCAAGTCACCATCCTTACAGCAAAAATTTCAAGCATGCTTAATTATTAAGTAATAAGCAATCACGAAAGAAACAAATAAATTTGTTTTAGTATTATTGATTTTAAAGTACGCGTCCGAACGTTACGCTTACAGTTCCTGAATAGGATAAAATATTATTATGTATTAATTTTTCACTGCGCAAAATTTTACACGTTAATTTGATAGTTTATTACGTGCTACTGCGTTCTAATCGACATACACGCATGCATCGTGTCCAAAGATCGGGAATACGGTGGCCTGCTGTAAAAACCAACAGTCGTTCCATTATCATCGACAAACATAATATGAACAACTAGTTCAAACTCCCACGTATAGGTATTTGAGGTCACTTGATACAAATCTAGTATTGGAATTTTGAAAAGCAACGTTACGGATATGACAACCAAAGATGTAATTTCAAACGTACAATTTCCAGCATTATGTTTTATTTCCCAGTGTTAATTTTCCCAGTTTTTAAGAATGCAAATTATTAGTGGTCGAATATTTTACTTTGAGATATAAACTCAGAGCCGTTGAGCATGTTTCTCTTTGATGATTTCATTACTTTTGCGTGCTGTTTTGGATAATATATATTACTAAACAATTGTCATCAGATTGATATCCTCTATTAAACCTTGTTTTTATGACAATTAATTTAGCTAATTAATGGTGTCACCTTTCAGACGTATGACGTTATAATTATTTGAGATATTGTAAGTATATTGAAGTAAATACTCCATTACATTTAATGCAAAATAGATGCGTCTTTATTAAAGCATTACGATGGTTTTTCTCGTAATTCCGTACCCTTATATCGATTAAAAGGAACCAGAAGAAAAATGACTCTCCGTTGAAGTCTTAATACATTGTACGCCGTCCGTTAAAAACAATCGAAAGAAATTAAATAGAGCCAAAGAAGGTGTGTGAGTTCACTTACTGCACGAAATGGCATGTTTTATTTATACACTTTTTCTTATAATATGATGGTATGACGAAAAGTATTAAACGAGACATTCAGAAAACACAAATTACTGTTTTAGTTGGTAATATGCTATGTATAGGCGCTATATGTAAATAACTATTTCGTACCTCCAGGGGCGACATCCATATCGAAACAATTCTAGAGAAAACAGTTTTGTTACACTGTCAAATCGTTACGTTATTCTCTCCAGATTCTATAATTCAGCTCTTTCTAAAGGCGCCGCAGGTTTACAGAAATTGGTCCTCGTGCTAGTACAAACACATGAACGAAGTATCTCTCAAGGATAACCTCCAAGGTCAACGGATTAGGCTACACGCATGTTGTGGACAAATATCACCATAAAAGCTTCAGTCATTGATTCATTTCACGACGCTCGTTTCGTAGTACCAGATTATGTGACTGGATACAGGCAAGTCTTTGTTATGAAATCCGATCAAGAAGTAAGATGTCACTTAAAAGGTCATTGCCAAATTTTGCTCAGAGATGCTTTTACTCTTGAGGTTCTTTTACATGTCGCAAATGTAAGACATGGGTCAAAATGCGATATTTCCCTCCTCGAGAGATTTAAGGCTTTTCTCCTCTGAAGAACAATTTCGATCGGGTTTGAACCCGCAAGTGCTTACATCCAGGCGTTGGGCGTAACTCCGACTGCAGCCGCCTCTACCAACAATAATCGAAGAGGCAGGGGGAATAAAGTGATAGTCCACCTTTCCATCCGCCGGAAGAGAACTTTTTTTTGTAATTTTAGGCACGTACAGTGTTAGTTTCTTACAAGTGTATGCTTCTTTCTTTGCGTATATTGTAATTCTAAGGAGACGTTTATACAGCGTTTGGGCCCCAATGTTTGGTTTCTGAGACATTCTACAAGGTTTCATTCCGATATGTGAAGGGAGGGTTAGCTCTGCGTTGTCCCCGACGCCTTCAGTTGTTCAAAGGCAACTTTTAATTGTGGCGTTTGAGCCCCTTTCCCGCTTTGGACACATCGTGCGGAGGCGCCTCCGAGAGCCGGTGGCGCCGGTGGTTCAGAGTCGCGTTAACTCTTGCGGGCGGCGGCGGCGGGCGCGGGGAGGGTGGGGGGCGGGGATGTGAAAACGACGTGGGCGGGCGGGCGCCGCCGGGACGCATGCCCCTCACGTCACGGCCCCGGCCCGAAAACTCACGGAAAATCGGATTCTACCGTCGACGGCCCGATGCAAAGCGAGAACGTCGCGGGCGGGACGGGATGCCGGGCGAGGAGGAGGAGCAGGGGCGGGCGGAGGGGGAGTGAAAGTAGGAAAGGGGGGTCGGGGGCGTCGCGCGGGGAAGTCAGCTGCGGCGAGAGAGGTTGCGGCGGCGTGGCGGGGTGGAAGAGGGGACGCGACATAGACGTCTGAGAGGGGAGGGCGGGAGGGGGCTGGGGGATGGAGGTGAAGGTGGGGACAGCAGTGGGAGCGAGGAAGCCGCACTGGGGCTGGAAACGGGTACACGGACGAGTACAATGGGGAAGGAGATGGTAGTGGAAATGGACGCGGGGCAGAGGGGCGGCAAGGAATCGGGATAGTGGCGAAACGACAGCGGGGCTGGGCGGTGCGGGGCGAAGTCGGAGAGGCGGGGAAGGGCCGTGCGAAGGGGAAGGCGGTGGGCGAAGGGGAGTGGGGATAGAGACGAGGGCAGTGCGAGTGCGTGGCGCGCCGTGTGGGGCGGCGAGGGGGCGGAGTCAGTGGCGTGACCGAGGCCGGGAGGGGCGGAGGAGGGAGCGCCTGCCGTGGATGCGGCGCGGGTGGCGAATCTGGGCGGCACGCGCCACGACGCAGAAACGAGGAGCGCGCGCTCGAAAGTGGCGTTTGAAAGGGGCGCGCTGGAGTGGGAGGGGGGCGGGGTTGGATGGGAGTCGGTGTGGTGGCGAGGGCGGGGGCGGGGCGCAAGGCGCGATCTCTAGGGCGTGCGTGCGGGCGCGCTTGTATGGGCGATGTAGACCCGCCCTGCGACACGGGCTCTCGTTCCCCGCCCTAGAAAGAGCCGTCTCTAGAGCAGAAGTTCCTCTGTCTCCCCGTGCTCGGCCTCTCTTGCCACTCGATGCGATTCCTCCTCCTCATCGTATAATGTACAGCCGAAGCAAACATACTTCAACGGTTTATGTTACGAGAGTATCTTGTGACATACCAATATGTCACTGAATATTGTACAATATTTATTATAAATGGCGTCAATTAAAGGGGATAAATTATTTGAATATGCTAGAATAGCAACGGTAAGCGAGCCGTCGTCAAGGTCAACATATTCATGCAGTGACAATCGCGGAGACGGCTAGTTAATTCTATATAGTATTCTGGGATTGGCCGAAAAAGCAGTGACAGTCGTGAAGACGGCTAGTTCGTTTTGCAAGAAATTTGGAGATTGGCTAGGTACGAAAGTACATCAAATGTTATCTGCAAATAAACAATCGAAATTATGAACCGAGCTTTGCAGGGCTGAAAGAATACGAGAGACATTCATTCTGACTGATGCCGTGCTCATGAACGGATCGTGCTCCAATTAATGTTAGGAGTTTTTTTTTCTTTGGGGACTTGTAAGCATCTACTAGGGAATGGATATTGAGAGAACATCAAAATTGGAACTCTAAGTGTGACAATGGAGCTTAAAATATTTCATGTGAACGAGTTGGAGGGACATTGAGGGCTTGGGTGAAGTTGTCAGTGATTGGACTGGAATGTTAGCAGCAAATAGTTTATTGGTCTGATGAACGGTGATTGAAGTGAGCTTCCGAGAAAAGAAGAGAGAAGATGGTGTCTGGACCTGAGGACGGCGGCGTCGGAGATGGATAAAGATGGTCCAAAAGCGCGCGAAGATATAAGGTTGGAACGGTCATGACAAACGTTTAATTTTATATTGGGTAAAGTTATACAATACCAAAATTGTTTTAAATTGTTTAATAAATTTCCATGTTTTGTGAAATGAATATATGATTTTTCATTGAGCCAATTCTAGCAATGAAGTACCAAGATAGAAAGATATTTGCTTTTCAGGTTCCTCGACCGAGTTTGTTTGAGTATATTCAGTTTATTTCAATCTAAAATATAAAAAAAACTATAATAAGGATGATCGCTTACCAATCATAATCTGTTTAACGATTGTTGCTCGAATCTTTTCAAATTAACTTATTAATTTCATGATATTTCGAATAATTCGCTTTGATCTTTAAAAACGTATTTATTTCTGTTTCTTCGTTTATAATGTTTTTTTAGTAGTAATAATAATACTTTCATATGTAACCTGGTACTTTCGTCTGCCTTGTTTTTTCTTTCCCATATGTAAAAACAATTGTCAAATGTCCGTTATTTTCCCCTTTTTGCACGATTCGTTGGAAGTAATTTATCGTGTATAAAAGTTTTGTTCTAGGAACCTTTAGTATATGACAATTCAGTACTGTTCTGCAAATATTAGAAACTGTGTGCCTAGCTCTGCGGTGCGTTCATAGAGGTATTTATTTCTTAACAAACAATTATCTCTGAAAATATTCGTTGTCCCATTTGTTTCCTTCACTAATCGGCTGCCTATTGAATTTGCGTACAATTTATAATAGACTTAACTTACAATGCCAAGAAGCGTTTGGTCCGTTTCGTGTGTCGAAGATCAGTACAATCTTTTGGACATGACGTATTTTTCTGTCATATAAAGTTTCTGTAAATGTAATTTATTGCAGTAGTTCTTATGAAATCGAAATAAAATTCAATACGGAATATGCTACTAATTTTTCTGTATGGAGAAGCTAGGTATTGTCTCATTATTCAAAACGCAGTTCTGATTGAATTCAATATTTTCGTTAGTGTTAACATAATGAAATTAAAATTTTAACACATAACGAGTAATTATATTTCTCAGTGTGTGATGATCGTCTCGTTTACGGTACACTACTGAGCACCTGTTACGACACTTAGGTCATCATTATAGTCACAGGCATTTCTACCTATATCGACAAAAATATGCAATCTCTTATTTCTATTTGAGAAATATGGTGCAATCGATTCCTCGTCGAACCCTTTCGTTTTCAAGGAATTACGTTTCTTTGGTCCTGGGCGCACACGGCAAACACAAACCCAGTGTCGCGCTGGAGCTCGGCCGCGTTCAGGGTGAGAAAGAGATGTAGAGGTCGGGAGGGATAAGTCTCGTGGTGATGTTGCGAGATTTGTTGCCTTTGGAGGGAAGCGACGCGTTTTATGTCGAGCGCGCGTGTGGGCGGCCGCTGTCGTGCAAGCAACTCATCGGCTTGATTACACCAGTTGGACAGAACAGCGGCGTCGCGGTCGGTGAGTAATCAGTGTTTTCACGTGCCTCTGTGTCGTCTCCCCTTCTACGCTACCTGCAGCGAAAGCCGAGGTGGGCGTTATTCAGCAACGTCCTACTACAGACGGCACGTTGTCAAAGGCAGCGACGCCGGCAGAGGGGCGCTCTCTCTCTGTCTGTGTCTCGACCTCTCTTTCTCTTTGTGATGACGCTACAACCCAGGTCGGGCTCTGGTCTGACAAACTCGTACTCGCAGTCCGGACGGAGTCTTTTAAGATGCGAGTGATGTCACGACCTAAGAAAGGAAGGAAGTGAGCACAGTTGGGAGGAAGGAATCGCACTCGGTTTGTGGAACGTTTTTGAAGCTTAAATAATAATTAAGCTCTGAAGTGAAGTACTGCTCCGGCATCCGTCTGAAAAGGATCAGAGGCAACGACAGAATCCACGAATCAGAGCAACGGACCTCTGGTGCGTACGACCTCTAGAATGTACCGTACTGGAATGATAATACATTATTTACTCACCTTTCCTATTCATAGCCAAATGCACATGGGGTTCCGCAGGGTTTGATTTCAGTTCCTGTTTACTTCCGTACGTAAACAGTATGAACTCAAAGATTCAAAATGGAAGAACAGTTCTCTTGGCGGATGATACGAATATTCTTTACAATAAAGATCCATGAATATTAAATATCATATTTTTAAATTGTTTTCGTAATAACAAATTAATAGTAAACGAAAAAAAAATTTTCAATGCAGTTCTCCATGTCAAACAATTGTATTATCCGTTGAAAATGAACGACGTGCAATTGACTGATATTAAAGTAATAAAATGTTTCGGTATCTCATTTCACTCAAACGTTAAATGGAACGTCCATTTAAATGCATTGATCACGAAATAAAGTTCATTATGATACCCGTTCACAATTTTTGCAAATTCAGTCTGCCTTAATGCCTCTCGTTATGTATATTTCGCGAATATGCATTCCCGTATGAGATATGGGATAATATTCTGGCGAAACATCCTACAACTCCCAGACTTTTCGATTTCAAAAAACGAATTGTGTGAATAAATCAAATCGCACCCACGTGATTTTTGTCGGCCTCTCTTTATTATTTGGCCTAGGAATTTTACCATTACCTTGCCTCGAGTGACGAATCAGCGTTTAAAAACATTAATACTCAAAGGTGGGAAAATACTGTCAGCAAATACGGATGTCTATACCTATAACACTCGACGTAGTAATCATACTTCGGGAGCGGGGACAGAAGTAGAGTGTGATGATAGTGATTCAGGGAGGTCGAGGCGATGACGTGGACCGAGTCGGGAACAAAAGCGTACCGGAGAATGCTGATCCGGAGATGGAGATGGTGGTGGAGGGGGAGGGGGAGCAGGAGGTGGACTCGGAAGCGTAGGAGGGGGCGCGGGCGTGGCGGGGGCGGGACTGGAGCGGGGCGAAGGCGGAAACCGAGGGAGGGCGAGTACGGAGTGGGGGTGGTGATGGTGGAGTAAGGCGGAGTCGGAGTAAGGCGGAAGTCCGGTTAAAGCAGGGGCGGTTGACATTGAGACGGGTCCCCTGCCTGAGGGAGGTTCACGCCGGCGCTCGCTGCGACCCCGTTCCGCCTTTGGCTGGCCAGGCGGCCGCGGCGTCACTGACCTTCCGCGTTCCCTCGGATAATCGCGCTCATCGCCGCCCCGGGCGCATTCCTGGCCGAGTGCCCGCATTAATGGATGTCGCACGCGCACCCGATACGCGTGGCTTGCTCCCTCGGGGCGCAGAGAGTTCTCCAACTGAACGCGTTGTTAGCGCCGCCTGCCGAGGACCGCCCGCCCAGACGACGCGGCGGGCGCTGAGCTTTGACTTGATTTGCTGAACAGGCGTCACGCGTCTTGTATTATGCTCGGAAGGTAGAAAACTCTTCTTAAAGATTAATTGCCTGTTTAAAGATGAAACATAGACTGTCTGCTACTAAGTTTTTTCTTAAATAAAAGTTCAAAACAATTTTTTTATAGACACTCCAAACTACATTTATTAAAAATAAATGATTATTACATTCAAATTAGTATCTTGAACAAGAATAGCGTGACAACGTTGTGCCTCCATCATCAGGCCTTGAACAATATGTCAGTTTACAAGGAATCAATACATCACATCCATCCAATTCCTTATAAATTGACATATTGTTAAAGGCCTGATGATGGAAGCACAACTCGACCTCTGAAACTTTGCCACACTATTCTTGTTCAAGATACCAATTTGAATGTAATAATCATTTTATGTTTTAATAAATGTAGTTTGAACTGTCTATAAAACAATTTATTGGAACTTTTATTTTAAAAAAAATTAATAGGATGTTGATAATTTCTGTATGTTTTATATCAAAATAGTACTGTAAATATATTGGTAAATAAAATTCGTAATGAGATGCATAATTAGATAGTAATACATTAGCTATACAGTTGCTAGTTGAAAGATATAAGGCGTCTACAAAAATTCTTAACAATGGACTTGCCATTTTCATTTTGATAAATGCAATTGATTTACTTTCACTTACGATAACGTTCAAAGGGGTCTTCATCTTTGGGTGAAATTTCTTTTCAGTCTCCCTCTGCATTAAATTTGTTAAGTGTGAAAATGAAAACGTAATTAACAATTATAAAACTGATTTTCTTCATCAATTAGAAGTTCAAAAATATTAAGGGCGCTCCTGAAGTAGTTGCAGAATAGTTAATGACCTATCCCTATATCAAAAATAATGCCTTCATTATCAATGATGTTTTCATTATGTAATTTTCCTTGCGCTGGAAAGAACATAGTATTGTAGTACGGGGCGGTAATATAATAACGGTAATAATAATAATAATAATAATAATAATAATAATAATAATAATAATAATAATAATAATAATAAATTATGATATAACATATTATAACCTATTATTGCAATATAATATAATATAATGGGCACAATTTGGTTGGTTTCAAGAACGTGTAGTTGCAGATCTTTAATTGATGAAATACATTGGTAGGATCATCATGGTTAGCCATATGATTAGTTTTGAGAAAATGTGGTCTTACATGTATTAAAATACATTAACATCCAAAAATTGTTGTACGTAAAAATAATTTTTCTTCGTCACCATTTTAGACATTTTAAATGCAATTTTATTGCCATTAATACTTACATTATTATTATTATTATTATTATTATTATTATTATTATTATTATTATTATTATTATTATTATTATTATTATTGGCAAATTCTCCCCAGCAATGGAAGACGTTAAGCAAGTAACTCGATCAATTTTTCTTTTTTCTTTGAGTTCTTCTTGTTGATCCAGTATGTACATTATTATTATTATTATACATTATTATTGTTGTTGCTTTAGTTGTTGTTTTCGTTGTCCTAGTTCATCGCCTTGAAACGCACCTGTCGGCACCCCTGGTAAAATGAGTCTAATGCAGACAAAGGGGCGGCAAGCTTCTCCGCATCCACGCGCTGCAAAGAGCGGCTCGCCTCCGTCTGCGCGGGGCTGCCTTTGCCGATGGCGTGGGCGAGGCCGGGGGCGGGGCCGGGGGCGGGGCCGGGGGCGGGGCAGGGACGGGGCCATGGCGCGGGCGAGGTGTTTTGATCTGATTCGGGAAAGTTGCGCGACAGAAAGTGCGCCCGGTAGGTAATTCGGATGCAAATACGCGAAATTAAAGCGGAACGGCGGGGACCGCAGCGCCGCGGTGTGTGCGCCCGGGGTCCTCCCGCCTGCTTCTTGCAGTGTTGCCAGATTGTAGGAATTTTTTTTCGCGCAAAGGGAGAAATTACTGTTTATAGGGAGAAATTGAGGGAGAGAAAAAAAAACTCTTTGGAGAGTTGGGAGGGTTTTTAGTATACGAGACAATGGCAATTCTTCTAGAAAATGGATTTATCAAAGAATGCTTAGTATTTTTGAGTAAAATTCAAACATACTCGGGGTAAAATTTGACATTTTGTTAGGTACTATCCGGAAAGAAACGCATTGCTGGAGATGAAAATCATTTTACTTAAAAATTTTCAGCTAATAGAATGTAAACACTTTCTCGCAAAACTCAAATACCGAGTTTTTTAAAATTTCGTTATAGTTTTCTTTATATTGAGAGAATGAATTAATGTGTCGTGTTGTAAGGTTTTTTAACAAAACTGAACTAAGATCTACATAATGGGGTGTTTTTCGTTAGAAGGGAGTTCGTTATAACACGTTTACAGTCTAGAAACATATTAACCGATTCACTTGAAAGGGAATCGTAAGTTAGTACAAAGATCATCCTTTGACATTTGGGGAATTTCACTTTATGAAATGCCTTTTGGGTGGAGAGGCCGCGCAATATTCGGGGAAATTACTTCGGGCATTGTATCTGGCAACTCTGGCTTCCTGTAAAGCAGCGCGGTTGGGGTAGTGTAAGGTAAGCGAAACTCCACGGCAGAGGAATTGCCTTTGTCACTCCGCGAGAGAGGACCCGCGTTTGTGAAGGAACTGCCAAGTTTTGATTAATGAAAAGAAACTAATTTTTTTTAAAAGCGATTATTTTACTAAGATTCTGATTATTTTATATCACAAAGTGATTGTTTCATTCAACTAGAGACTTAATGCCTAATGCTGTTGACAATTACTCCTTGTTTCTGACAATTTATTTTCGACAACTTATTCGCCAAAATAAAGGTCCAGTGCCCGTAGGTTAACGCTGGTAGTTCTGAATCTTTCAGTGTTTTTTTTACGTAACTTGAAATTTTCTTTGAGTTCACGTACCTTTAATATCATTTAAACCATTTAGAGAATTTTACAACAGACTTTCCTATACTTGAAATCAAGGGTATTGGAAATTGTGTTTTACTGGAAACTAGAATCATTGCGTGTAAAATAAAAATGTAGAACAGTAAATTTGTAAATAAAATTGTAAACAGAAAATACATTTTCATGATATCTTCGGTTACCCTTATTTAAATTCCCCCAAACTGCGAAACAACAAGCTCCTGTGTTTTTCGGTAGCATTTGCTGCCGCGAAACAGAAGCAAAATAGACGCCATTACCAAAAGCGTGCAGAAAAGCGAATATCGGATAAGTTATTGAAGATCTATCCAAAAAAGAGTATCCAACTCTCAACCATTGATTCTTCTAAATCAACGTTAGTGTAGGAAGCGTTATTCTTGAGAGCAAAATGATTACATAATCACGCATCTGTGTTTGTTTTGTAATGGTCTACATCACAGATAGAACTAGAGTTTGGCCAACTGCAAACATACTTTCTATTTCAAAACTGGTAAAATAGCACGTATGCGAAACACATTTGTTTTATATCTATAAAAGCATATACATTTAATCTATTACCTGCGTACGCAAAATGAAAAACAATCGTTCTAGATTCTTTCGAAAAATCTCGATATCGTTATGAAATAATTACGGAAAGTAGAATTTTTCACCGTAGTGTCATTGAAGAATAAGAAATATAAATAAGCACATTTTTATTTCAATAATAGTTTGTTTAGTTACAAAGTACGGTTTTTTATTTGTGTTGCAATAAACGAGCACAATATTTCATTTAGCGAAATCACTTCTTGAGTATTAAAAACGAGCTAAATATTGTACATAATGGCATATATTAAACAAATTCAGAGTATGCAATTATACAATAACAATAACAATAACTCATCTCATGCATCGTTGTTTCCTGAAATTATTACACAACCACATCTAAAGTAAGAAAAGTACTTACCTTAACTCCCTGAAATGAAATACAAATACAACCTGCAGTTATATTCTTCACATGGCAAATAAAAAACTTGAATTTCTCCCCTTAAAGTTTGAGATTTTCTCTTTGCATCCGTTAGGAGGGTGAATGTACAAGAAAGAACGTTACTTACAATTATGAAGTTGGAAGTGATTCCTCTTTAAAGATTTTCTTTGCGAGTGCGGCCCGGAAAGTGCCTACTCATCTTCAAAGAACGAGAAACCCTTCTTGCCATGCGAAGAATTCGGCAGCAACGTTCCACTGCTGTTTCGGACACCCCGCTGGGAATTCTCGCCTTTGCTTGCATGGCAATGCCCTCGCGCCTGCTGTTGGCGGCCAGTGGGGCAGTAAGCCCTCTTTTGTCTGTGCTTTGTGCTCCGTGCTTGTGCGTGTGCTCGCTCAATGAGCGACGGTGGGGAGCGATTGTTTATGAGTTGTGTTCGATTATCGAGTTATGCAAAGGTGTAAACGACGTGCCTGTCGCGCCAATTACATAAAACGCGCCGTGAAATAGACAATGCACGCGGACAGACGGCTATAAAAATGGAATCCCATTAGCATGGAACGACTAAAGGAAAATCTTACTCGTGCTCTAAGTTACGCAGTCCTTCAAAGCCCGTATTTCGCGATATTGTCTCTCTTTTTATGAAGGATGGCGCAGTTAAAGGGGAACATAAAACTGCGGCGAACAACTCGACAATAACGACCCAAGTAGGGCAGGTACTTGTGTACGTGCGTGTGAAAATGTAACGTTGTGAATCTACGCCCGTGAATTTACGCCCGTAATGTCTCCCCAAAGAGGATGATTTTTTAAACCTAGTAATTTATGTGATGCAGCACTTCTCATCTCTCGTTCGACGTTTCAGCTGGGATAACAGCATATCCAGGACGAAACGCTCGAAAGAAATGTGCCACGATAATAATATTAAATTAACTTTTAATAATCAAAATTCTAAACAATATTTCCCTTCATGGTAATACTGTCTTTCACAATGTCTTTCAGAAAGAAATCCTGTTTCCAATATCCAATACAAAACTCGCCATTATAAGACACAGATTCTGTAATATATTTTGTTGTAGAGTTCATTCCCTGTCAATTATGCAATTTCATGTCTTAGCGAAATGAACATATCTTGTATAAAATCTGAAAGTTTATGGAAATCATTGTGTATTTGAAATAGGTTTGAAAAGAATGATAAATATGTAATTGAATTTGGATTCCATCACCAATAGAAAGGAATGTTTAGTGGTAGAGGAATTCAATAGTTGATCGGATTTGTGTCTAGTAAGTATATTCATGTAAATTGACAAACGCAAACAAAATATATTTGACGTCGGAAGCACGTAATAGTTTATTTATAATCATATGCTCTGGACACATGTAATAGTTTATTTATTTACACTAGACTCTCGAATGCACGGTCCTCGGTCGTTTGAATTATACTAATACGCATCAGAAATATAAAACAAAAATCTTACAATAAAAAAATTAAGAACGTCTCTCTTTTAAGCTAAAATTAGTGTTGGAAAGAGTTTTGTTCTTGACTTTGACTTGGTTTCTATTTTCTCGAAAAAAATGTGTGTTTAGCATTGAACATTGCACATATTAGTGATTAGAGAGAACAGTGATGTAAATTATTTTTGATTCTCCTTTAATCTTGCAACTAATATAAGACGTCATGGGCTTAAAATTGTTTATTTCGTGTAGTGGGAACAGACTTTGGTTGGTATGCACATGGTCTGGTCTCATCAAATCTGTACAATCAAGAGCCCACTTCATTTATTTAACGTCACAAACTATTACAACACTATATTTTGGAATACAAATTTGCATTGCCAAAGGCGTGGGCGAGAGGCTGTCCCAGCGGGATGCCGGGTGGCCGGGGTGGGGCACGAATTTTTTTCTGACAAACAGCTAAGTGATATGGATAAATGGAACACGCGTAAAATATTCGTATTTAATAAATTAGATATACTATAGGAGTAATTACGCGAGTGAAGCAAGTAAAGATAAGCCATCTCGATATTTCGGGTTAAAATGCGCTCAAAACTTTTGCGACGGCTGGACTCAATGACGTTTTCTGTTCATCCCGGAGGCCGAAGTCCGTAGCCTCGCCATCGGCTTGGAAATGTCCAAACAAAGCGAGTGAACTTGGGCGTATGAATTTTTGCAAAGCTAACTGAACCCAACCACCTTAACTGACGCAAGTTTTTGAACGAAGTCTCATTGCGTAGAACATGTTGCACGTGTTCCGTTTTCCCGTGTGCTTGAGCTGTTCGCGGGGGCGGGGCTGGCAGGGCGGGGACGCGGGCGCCGGCCGGCAGCGAGGCCTCTCACTCACCCAGCTCGGGGCCGCAGACGCGCGGAATGATCTCCAGGATGGCAGAGCAGGAGGAGTCCTCGAAGCACAGCTGGCGGGCGAGCAGGCAGTTGAGGATGGCCACCGCCGTCTTCACATTGGGACCTGCGGCAAGCGGGCGGGGATGAGCGCTGGCGCGCGGCGCGGAGCGCGGGGCGCAGGGGGCTGGGCGCGGAGCGGCGCGCGCGACGATGGCGCGCGGGGCCGGGGGCGGGGGCGGAGGGGGCGGGGCCGGAGCGGCGGGGCGGGCCCCCGCCGCGAAGGGAGGGCGCTGGCTGGGTGGGGCGAGACGGAGCGGGGCGGGGCTGGTCGTTAGACTTGCTTGGCTTCACACACTACCTACTGTGCACCAGGGGCAGTCAATCAGTCAATCAATCATCAATCCAATCCATCCATCAAACCTCTAAGATCAGATATATAAAAAACACATTCGGTGAGAATTATATAGTAAAATACAGTGCGTTGGACTTGGGGTGGCTCTGTGACAAGCTGTCATTTGGGCACCCGAGACCCACGGGCATAGCAAGCAGTTCTAAAAGAAAAAAAGGGCGGGGAGAGCACAGGCGGCACCGCCCACACGATGGTGCGCTATTATTCAAGGCTCGTCTGCCGCACGGGGACGCCAATAATGAAGAGGCTTCATTTTTCAGAATTTTAACGCTGTGGAGACGGCGCCGCAACGCGCTCTGCGGCGGCGGCGGCGGCGGCGGCGGCTGCGGCGGCGGCTGCGGCTTGGGCGGCAGCGGCTTCGCCGGAGCGGAGCGGGGGCGAGGCAGGGGCGGGGGCGGCGCGGGCGGCGCGGGAGGCATGGGCCTCCGCATCCCCGCGGGCCCCCGCTCTTCAATTTCACATTGCCGCGGGCGCCAGCCACTGCAACTGCGGTGTCGGCGGCAGCGGCGGCGGTGGGCGCGGGGCCGGGGGCGGCGCGGGGAGGGGGCGGGGCGAGTCGCGGCCGTCGACAGCTCTGTTGCCGCTATATTGCTCATATCTGCAGAATGAGTTTCTTCGCCTCGCCCGCCCCTCCGCGCCTTGCCCTCGCTTCCGCGCCGCGTTCCCGCCCGCGCCCCCGCCCCCGCCGGCGCCCGCGCCGCACGCCGTGACTGAAGGTTGTAAACCGGCACGGCCACTTTAGAGCGCCTTCAACCCCAACCACGTTCGGGTATTTCCGGAACTGCCGAAGTTTAACGAGGCTGCTATTACCATGTATTGATCGGAGAGTCGCGGCAGTCAAGACCGATGGTTGACAGAAGGGTTCCGGGCGGAGAGCGAAGACGAATTTTTCCCGCGTGCCCCCCTGGGGGGCGGGAGGGGACGAGCCCCGACCCGCCGGAGACGGCGGGGGACGGGCCGGCGGGGCCCGCGGCGACGCTCTGCGCCGCCGCGCCGCTGCCCCCCCCCTGCCCCCTCCCCGCACGCATGCCTCCGCGTAGCGCTCAATGGATTTTGTTTACATTTTCCGCGTCGTAAACAAAAGACGTCAAACGGCTAATACCGCGACACGGCGGTTGTCGTCGCGTAACTTCGGCGAAAGTTCCGCGGAAGATTCTGCGCCGATGCTCTCGGCTGCGATAGATAACCCGCGGCTTGAGTGATCTCAATTCCCGCAGCGCCGGTGTACGCGCGACGCGCGCCAAAAAGCAACGGAAATCTGTCGCTCGGTTGTCGCGAATGAAGCGGTAAACGTCGACGACGGCGGCGGCAGGGGACGCTGGCGATGCGCTGTCGGCGGGCGAGAAAAAGAGGAAACGGTCGTTGGAGCGACACCGAGTTATCGAGTGCCTCCCCTCCCCCTGCGCCCCTTCTCATCCGAGCTCCTGCGGCGCCCCGTAACGCCCTCTCGTCCCTCTTGCTTCCCCGATGCCGACGTGCCCCCGCCGCCTCAGCGTATTCCCTCACCTGCCGCCCAGCGGCCCCGAAGTCTCCGAACGGAACGCCTTTTACCCCTCCGTATTTGCTCCGAGTTGTGAGCTTCGAGTTGTCCTCTCACTACAGTTCGACAACTTAGCAAAAAAAATAGATGGCTTGCGCATGCTGGGAAATGGGGAAACGGGAAGATTCGTGCTCCTTGTTCCCGTATTTCTCAGCCGACGTCACTTCGTGTCTCTACTATTATTGTCGAGGGAAAAGACGAGCGGTTAAACGTGCCCCGATCATACTCTTCTTAGGAGACTGAAGGCTACTAAATCTTCGTTTATGGTGCATAGCCAAAATGCCTGTGAGAATTGTCATTATTTACACTTTGAACTCACAGTCAGACGACGGTCGCCGTGTAACCGACAGCGACGAATCCCCTTCACGCTGCAGTCAATCATCTTCGAGCGAATGAGAGAGCAAATCAGCTTTCGGAGTTGCATTTCTCGGGAGGAACTACTTTTCCGCGTAGAGAGTAGATGAGGGTGGCTTTGCAGCGCCTCCTCAAGTATCGAGAAGTGTCTCTAAGAAGGGACCGATTTGACAGGTCGCGAAACAAGAGAACGTCGTGTCGGATGATGACATTGCAAGATGTAGTGTCGAAACCATTTACAAATCAGCCAGCTACAAACGAACACATTGACAAATGGAACGCATGGACATAATTTACAGTTTTGTTACCAGTAGTATCCAAGCACAAGCTGTCGAAGCGGTCCCTTATTAGAGTAATCCTTCTATATCTTCCACCCCATATATTTTTTTCGAAGTTGTCAAGTTGTCTTTTTTTGCGAGAGATTCCGGGATTTCTACCCGGCGAATACACTATATTTTCTATATTGACCAAGCGTTAGGTGAGGGGTCGTCTGAATTCAGTGTTAGTCCAACTTTATCGCGATAACTGATACTCTGGTGGATTACAAACTTTTGACCACATGTCTCCCAAATAATTAAATCAAAGTCTTAAATTGTTTGGCCAATATAGAAAAGTTGGCAATGTCAACAATTCCACTTAAATACCGATTTGGATTATTAGCCAAAGATTGTGTGAAATTCGCCGAAACCCAAAAGTGTTTTAATTACTACCCAAGCGTGGAGAAGAATCTAGACCATTATGAGGAAAATATTTTTCAATATATTTTGACGCACTATACTTAGAAAGAAATACTCATTGTCAGTATTATCCATCGTAATTTTTATTCATATTATTTTCATGTGTGAGCATTCTTCTTTGCTTCTCAAACTTTGTCACAAGGTGTTCCAGTGGACCTTGTATTTTTTAAAACAATAATGATTAAATGATGAACATTTTTGGACACTTGAATATTGCAATGGCTCTTAATATTTCCCTGGTAAACATACTATTGCCCCGATACATCTCCTTCGGCAACGAAGTAAATTGTTAAAGTTTAAGTCGTGAGTTAAATGATAATTAAAATTCTTTAATGATTTCTTGAATAGGGAAGTCCATGAATACGGTAACAATGATGTTAGTATTCAGTAGAAAATAGATGCATTATTTTAAACAAAATACACTGTTAAAGGCTAATGATCACAAATTCGATATCCGGTGGTACGAAGGAAGAACAGACCCGGTGTCAAAGAATGAATAAAGATTATGTTTTAAAATAAATACCACCTGCACATTGGCTATTTTGTTTATGTCCGAAGAATATTAACGGAAAAGTTTAAAAAAAGTTTTCCTTAAACAAATTTACAAATATTCTAATTACTCTCAACTCTTTACTTTTTCGTTTTCGTTCTGATTAGTAATTAACGCTTTTTTCTTAGACGGTGTGCACTCAAGAAAGGACTTCAGCTAATCGTATCAGCTAATCGTATCGCTAAAGAATATCAGCTAATCGTTCAAATATATTTAGAACCTTAACTCTGCAAATCTGCTGAAAACTTATTTGTTGAATTTTGGAATTTTTCAAGTCGAACGACGTGCTTTGAGGTAAAATATAATTATTACGAACAATTATTGTGTATCTGCGTAATGTTTATATATGAGCAATAATGATTAGTAGTACTACCAGTATTAGCCATCATACAGTATCATTACTCCCTTTTCATATCTTGTTTTGTAGTGGTAGGTACGTCGTCATGTGATCGTTGATGTACTTGGATTAGCTGACGGATGACGGGAGTACAGGTGGCATCTGACATACAACCCTGGGACGGATAATGATGAGTGAATGAATTAGTGATCATACCGGGGTTAATGATAATGGATGTGCACGAATGACAAGAGAAAGGAGAAAACTCCAAGATATAGTCGCACAGACTCGCTTTAGCATTCGAAGTTGACATAAATCAAACTTTCATTCGAATGCGACAAAACAAGCCGATACAGATTTGATTAAATTTTATCGATTTCTGAAGAGCTATTTGTATTATAATGATATTTGGGGAAGAATCATAGACAATTAACGAATAGGTCAGCGCCGCAATGATTACTTACTGATCGATTTGCATAATACCTTTGAAGTTGATATGTAATATAAATTACAGCTATCATGTGTGTTTATTTTAAATACATGGACGTTAAAATATTGCAAACTGTTCAGAATGGGGCAGAAATGTTTGCAACCGAAAAATCGGAAACCGAACATAAACGCTTAGGGATACAGATGATTAGTTATTTACTTTGTAATTAATCTACTTTTTTGTACAATATTTAGTGTAGAATTACTTCTGCACTCAGCTTCGCCCTACTCGTTGCAGTTTCTTGATTCCTACTAATTGGAGTTGAGAGCGCTGAGATCTGCGACGTGATTCTTCAAATGAGTTGTCTTATTAATTCTCCTTTGATCTATTGCCTTTTGTTATTTCAATTAATTCCGTCTAGGTACATTTATTGTAATATCTAAACGAAAATAATGGATCAAATTTAAAAACGGCGCAAGAACCGCGACCAGAAACTCCGGGTTCAAATCCTCATACCACAATGTGTTCAAAGAAGCGAAATACACCCTGTGTTATGGAAATAAACCCCTGTTATTAGCTTCCTTTTTACTCATTCGCGTATGAAGTGCGATTTAATGCGGCCTCAAGGAAATGCGATATTGCTATACAACATTAATTGAACTAGATTAGTGTTCCGTTACTTTACTAATCGTAAATGTGTCATCTTCTATTACACAAGTAGACCACTCGCTAAGTTGGTTACCTCTTATACAACGGTCGCATGCACTTTAATTCCAACGAAACTTCGGCCATCGCGACTATTAAATATAGTGAGGACATAAAAAATTAATCTGCGCGGCTCGCCGCCCGCACAGACATTCTTGCGCGTCGGGAAATTGCCTCGGTCGCCCGACAGCGGCGGCGGCGGCGGCGGCGGCAGTGGCGGTGTCTGCGGCGGCGGCAGCGGGGCTGGCGGGGAGGCGGCGACGCCAGAGTCAAACGCGAGGGGCGCACCATTTACAGACAGACATGCTTTCTGCTTTGGGCCGGGCCAGAACAAGACAGGGAGAGACGGGGCGGGGAGGGACGGAGTGAGGAGAGACGGACGGGGAAGGACGGGGTGGGAGGAGCGAAACAAAGGGGGACGAGGCAGGGAGGAACGGGGCGGGGAGGAGCGAAGCTTAGAGGGACGAGGCGGGAAAGGACGGGGTGAGGAGAGACGGAGTGGGGAAGGACGGGGTGGGGAAAGACGGGGCGGGGAAGGACGGGGTGGGAAAAGACGGGGCGGGAAGGGACGCGGCGGGAAGGAACGAAGCGAAGAGGTACGAGATGGGAAGGGGTTGGGCGGGGAGGGCGAGGAGAAAAGAGGCGAAACGGGGAGAGATGTGGGGAAATCCGAAGTGGGGGAGAGGAAACAGGGAGAAACGAGCCGGGAATGGACGAGATGGGAGGGTCAAGGCAGAGAAGTACACGGTGGGTCGGGTGTCGCTGATACGGGGCTGGATATGGAGCAACGGAACGAGGATAGTCGGGAAGAGATGATGACGAGGAAAGGTGGATGGTAATGGAGCGGCCCGGAGATAGACGGACGTACCTGGTCGGGACAAGGCCGGATGGAACTGGGAAAGAACGGTCGAAATGGTTCAAAGTGAAGCGGAAAGGGTGGGTGGTGACAGCTATTCTCTATGCGAGAAGTCACGAGGCAGCAGTTATAATGCGGTAAGTGATCCTGGCTGCATATTGGCGCCAATCCGCCCTGCGGCATCTTTGTGAAGAAGGCCCGTTCGCGAGACCCAAACAATCCGGAAGACTGCCCAAGTCGGTTGGGTGGAGGCTGTGATGGCGGCAGAGGCGGTTTCGCTTGCTCTCCGGGCATTCCGTCACACTCTGACATTTCCGGGCGCTGCGCCTCTCTTTCCTGAGCTGGGCAGACTACGCTCCTGAGCTGCCCGACTCTTCCCGCAGACGCGGGCCCGCGAACGATGCCGGAAAAATGATGGCGGAGGCGAGCAGCGGTGCTGGGAGGGGGAGGAAAGGGGTGGGACCGCAGGAAGGAGCGGGGAGAGTGGAGCTGAATGGGGCATTGGGAGGGAGGGGTGCATGCACTCCCAGCGAACTCAATCGAACTTCTGTTCGAAGAGGTGCACACGTTTGCTCGGGCTCCGCGGGCCGGCTCTGCGGACGCCACACCCCTCCACTGCCTCCCCGCCCCTTCCCAGCAACCTGGCCTCCCTCCTCTCGGTTTCCCGGTCCGCACTCCCCGCCCCACCGCGCCCTGCGCCTGCCCGCCGTGCGCTCGCCTCCCACCCCGCCGGCGAGGTCGATTTCACCTCGGTGGCGATTCAATGAATACTTAATGGAATGTTCGCGAAGTTCATTTGGCGGCATTTGCAAGCGGCGGCGCGCGGCGGGCGGCGAAAGTTGTGGCGCGTCCGCCGGTTTTTGCGGTGCCCTTTCTCCTCTCGCGGCGGGACGCGCACGGGAGCGAGAGCGGCGGGGGCGGGGCGCGGGCGGGGCCGGAAGAGAGGGTGCGTTGGTGGATTGCGGGCGTGAAGCCAGAAGCTGGGTGGGTGAGGCGCAGCTGGAAGATAGTGCGGAGCGGCCCGGGATGGGGTCGAGAAGAGTGGGATCGAGCGGAGCGGAGCGGAGTTGAGCGGAGCGGAGTTGAGCGGAGCGGGGTCGAGCGGAGCGGGGTCGAGCGGAGCGGGGTCGAGCGGAGCGGGGTCGAGCGGAGCGGGGTCGAGCGGAGCGGGGTCGAGCGGAACGGGGTCGAGCGGAGCGGGGTCGACCGTAGAAGAGCGAAGTGAAGCGAACCGGGATGGAGAGAAGCGTAGTGGGGTCGAGTCAAACGGCGAGGAATGGGGTCGAGCAGAACGGAGTGGGGTCGATCGAAACGGGGCGGAGCGGAGCGTAGAGAAGCGTAACCGGGTGGAGCAGAGCGGATGTGAGGTGGAATCGGGACGGGAGCAGCAAGGGGAGAGCGGGTGCAAGCGCGCGTTAGGGCGAAAGGGGCGGCGGATTCCACGGTTTCCCGCTCCCTCCTGGTCCCCCCCCCCCTGCGGGCCACGCCCGCTCGTCCGCGTGCTCGCCCCCGCTTGCGCCGGCTGCGTACGCTACGGCGGCCGGCGCGGGGGCACGTGGGGGCGGCATTTCGCACACGTCGCCAATTTCGGCCGTCTGGCGCAGCCCGGCCTAGTGGAGCGCGTGGCGCGGCGCGGCGCGGCCGGATAAGCGGCTAACGAGAGCCTCCTCTCTCGCCGCCGCCGCCCCGCGCTCGTTTGGCGCCGCGGCCGGCGCTGCCGTGCTTGCTTGCTCGCGCGCGCAGCGGGAGCCTCGGCTTTCGGGGCGGGGCGCCGCTCCAGACGAAGTGCCCCGCCCCCGCCTCGCCTCGCCTCACACCTCGCCGAACCCTCGCACCCTTCCGCTCGCTTCCCTGCCGCTTCTTCCCGCCTCCCTGCTCCCGCCCGTCCCGACCATCGCTTAGCCCTTGGCCACCACTCGCCCCCTCACCCCCTCGCCACCTTTCTCCATCTCGACCCCCCTCCACTGGCTGTGCTACTGTCTACTCCCCCGGCCCTCTCGCAGATGTCGGCCGCCCCTCGCCCCCCTTGTCGCAATGCACTACCACCTGCTCTACCGCTTCACCGCTCATCCCGTACTCTAAAGCACCTATTACCACACCGTCGCACCGCCAACATAATCAACATTCATTGTGACGAGGGGCAAAACAATGTGAAATTCCTTTCTAGATGGAAAAACATGAGGCCATCTCAGTATTAGCTCACTTTATCAAGGAAAACTGATCACAAAATCAACTGAGAGGGTGGTTAAAGACCCATAAAAATTTTGTTGCAATAGTTTTTACTTTTTCTGTACCGTCATGATACTGGCTTATTTTAGCTCAAAACCCATATTGACTCTGTCTCTGCAGCGACTCTGACCGGAAAATTCTAGGGTTCGAGTCCCGACGGTGGCGGATTGCTAACACTTGCTGTCTAGGCCAAAAGCACATGCTGTCCAAACGGGAATTCTGGCAGCCGTCTGATAGGTTTCTGTGGTATTTTCAATAGGAGGCGAATACAGAAGCAGTATCCTTGCAAACGAACCATGGGCCGCGTGCGATCATTCCTTCCTCTTCCTTGTGCTATTCTCCCCCTTACACTTGCCTTTGCATTACATGACCACTCTCGTCGGGAGAGCTTAGTTTTGCATGTCAGGGTCGGTGCCTGGGGCAGAATCTTAGAGAAGGAAATCCACATGTCTCGGGAGAAGAACACCTTCCCTTCTAGGCATAAAAATATTTGATAAACTAACGCAACTAAGAACCATAGAAGTTGATATACCCGGAAACATCAATAAGCGTGTGCTCATCATCTGTTTCTCTTACTGCTCCGCTTTCGATTTCTGGTTTTCATTTGTTTCGTCTCGTTTTTTCTCCGTCGTCTCTCGCCGAACTTTTTTCTCACTCAACTTTATTTTTTTTATTCCTGCTTCCGATAGACTTTCTTTTTCTCGTCCGATTACATTTTACAACAATCCATCTCGTTGCGAACAAGTATTGATAAATTTGGAGTTGATTTTCCCTCGTAATCTTAAATAAGTTATGAAATACTTTACTGTGATCTCAAAGATCGTTAACGAGGAATATCCACCAATTAAATCTTAAGCGAGTTGATAATTCTTGAAACAAATTTCGTAATCGACAGGAAAAGGGCAGAAGGACGACACAAGGTGAACATTTGTGTCGGTTAATTCTCGCCCAGAAAAACTCATCCACATCATCTCCATATCACACTCAGCAACAGGATGAGTGTACTAGATCATCCTTTATTAACGTGGAGAGACTCGTAATGACTTTATGCCCTGAGTGACGCCGTGGAGTTTATTCTGTCTTTGCAAAGACGCCTCCTGCCAAGTGTCTCAAAGAAATTGAGACTAGGCTTTCCACGTGGCTCTCAGAATGCTTTCCTATGGCGTTTTCTCCGGCCTCTACGCCGATTCTTCTCCCCTCCCAGTCGTCTTTTCCTCTCCGGTCGGTAGCCCGCTCCTGCGCTTACACGGTTACACGCAAACGCTGTTGAAGCGCAACACTATTTGCCGCGTATAAATCAAGAGAGGAAATTTGCGGCGCGGAAGGTTCGATGGGCGCTTCGCTGGCGCCCTTCGCTGGCGCTTCGGCGAGAAGATGGCTCTGGGCGAGAAGCGCGGCCGGGCGGGAATAAGTGGGTAGGGCGAGGAGAAAGGCGGGGAGAGAAAGGTGGGACGGGGAGGGGTGGCGTGGAGTGAGCAGAAAGGAGGCGTGCCGTGACGTGGAGTTGCGAGGCGCGGCTGCGTGAGCTGGAGGTGCGAGCCGGTGAGGAAGGAGGCGGGGCGGAGCGTTGGGTTGCGGAGGGGAGAAGAGAGGAGAGGAGAGGAGAGGAGCGGAGAGGAGAGGTCAGATGAGGTGAGGTGAAGCACATAACTAGTGGTGGGGCAAAGGGCGAAGTGAGCGCAGGGGGAGAGGGGCGGGGTAAGAGGTGAGACGAGAGAGAAAGTCGGGGAGGGTAAAAGCGAGGAACGGTACGGGTGAGGGTAGTGAGGGTGAGAGCGAGATGCAGAAAGCGACGAGGAAGGGGGAAAGGAAAGGGCACGGGGCGTGGGTGCAACGTGTGGCGAGATGGCAAGGGACAAAAACCGGAAACCCCTCGAAGGCGAGGCGATGCAGGAACGAACGTCGCGGAGAAACGGATGGCAGAAGGGGGATAGGGGTGGACGAGGCGCAGGAGCGGCGCTGCGGGAGGGGCCGGTGCAGGAGGGGTGTGCTTCGGAGACCTGCGTGAGGAAAGGGTTAGTTCGGACAGCTGGAGCGAGTCATAGTGAGCCGGAGGGAGGGAGGACAAAGCGAGGCAGAACGACAAATACACAGCCGAGAGCAGCAGACCTGAAGATACGAAAATGAATGGAAGTATGCGAGGAGAGAGAAAGAGAGCTGTGACAGGAATTGGCGAGGCGAAATGATAGAAATTGAGGCTACATCTGGAGGAGAGGGAAAAGAACGCGACGAAACTAGATAGGGAAGAACAGAAAGAGAATAGTTGAAATGGAAATAGCCGGGAAGAAAAAAAATGAGTTGGGGTCCAACCCAGCAAGGGTGGCGTAAGGTGTGGTAGCGTAGTTGGAGTGGCAGGTTGATAGTGTGTGGGGAAAGATCGGGGGCGTGGCTGTGGGACACTGAGACAGGATGGGGGTGGTTGGGACGGGGCCGTAGGGGTTGGAGCCAGGGGGCGGGTCGGATCGGAAGCAGGGGGTGGGGCGAGAAGCGGTGGGGCGGGCGCTGCATTTGGATATCCGCGTCAGTATCTGCGCGGAAGGTAATCAATTAGGGGGCGAATCGAGAGGCCCTCGGAACTTGGGGTCCTTGCGATTGCTCCCGCAGGGCTCGCCGCCCCCCGTAATCACACTTGCGGCGCTCGTGGACAAATTCGCTCCAATTACTTAGCCTCCCACGCTGATCCCAGCTAAAGGACATTCTTCCGCCCTCGAACCCAGCGTCCCCCTCCCCCGTTCCCGCCTACCGCCCTGTCGCATCTCCCTTCCACGCCCACTGCCCTGCCCGAGCTCTGCAAGCGCACTATCCCTGCCCTCATGTTCCCATCCACTCGACCTCGCCCACCGTCTGCCTCCGCCTTGCTCCTGTTCTCCCCCTTCCTGTCCTCGCCTCGTCCCCGCCCTGTACCTGCGTTGGCCCCGCCATGTCCCTGTCGAGTCGCCCCAGACTTCGCTTCCGCCTCCGCTCTGCTCAGTCCCCAACCCCCTTTTGCCCCACATTTCCCTCCCCTGCCGCCCTTCCGTCCCCCACCCCTGGCGGCAGGAGACGCACGCTGTGCAGAGAGGGCGGTTATCCTTGTCGATATAGCGCTCTACCTCATTTTCGCGTGACGAAAGTTGTACGTTGGCGAGGAGCAGATGATACACTTGTTAATTCATCGCTCGCCTTTATGGCGGCGACGGTAGAGGAATAAGTGTTGCGTGTCATCGGAAGCGTGTTTGCGTTCAGATCAGCTCTTTGCGAGAGCTGTGTGTTGTGTGAAAAACAGATGCGGCAACATTCAATTACCTTAGCACAGTTATGGTTTAATGGATCAATAAATACTTTCTGAATATGCAGTCTTAATTTATTGGCACTGAAGAACTCAGCAAAAATTCATTAAAGTTTTATTGTACTTCTTAATGGAAACTTCGTAGTTTTGGTTTCCGAATAAATAAAAGTCAGTTTTTGTTCTTTTAACTTTAGTTTTCCCACGAAAATACCGTACTTTGTCTTAACGCCGAGTATATGAATTTAGGCTACGTATGAAAATCTATTCTGTAGTTTCGAAGGTGAGAAGATTATATTTTAACATGCATTGATGTTCCATATAACATTACAATGGGAACGATGTTTAAACAACGAGAACCATTTAACAACGTGTCGATTTACTAAGCGTTTATACGGCTTACTATTTAGATATTATTTTATTGGAAATCCGTTTGTTTTTATTCAGGAGACGTGGTTTGTATGTTCTTGTATGACATTAATGTCATTCAATATTTCAATTATTTACGTCATAAATATTACATTTAATTTATCAAATGAAACTTAATTGTGTGTTCAGCATAAACGATAAATGAGAATAAACTTTATAAGAGAAGATCAAGTCGGCTGGACAACTAAATCTGTACTCCCACCTTCCGAGGAAAGTCCTGGGTGCACCTCTGTATATTTCTATATAATTTATGAATGAATGAGAAGATACGAGAGAAACCGAGAAAAGTAGATGAGTTAAAACGAGCGGACAGGCAAGTACAGTGAAAACTTGCTTTTCAATTCAAAACATTTTTTATAAATACATGCAGAATTACGTTGCTTAAAAATTCCGGTAATTATTCCTGTACTCGCGGATTTAGTTTAATTGTTTGAGAGAAAACAAGCTTAATTCTCGGATGAAACCGGAAGAAACGTTTTTGCAGTGCAGCACCAGAACCGGCAGCCGTCCCTCGAATTTTTCTCCCGTTTTCCTCCAGAAAAACGAACACGAGCTCCATACAAATGTTGAAAACGTGTTTTGTTTCTGTCGCGTGCCTCCGCGGCGAGCGAGCAAGCAAGCGAGCGAACGAGTGAGTGAGCGAGCGAGCGAGTGAGCGAGCAAAGGAGCGCCCGGAGGAGCATGCTCGTATTCCTCGGATTGCCTCCTCTCTTTGCCCCGCGCGCGGGGCATTCAAGGGAAGGAAGACGTTCATGCATGAATGCATCGCCTTTCTGAACACCAGGAAGAACGTAAAACATGTGTACTCTGGGAACGTACACACCTGTTCTTCCTAAAAGAATACGTCAGAGCAATACGCTGCTACATCAGGCTACGTTAGCTAATGGCGTTGCGAGTCTACACCTGACGATTTGTTGACCGGAAAGTCCTTCGTTCAAGTGCCGATGGTCCTGTCACCAAGTGCTTTACTGGGTCGGGCGAGGCCACTGCTCGAGAAATGTCGACCTCGGATTGACTGAGTCCTGACTCTTACAGTTTTGGCTAAAAAGATGTTTTGTCATGTTCGAACTCTATGATCTAAACTACGTTATATTACATGAGTTTTCAAATCAGACTTTAAAGAAAAACGTTGAAAATAACGGCATAACTGCATTGCATGTTTACATATCTTTATTTCGCAATTCCAAATTTCCAAAATTCTCTTCTGTAAAAATTGCTGAATGTCAGATATAACCTTGTCAATCTGAGACTCTGATCTGTAGGGGCTCTGATGGGTTTCAACGATTTCCTCTGATTAGTCTGATGCAGATGCCTAATTTTGACCTAAACAACAGGAAACACACTGCGTACTTGTATGATCCTTTCCCAGCCAGTACCATTCTCATTCGTAGGTCTGAGCGTGTTCCGTTCACCTGTACCAACGTGCATGACCTCGACAACCTTTAGTTGTACAGTGAATACGTGAATGTCAGGGGTCACCTCGACAGAGGCATTGGCGCTACAGGGAGAGAAAGGACAGAGAGGAAGAGAGGGAAGAGAAAGAGAGAATGGAGAGAGATAGAAAAGAGAAGGAGAGGGGGACTAGAACTTTATTCGTCACTTCTAAATCATAACTCCTTTCTGTTTGCCCCAACTTCCTAAATTTGTAAGTGAATCAACGTTTTAAAATATTCTCGAGAGTTCCTTTGCCTACTGCTACAACTTGCGGTTTCGTTGTACGAAGAGAACGCAAATGCCGGCGAACGCGCCCGAGAGCGAACGAGAGAGAGAGCGAGAGAGAGAGCGAGAGAGAGAGCGCGAGAAAGAGAGCGAGAGAGAGCGAGAGAGTGAGTGAGAGAGCGAGCGAGAGAGCGAGCGAGAGAGAGCGAGAGAGCGAGCGAGAGAGTGAGCGAGAGAGCGAGCGAGAGAGAGCGAGAGAGAAAGCGAGAGAGAGCGAGAAAGAGAGCGAGAGAGAGCGAGAGAGAGAGCGAGAGAGCGAGCGAGAGAGAGAGCGAGAGAGGTGAGAGAGAGTGAGGTAGAGTGAGAGGTGGAGGGGGACAAGCGAGAGCGAGCAACAGTCTTCGTGCGCCAGCGGGCCGGCGGGCGCGCGCGCACGGGCGTGTGCGTGGCCGTGGGCGTGCGCTGGCGCGCGTGCTGTGGTGGTCGCACGCACGTCGCGGCGGTCGACTGTGACGCAGACCGCATCGATCCACGCGATAAGTGGCGGTGATCTCCGCTGCCTTTTCAGGGATCGCCGCGGAAAGGGGACGCGAGATTAGCGCGGCAGTGCTTGACAATGCTGGTAATTAGGGCCCGGATTTATCGGCGAATAAAAATGTTTTCTGCTGTTGCATGAAACCTTGATTCTCGAAGCCGCTCTCCGAAATCTTTCTCGCTCTGTTTGGATGTTTATCAATATGTTAGAAGTAAAAAAGATACTTCACTGATATGCAGTCTGTAATGATTATCCTCCATTGAAAAATAGTGATATGTGTAAATGTAGGCATTTTGATGTAGTGTTGTATTTGTACTGTTAAGAGATGTGTTGAAATAAACAAGTAAAATATATTGTAAAGGAGGTGTAAATGGAAATTCAACAAATCTTATTATATTAGTACAAATGCATTTCGGTCAATTGCATGTTTCATCAAAATGTTTGATTTGTCTGTATGTATCTTTCAGTTAGTTAAAGTTCAGAAATCTGTTCCTGATTTCAATATTTAAATTAACAACTTTTTTAAAGCCGTCAATTTTTTTCGACAGTTCTGATTCCAAAGTATACAGAAACAATTTGAGTGAAGCAAATTTTAACATTGCTTGAAGGATTGGAAAATTACCTTGTTGCAGTTTAAATAACTAACGACTTGCAAAGTTTCTTGAGATCCCTCAAATCTTGGCGCAGTCCATAATTAACGTTGCGATTCTTGAGAGTATGTAACAAACCATGATAGGAGGGAACTTAAAACAACCATTTGTAACAGGCGTTGTAAAATGAACTGATTTGCATGAAAAATGAGAGTAATTCTCTCCTGCATTCTGTCTATGGCAGTAATGAGAACGAATTTAGGACCTTCCATCAAATTTAGTCCCACCCTTTTTTTAAAGCGATCTCTCTCCTGGAGCGGACCGCCATGAGAAGTGAGAGGAGACACGGAATACAGAGACAGCCGGAGAGGAGAGGGAGTAAGACAACCTTTTTGGTCATTTTGCTCTGCCATGCGCTCTGCAGAAGGAAATAAACTTAGTTATGAATATCCTGCTCGCCCCCACTCGCCGGAGTTATGTATGTATTGTGATTAAGTGCGAATTTAACCCTCCATTACTCGTTTATTGGCTTTCGCCCAACGTATAAACATCTCTCTCCTCAAAATGAATTTCTTAAGTTAAATAACTCTTTGTTTTGCAACAACAAAAGTCAGCAGTAATGCAGTTTTGATTAATGGGTTATTCTTTAAACTTGAAGTATCATTTTAAAACGAATATACTATGTTATTTCGTTTAGATAATTTCATCTAGTTTCAGTTTCGGCGACTAGAATTTATCCTGCAAGCGTTAATAAATTATGAGACGGGATGATAGATTAACGCAAATACTTGCTTTTCATCTAAATGCCTTTCGAGCGCGGAATGAGGCTTTATCCAATGCCTTAGAAGGGAATGGTACAGTAATAATTGCTATTGTTTGTTTAAAAAATTGGTTTTATGGTTCAATGTAGTTTAAAACCAATTTTGTGCGTCTTCAAGACCACTATTCAAAGTGACGGAATCTAACAGGGCGTAACATTGATGAGCTATTTCTGCCACAAACGACTTCCGAATCTGTGACGAATGGCCTTGTGGTGATAACTCGAAGTGTGCCACAAACATCAAGCGTTCGAGCAGCAGGAGTTTGATGTCGGTTCCTAATAGAAGGCAATATAAATGACGAGAAATATAATTTTGGTAATTATTCATTTCATATAGTTGTTCTATACTACGAGTACTAGGCAATTTTGGGGTAGTTTCTCCTTAATCCAGAAAGTAACAGATATTAGCATTTAGTTTTTGTATGAAAATCTGAGGGTATAATTCTGTAATTTTAAATGCCATAGTTGACATTATTTACAGAATGTGTCAGAATAAATGTTACAAATTTCTAGGATATGCAGAGGGGCCGAAAATGCATACATTTTGCCAAGGAATATGTAGCGGAATATCGCATAGCACGGAGTTGTACACGCATTTATACCTGCCACGTTTGCACCAGGTTTCAGGGCAACCAAGTCTCGTTTTGATGCAGTCAACGATATTTCAAGGTCCTACCGAACATCTATGCATGTGTGATAGCCTAGAAAGTGGGGTAAAATGATACATACCATATATATATATATATATATATATATATATATATATATATATATATATATATATATATATATATATAAATGCATGTAACACGATTATAAGAAATTTTCCATTCTAAGTCCGTCGGCAAAAAGTGATAATTTGCGACCCTTTTACAAGTTCTAGAAGTTCGCTATATTTATTCTGAGACTGCCTCTGTAAGAAACCGAGCTTTCGAAAATTTAATCGGACTCGATTCATGTATATAGATTCTCTGGCACATACGTTTTCCTTGTATTAGGAAATAACCGTGTAGTTTACGTGAGGGAACTATTAATTTTCACGACAGAAACGGCGTATTGAAATTTATTTCTGAGAAAGATTTCCAGCACGTAAAATAGTGGAATCATGAATCACTGTCAGTGAAGAAGGACAATACCAGAGAGAATTGCAAATACGCGTGATGTTATTAATCGCGGATTATTTACGAAGCAGTAGTATGTGGTTACATTGCGAAATGTTATATGTTCATGTCCCTGAACATGAGTTCTATTGTTTAGTGTCGAGAATAAATGAAAAAACGAATTACTGAATCCATTATTCATTGTTTTATGACAAATTGCGCGAGAATAGACATGGCGGAGGAAAACGAGAGGAACCGAAAGAAACCTTCAGCTCACCGGAAATCTTTTCTTTTTGTTAAAACAATTTCGGAAATTGCTGATGTACGTAATCCTATTAGATTACTTGACACAGTTGCCGTATCAGTTTCTGATATGCAGCGCATCAGAACCACCTTAATGTAATAGTATAATAATTTTCTTATCATTGATTACTCATTTGTATACTCTGCTACTTTTTGCTTTCTCGCTACGCAGTAGAGAGAACATTAAGTAATATTGGGGGTAAAATCGGTGAATTTTCGGCAGAAAAACACATATTACAGGGCGCTAGTAATAAAAATGTGATTAAACCCAAATGTTAAATTTAGAAAAAAATCCTCTAGCACGTGGTGGAGCCAAAATCCATGTTTTGTGAATCATTGGTACCAAATAATCAAATGACCGCAAAACGTTTGTATGTCCGTCCGTCTGTGAACGAGGGCCGTTCAGCCGATATTCCCCAATCGATATGACTGATGTCACGCCCCCTTGAATTTGAAACCGATATTTTAATTTTGGGGATACTTTACATGAGCCCTTTGGGACATTTTAAAAATTTAAAAAAAAAATGATTCCATTTAGTTTCATTAAATTTTTTGTTGGAGAATGTTGACGACGTTTTATATTTACGAATATTTAAGAGAACGGTGCAGATCTCATTTTTGTTGAAAACTGAATTTTTGAAAATTGCAAAAATTCAAAATTATTTTGGCGTCTTCCTACAGTTACAATTATGAAGATAGAGATTTTACCGTAATAAAATCTGATTCTTAAAGATAAATTATGAAATAAGGCCATGCACAATTTTTTGAAAATTTGAGTACTTTTCGCGTAATTTTGCGAGAAAGTACGAGCTGTTTTAGCACTAGTTTTGTACTCATTTGTATACATTACTACTTTTTACTTTCTCACTACGAAGTGGAGAGAAAGTTATGTAATGCCGCGCGAAAAGACAGCGATTGTTTTGCAGAAAAACTCTTATTACAGTGCTCTGGTAAAAAAAGTGGATAAATCCAGTCGCTAAATTTGGAAACAAAATCCTCTAACAAGTAGTGTAGCCAGAATTCGTGTTTTGTGGGCCCTTCTTACCCAAAATTCGAATGAGGGCAAAACGTCTGTCCTTCTGTCTGTCAATTTAAGACGGAAGAAGGACCTTTAAGATAATGGGGCACGTTTCCTCTTCGTTGTAAACACTAATTTTTCCGAAATGTGCAAAAGTTGAAACTTTTTTCGAAGTCTTCCAACAACTAAAATATTAAAGATAGAAATTTTTCGTTGAATGAAATTTGTTTCTTAAAGATAAATTTTGAAATAAGATCATGTACACGTTTTCGAAAATTTTAGTACTTTTCGGGTAATTTCACGCCAAAATATGGGCGAGAAAGTACGTATTGTTTTAGCACTAGTTGTATGTTAGGATGCAGAGTGGTCAGATGGCAAGTCTCGCCAAATAATTGAACTGTTTTATTATTATTATTATTATTATTTATTATTATTATTATTATTATTATTATTATTATTATTATTATTATTATTATTATTATCTATTAATCTTAATTTTTCACCAGCTGTACGGAAACTTGTAGATAGCACACTGCAATTTTCTTTATATACTGTGATTCAAACTCCAATCTTCCGAATGCTGTGTTCAGCAAACCAGGTTTTCGGCATATTTTTTTTCAAATCTCTTCACTTTTTCCCGAATTTCCGAAAATACAATGGCCGCCAAAAATGGGACCAGCACTATTTTTTACCGCTTTGATACATACGAGGAGAAAAGTTAAAGAAAGTTAAAAATTATCTATATTTGACGCAAGATTACGTCGTGCAAACTAGTCGTATTTTTTTAAAAAAGCACATGACCTTATTTCATTAATTGTCTTTGATCAACAGATTTCAAAGAAAAATCTGTCTTCAGTATTATAGTTGTTGGAAGACAGCGAAAAGAATTTTAACTTTTGCAATTTTCGAAACAGTCTTGTATTTAATCATCAATTAGATCTACTGCATTATTTTAAACGTCCTTTATCCCATCCGAGGATAAAGTTCAATGAAAAAATGGAGACATTTTAGAGGAAAATTTGAAAATGTTGAAACTTTACCTAAAGTACCCCTAAAAAACGGAATAGTTTCAAAGTCGGAGGGTCTCCGTTTCATTCAAATCGATTGGAGAATATCGATTTTGGAGAAATTTGTCTGAATAAATAGGGCGGCAGTTTACCGCAAAGGGCTGGCCGGACAGACAGACAGACCGACCGAGAGACGGATCATGGGTTTTCTGCTATCGCAGTAGATGGAGGAGGCATGGGATTCTCTCTTCCTAAAAATGATATCATTTCTTCAGATGTACGTGATCTTTATTCGTAAATGTACAAATATAATTTTTCTACAAATATAATTTCGGTTATCGTATTTCTTAGTTTGAAATTTTAAAACGTGTGTGTGTGTTCACCGGGTACGTCCGTAAGATCGTGTTGTACAACGTGTACCTTAGATGGCCCATAGCTGCGATCCGAGTTGGAACCGCAGCGGCGCGGGCCGCGGTTGCATAGCGGATGCACAGCGGTCGGCCGAGGGAAGCCACGGGGCGCCGGCGATCACACGCCGTCCGCCGCCCCCGCTGCCCCCACCGCCGCCGCTTCCGCTTTTGCCTCCGCGGCTTTCCGCGGCGGCTCGCGCCTCGCTTTGTGCGGCGCGGGCGGCGGGAGGGGGCGTGGCCGGGAGGCGTGAAGCGGGCGCGAGGGCGGTCTGGCGGGCGGCCAGTGCGCGGACGGACGGCCAACCGGCCAACCCGCCCTCCGGGGGCGGCGAGGGCGGCGACGAATCGCCCGGAAAATCTCCCGGCGCGCCGTGTCCTCTTCCGGCGGCGCCCAAGGCCCCGCCCTGGGCGATGGGCGACGGTGCCTGGCCGGCGGCCGTCGACGTGCTCAAGCGCTTCCTAGCCGACCTAGCGCCAGGGACGCTCTCGGATGCTACTTGAAGAGCTTATTTCCAAAGCGATCTGTCTTAAAAAACATACAATTTTGGAAAGTATTCAAAGTCGGACATAAAGTTCAAAAGAGGATTCAACCATTTTTTGGTACCGTTTAATATAGGAGAAACTCGGACATATCGTTCAAAAGAGGATTCAACGATTTTTTGGTATCGTTTAATATAGGAGAAACAATTTTTAACACAAAATTTGTAACAATGATAGAGAAGTGTATTGGGAACATGTCGATGCGTAGAGAACAAATGCAGATACGGCACATTGGAAAAAAGCTCTTCAATTTTTGTTCTTTTAATATTTCTCCGCGTGGAAACAATTACACATGGTTGTCACACATACATCGCACTATTTTATTTATTAACCCCCTTTCAATATTAATTTTATTTCTCAACTCTATACACAAACGAAGGGTAAAGAATATATTTGGCTTGAAGGGAAATTAGATTCCAAAAACATCTGGGAATGCAATATCTGTGAACATATCTCAGATAACAGATATAGCAGATAATAGACGTCACAGTACATAACAGATAATATTCTCTGCCGAGCAAATAAATTGTGTTGTGGTCATTTACAAGACTATGTTGTACCTTTATGTCTGCCATAGAAGCTGTAACTATAATCAACGTCACAAATATGTGATGCATTTTTAGATCGTTAACTTGATGTTCGATTTTGTAGCTAGTGAATATGTAATTCACTCAATCTTGAAACTCTGATTATAATGTTATTTCTTTTTTTTTCAAATCCAAGTAATATTGCTTTCTTTTGCCACAGACCATCAACGCAGTGCTTCTGATAATTAGGGATCTTGTTTCACTTTAAACAAGAGACCATAGTTACCGTCAACACATTTTTCAGCAGTTGTTTTGTTTTTGAATAAGACGGTTTGATAAGCACGTGTTTCTTTTTTATATGTGAATCTACTGCTTTCCTAATTGCGTCAAATCAATTTCATTTTTGTTACAGCATCGAACCGAAGGACTATTCATGGTTTTGCACGGATTTTCTCCGCTGCATTACACTTTGTAAATGTAAGTACGCTGATACGTAAATAAATTATTAACACATTTTACATCTGCTCGAACTTGCTGCACAAGTACGCCATGTTCTTCATTACACACGAGCGCGCAACCCAACGAAAAATAACATCTTCGGGACCAGAGTTAATCTCTCTAGTCCTGGGTTTTCCAGTCTTTCTTACGACCCTTCGCCAACTGCCATAAGTTAAAGTACCCCAAGATGTAAATAATAAATTATTATTATTATTATTATTATTATTATTATTATTATTATTATTATTGTGTATAATTGTAGTAACTGAATCGGGTTTACTGAGAGTTTTTAAATCTATTGCGAGTCGTGTCGGTGGGACCCACAACTAGACGCTTTTCTTTCAATTTCCTCTAATACCCCATTAAATTCTAAATTCTACCACCGATTCTATATTATTCATTTTTGAACACGCTCCTTTACCTGATGAATTTTTATCATAGTTGCTAGTACATTAGTAAGGTCATCATCGAATTCACAATTTTCAATTAATATGCGTGTCCCTTGTACATCATCTAAACGAAAGATAAAGACATACTAGGAAACAGCAAATATTGATTATTAATGCAATTGTTTCTTTCTTATGGATTTTTGGTTCTCTGCTCTTGCATTCAGTTGTCCATTTTCGTTTTAACTACTTCATCATGTGACATTATATTATGTTTGACGTTTTTATTTACGTATTTATGTTTTATTCATGTATGTCCTCAAACTCCCCTATTGAAGGCTGAATCGCATTTATAACATCGTTGCTCTGAAACGTACAGGGCACTACGCATTCTTTCGTGTCTTTCCCGGCAGGAAAGGCAAACAAGTATAAAATATTGTGGCTCATCGAGCGTGCTTCAGTGCTCGAAAATACTCTTTGAGTGGAATGGAATTGTGGTCTGCGCGGCGCTTGGCGATCGACAACGCCGTCGCCGTCCCCGCTGACATTGGAGGGGGAGGGTGGGGAAGAGGGCGAGGGAGGGGAACAGCCCCGTCGCATCCCCTGCGGGCATCGATCTTCGCTATCACCGCTCCGACAAAGAATCTTGCAGAAGTTGCGCCGCGACGAAGATCATAAGGTCGCAAAAGCTATCCGCCAAACACCGTCTATCTCCCTAAGGTGATAATGGGCGACGATCAGGAAGAAGAGATTATGTAAAGATAATGATCTCTTCCGCCTGTCGCTGCAACCTCCCTCGAGTACTAGAGTGCCCGGCGATAGATATGCGAAAACTTAGAGCTCGTATAATGAATTTGAATTAACACCGTAGTATGTCGAGGTGGTTCGGGAATGGCGGATTGAGACTTGAGTGCCTGATCTGACCTTCACCTTATTGCCACTTGACTTCGGTATCGATTGCAATGAACGTGCTTTCCCGCTGCAGTACGCCTTTTAGACAAAAATTAAGGTAAAATTGGAATAACCTACTTTCCTTCACATAATTTGAATTGTGGAATTCCATGTATTCATTTACTTTATCCTGATTTCTGATATTTAGAGAATATACCTTCTACTTGTTCATAATTTTCTTTTCTATTGTTAAACCCTGAGTATCTTGTTCTATAATCATTCCAGGATAACGAAAGATGTTGCATATCTTATAGTCATATTATGTTACATATATTATTATACAATGTATTTATATGCTGCATTTATCTTTTCTACAATATTCCTTAAAACCTCTCTTTATTGAGCATGAAATATTCCCCTTATCTCCTTCATTTATTTACGTTACTAACTTTTCTCCCTTTTTTGACTTTCGATTATATTTATTTATGTTCAAAAAATAAAAACAGTAAAAATGTGCCGTATGGGAGAGAAGTATAGCATACTCAATTGACGTCACATTTTTCATCCAATACAACTATCACTAGTAAGGTCACACGTGACGTATTTATTTCATCGCACCTCAGTATCAACATAACACTACAAAAAATGAACGTAGAAGTCCCCTTAAATAGCTTTGTCACAATTTTCCCCAAATCTATTTCAGGTTTCACTACTCTTCCTTCTCATATACTTGGCGAACTCTGGGTAGCCTGAATAAGCTCCTACTTAAAAATTATACCGTTTAAAATAATTACAAATACATAGGAGACCACAACCTGCAGCCACTTAACTGTGATACCATGGGTATAGTAAATAGTATAAAAGTCGTCTCAGAATAAATGCTACAGACTTTTAGGGCTTGTAGCAGGGACAAAAACGATAACTGTTTCGCTAATGAACTGGTTGTGGGAAATTTTGTACAACGAAGTTACACATGTGAAAATTTCCCCTGACTTTTAAGGAATGTTTTTGCACAGATGGTGGTAGGACACATTCTGTCGGTATCAAGATTTCATGTATCTTCCAAACCTCTACATGAACGGGATTGCCTGAAAATCGGGAGCAAATGCCTTATTTGAACACGCATATAACTATAACAATCTATTACAAGTGTTCACACTGTCAACCGCGCACACAAGTAAAATTTGTAACAAATTTTGTGATGGGTATAAGTTTCTCTAAAGATGTCAAAAAAATTGACGAAACGTCAAAAAAATAAAATTTAATAGATTCCATTTGAATTTTGAGTGTTCGATGCTCGATTCACATCGACAGGTGTGAAAGTATGGTGATTCATTCCCTCCGAAAGGTTCCAAATTCGAGAGCAGGATTCAGTCGCTATCTGGAGGAGAATTTTAACGGCCGGCTGCTCTGATCGGTAGTTTTCCGTGGTTCTTCCGATCAACACCAGGCGAATGTCGGAGCAGTACCCTACCAAACGAGCCACGGACCGCGCGCGATCTTTCCTTCCTCTTCCTTGTCCTATCCTCTCCCCTTACACACACACACACTAACATGTACCACACTACCACATGTTCCGGGAGACCGGTCGGGAGCTTAGAGCTTGTCCCAGCTGGGGCGGTGCCCCGCTGGTGGGAGAGTCCTGGTTGGGGGGAAACCCCACAAGCCGACAGTAGGTCGGCGCCGAATCTCGCCATCCGACGGCGGAAGATCACCGCCATCTTTCGAGAAAAAACACTCACTACGCTAACGAGACTAATGTCCAAAGCAGTTGACGCGCCCGGAAACACGGAAAAATCAATCAATCAATCGAGAGCAGGAACCTTTTGTGTAAACCTCGAGCCGCGCATCTGCCCGATAGCCCAGCCGTGCGAAGGCACGCGCTCGCGTCCGGCGTGCGGTGGGGCGTGGCAGCCACGGGGCGGCGGCGCACGGCCAAGTGGTGCGTCGGCCGAGGTGCACTTTATTTGCAGAGATGCTCGCGGGCGGCGGCCCGGCGGCGGGCGCACACAAGACAGGAGGTCAATACGAGCCCCTGAATAATACGGAAGGCGGAGGCGGGCGGAGGCCGCGGGCCGGTGGGGGTTTGGGAGGAGGCGGGCAGGGGGCGGGGCGATGCTGCCAGGTGGGCTTTGATACGAGGCACGATCGCGGCCGACAGTGCCTGTGCGCGCGGGTGGCAACACTGCTTCCTGGCCCCCTCGCCCTCCCGCTTCCGCTCCCACCCCCTGCCCGACGCCCTCCCCTCGGCGACTCACCGCTGCTCGCCCCCCTTCGCCAACCCCTGCCTCGTTGGCCTACCTCGCCCTTGCTCCCGTGTCCGTCCCGCCTCGGTCGCGTCAACTCAAATGTCAAACGTCCAAACAGAACCTGGTCGCCGACGCGGCGCGGCGCGGCGCGGCGGGGGCGGTGGCGGCGGTGGTGGTGGTGGGAGTGGGGACGGCGGCTGCCGACGGACAGGGACGCGGCGCGCTAATCAGGGCTCACGGTGCCCCGGTTCCCGCCTCGACACCCGCGTCGACATCTGCCTCGGTTCCCGCCTGGGTTCCCCACCTGGGTTCCCGCTGCGGCCCGCCCCTTGGTCGCCGCCCCGTTGCCCGTCTCGGCCCCGCGTCTCTCCTCGCGCACACTCTCGCCTTGGTTCCTGTTCTGGCTCTTACTCTCCGCGGTACTCGTTCTGGTCCCATCTCGCCTCTAAACTTCGTCCCCGTTCTGGTTCCCAATTCGTCCTTTACTTCTGTGCCCGCCTCTTTTTCAAGCCTTTTCTATGTCCTTGTCATTGTCTGGACGTTGAACCTTTCTGTCCTCTGTTCACTCTCTGTCTCAGCCTCCGTCTCAGTCCCTGCCTCAGTCCCCTTCTCATTTCTGCCTGCCACCACGTCAGTCCCCACCTCAATCTTCGCTTCAGTCTGTGGCTCAGTTTCTACCTCAGTCTTTCTTTAAGTTCCCGCTTGAAGTCTCTTCCACCTTCCTGCTTTTCTCATTCCCCTGCTGTAATCATCCTTTCGTTTTCCAAGTCAGCTACTATCTTAACGCCCAACTACACTTTCACTCCAGTGTTCTCATTCTCCTTCTCCATCTTCCATTTTCGTTCTCCTTTTGTTCTACCCCATTCCTATCCTGGGTTCTAATGGCCTCGATCTCCATTCATATCCAACTCATTCTCCGTTCCAGACTCTGCACACTGTCTTTTAGTATTACTTACTATAGTAATTATTTTATTATTGTAATTAATTAATTCGTTATTGCATTATGGAGCATCAAATTATCAATTTTTTTTACTTCCTAATTGTACAGACGGGGGTTGAAACGTTTGGGCATCTCTCATGTATTTGGCAAGTTACATGTACAGCAAGTAATATTTCGAACGTACTAATTGTGCAAAATCGTTACACCAACTAGTGGATATTTCATACGAGTTGTATTAGCCATTTCCAGTATTATAACATGAACCCTTTGTCAACTGGCTGAGACAGTCCTTAGCATTTCTGTCTCCTAATAGATTACATTCACTACGATGATTTTGACGCTAAATAAATAAATGAATTCTAGTTTGACAATTAATCAATATTTAATACTATAGATTTTTAATACTTTCAATGCATTTGAATTCACAATTTTCCTTCTTTCTTCATTATTTCCTCCCGTAAACAGAACACCAGGAAAATTCATTTCCTGTTGCTAGTTTTCTCTTATCAGTAGGTTTTAATCGATCCAGTGTTTTTGCCATGAATTTTCGATCGTGCTATTATGACACTGATTGTCGCTTCTTCAATTATTCTTGACAAACGTTGACATATTTCCTCGAAATTAACTTCGATCTACAAGCGATCCAATTAGCATTTCTACGTTATTTTGATAACACCTGAAGGATCCGAAGCAGTTGTACGATGTCATTATCACATTAAGAACACAACACAAGAATAGTTTTGATGTGCTTGATGTGTTTTTAATGGTTGGATAGGCTGATTTTTCTATTATGTTAATGTGAAAATTGGAAGATTTGATAGAATGGTTGGTTCGAAAAGTATCTCCTTTAGGCATTGTTGGCACACATGTTGGAAAATAAGAAAGCGTCATTTAAATCATTTTCACTTGAAGGAAAAGGAAGGGATTTCCCACTTTCTTCTTTGAACGATTCTTTTATCTCTTGAGTGGAGAAAACAATGCGAGAAATAGGATCATTGCGTTTTTAGTATCTTATCTATTCTCAGTTACTGAGATGGTGATTGAAAATGTAGAGAAAATCCAAATATCGCCTGCTATTGTGTTCGCCAAATAATTAGTATTATAGAAATTAGCGTAACCCTCAATAATGACCACAATTTATTTTTAATTATTATTTTCGCAATAAATATTTATTTTGTTATCGCTTTGCCTCGATGTCAAATGTATGATCTCTTAGTTGTACGCAGAAACAAGGAAAATAGTCTTTTGTAACGATCATTCAAAAACTAGCGACATAACGCTAATCATAACGTGGGCCTTTAGCATTATAATATAACTACTATATTTAGTAACTGGCATTATGATTACATTTAAACTAAAGCTTTCATTCGAAATGTCTCGGAGTTACTATTAAACTTTTGTGCAAAACAATGTCAACAAGTTTTTCGTAAAGAATACTCGTACAGACTGCATAGATTGGATGAGGTACTTCATTGATTTTCTACCATTACATCAATGCTTCATTGACAATTCAATTAAAAAACTTCAATCTTTCGAATTTTACAGAGACCGAACGAAATCTAGTTATTTATGTTGTATATTTAATCTTCCCTTTCATTATAACTTCGACACGTCAATCTGATTAAATTTTTATCGTAATTTCAGCTTTGTGTACACCTGATTCCCAAATATATTTCTTGATGCTGTTTGTTAATTATTGAATCGCTATAATTATACCATGTGAAATTAAGGGTGTAGTTATTGTGTTTATTTTTACTTATGTATAACATTTGAAATTTGGTCATGAGCTTTCCGACATTCGTTTTATTAATAAAAAGGTAAATTTTCTTTGAAACCGCCACAAGAGAGAAACATGCGTTGTTATTTCATTCCTTAATAATACTACTTTAATTGGTGGAATGAATATCTTACTTTATACGTTTCCCATCCGTGTGGATGCTCAAAAATATCGGAAAGTTGAAAAGGATACTGAGGGCGTGTCATCAAATAAAATTGGCGAAAGAGCTTATTTCGAAAAAGAACACGTACATTTACCAAAGAAACAAAAATTATAAAAATGCCTTTACGTGTTCTCTATATATTATTACTCGATTTCGCAAATAAAATCCATATTGGCGGTATTGTAAATATAATATTTAATATTATTCAATTTTAAAATGATAATTAGATGTGATAATGCATTCATTTCCTTAATGAAAATTTATCATTTCATACATTTAAGAAATCACTTAGTTAAATATCTCACACGTTCATAGCATGAACTACAAAACGGCATATACATTTTCAAAAAGGTTTGAACAAATTCAATTGAATACATTATGTTTATTGTTATTTGCTTCAAAGTAGAATAGATGATCCAGTGAGGTCAAACGTTTTGAGGCTGACTTTGTCTTTTCAGATATTGTTAATAGATAATTACATGCGTACCACAAACGTAACTCACTGTATTCAAATATACAGTAGACAAATCACAACGGATGTATTACTGAATTTAGTTTTTAACCCAAATCGGTGTCAGCCAGACTCATTTTTTTTAATTATAAAATACTAAAATGCATTTGTTATTTACAATAAAATAAAGTATTACAGTTGTTTATGATCGCGAATAAAATTATTTTGATTAATACATTTGAGTTAACTTAGTGTCAGGCAATCGAATTTGGAACTCTCGGAGAATTTTAGCTACAAGAACATTTACGTGAAAGGCGTTATTTTAAGTACTTTTGAAAAATGTCTAATGTGAACACCAGTCACGTCTTCGGCCGACCTTCGCCGCCTGCGATTCTTTTTCGTTTCTTTGTGCGTTCGTCCCCCGCAAAACTGCGAAATAAGATCGGTGACCGGTGGCCCTCGGCGTTGGCGCTGGCGCGTAGGGTCCGCTTCAGGCCCCTCTCGCGGGTGCTTTCGGGCGGGGCGGGGCGGCGAGGGGCGGGGAGGGGAGGGGAGGGGCGGGGCGGGGCGGGGCGGGGCGGGGCGGGGCGGGGCGGGACGGGACGGGGCGGGACGGGGCGGGACGGGGCGGGACGGGGCGGGACGGGGCGGGACGGGGCGGGACGGGGCGGGACGGGGCGGGACGGAGAATGGAGGGACGGAGCGGTGTGGGGCGTTGCCGGGAGCGGGCGGGGGTGGGACCGGGCAAAAGGTAGGTGGGGAGCGCAGGCAAGGGGCGGGGCCGCTCGGAAGGCTATTTGTTGGGATTTGGGAGACTCGTTTGTCCGGCTTCGAAGCCCGATCGTTGGGCTTTGGCGCCCTTTGTTCGATTAGCGACGCGCGCGCTGGGATTTCCGAACCCTCCCTCCTTCCCCTTCTACCCGCCCCACCCCCGGCAATCTCCTCTCTCACCCCGATCGCCCCATGCTCCCTGGAGCACCCCCGCCAGAAAAACGTGGCAGTTTCCAAACAGCTGGGAACGGGACTCGGGAATTTTTTAGAGATAAATATGTAGATGAATGGGACACCTATGGATTGCGAGTACAGTAGAAATACTTAAGTTGCTGTTCCGTGAACGAGGGTAGTCAAGTAAAGAGGTGCCTCGGTTTTGGTGTAAAATGCTTTGGAAATTTTGCGTTCAAGGAATGTGTATGTGATTTGCGGAAGCTGATAGCCTTTGCCTTGAAAATGTCCAAGCGATACGAGTCAAATATGCAGTAACAAATGGACGGTTTTTAAGAAGCTAACTGAACCACATCTTTTTGAATCACATCCATCTATACAGTACCTTTCCAGTAACTTTTATGAGTAGCTCTTTGTAAAAAAATACTCTTGAAGGGGTGGGGAGTAAAGGACAACCCGGAAGACGTTATGGTGGCCTCCTGTGACTGTGGAGCAGGCATATACTTATAGTGCCCAGGTCTCTCGTGTATTTTAGGTTAGAAGAAGATGCATCATAAAATAACAAGCCTGTGTGTTTTAATATTTCTGAAACTACATGATTTATATGTATTTATAGGGAAGTTATTTCACGCATTAACTATTAAACGTTACGTATAAATGCATTTCGCTGTGGCAAAGAAGTATGAAACATAATAACTACAAACGTTTCATAATATTCTATTATATATAGAAAGTACTTTGTATTGCCGAGTTTCTTCCAAAGGAAGTGCGCTTTTGTGTGTGAGTGTAGAGGAGAATGATGTTCTTTAACGATAAGAAATGCTCGCTAAATTTTCATATATACCTAAAAAAACATGACGGAAAGGATTTTTGAAATTACCACGATATTTTTAGGAAGAATAAAGTATTCATAAAAAATACGTTATCAAAAGATGGAAATAATTCTCCCGAGACGATGAAGTTCAAATGCGATAGTGTATTCGCGGGTGCACATTTGAGAAAGAAGTAAATAGGATGAGTGGGCCATGAAAGGGAGAATAGGCTTAAAAAGTGCGATATGTGTCATAGACTCGCCGAGGAATAACTAAGAGAACGGAATAACTGAGAAAGAAAATTGCGCGAAAGTAGTCGCGAACAATAGGACGCGGGGCAATGGCAGCGCGTAAATTTTTGCGGAATTTAATGGAATCTGCCGTAGGTGAAAACGGCAAGAAATTGATATAATGATAAAATGATAAATGAAAAAACTGCCAAGGAAGGGATATAAAGTCACATAATTATGTGCATGATTTTGCTATAAAATATTCCGATAGAGAAAAACTTAGCCTTCCTTTCACGACTTAGTCGACAGCGCTCTCACGCTTCCTTACACGAACCGCCGTCCTCCAAGCCTTCGACCCGGCCCGTCCCCGCCTCCACCCCCGCCCGTCCCCGCCTCCTCCCCCGCCCATCTTCGGCCACGGTTCTCCGCTGGTTTCCACTTCCTTTTCCCGGCCTCGCTCTCGCCCCGCCCCGCCTCGCCCTGCCCTTCTGCTCCCGCTGAACTCTCGCTCCGACTACAGTTCCATTGCACTTCCCCCGGTTTTGCCCTCCCTTCGATCACGCCCCGTCCACAACTCCGCTCCGATCCCGCTCCGACCCCGCTCCGACCCCGCTCCGACCCCGCTCCGACCCCGCTCCGACCCCGCTCCGACCCCGCTCCGACCCCGCTCCGACCCCGCTCCGACCCCGCTCCGACCCCGCTCCGACCCCGCTCCGACCCCGCTCCGACCCCGCTCCGACCCCGCTCCGACCGAGCTCTAGCTTCACTTTGACCCCTCCCCCATCCCGTTCCGACACCCCTCCCACTGCGCCCCACTTCCTGAATGCCTCGAACTCACTCCACTCTCCCTAATGCAACTCGTTCCCTTCACCCAGCTCCCGTAACGCCATACGCCCGCTCCACCCATCGCGTCGTCGCGCCCACTCTCATCCTCCCCGCTCCGCCCTCCCCGACCGCGTCCCCACGTCGCGGAGTGGCGCTAGTCGGAAATTATTGGAGGCGGCGCGTGGCGGGGACTCAGAACTCGCCAGGTGTCGGCCGCACCTGGGCCTGCAGACGTTGCTCTAACGACCTATACGGCTGTCGCCGGAGCCGTGAACTTGACAGGCCGGAAAACAAATGAAGGCGGTCGCGCGAACCGACGTTGCAGCCAATCAGAAGACAGGCGTACTGTCATAGCGCTGTGGAGACGGCTGCCGCTTCTCCCCACTACTGTCCACCCCCACCCGCCTGACACGGGAGCGGGTTACTGTACCGTCTGCCACCGCCCCACCTGCCGTGTCCTCGCTCACGCCCTCGTCCGTGCCCTAGCCCTCCCCCTCCCCCTCGCCTCCGCCCCCGGCGCTGCCATGTCGCTCATCCGTCACGCCCGTCTCCGCGAATGACATCTTCCATTCTCGAACCGAGTACATCACGCCCGCGCTGCCACGCATGAAGCTCGTAATGGTCCCCGCCCGCCTGGCTCCCCGCCCCGCGCATTCCGCGTCACGCTCCCTGCTGCTCGCAGCCTCTGCTGAGCGCGAACGCGTTGACGTTCCAGGGCGGAGGCGAGGCGAGGGCGAAGGGTTGAGTGACTCACCGCGAGGGTTGGGAGTTGCTTCCCGCCCGCCCAACTTTCCCTCACTAATCAACCGAGTTTTATGATCGGAGAAGTACGGGACGCGTGAATAAAACGTCGTTGCGAATGCAATTTTTTTAAAGTCCGGTACCATTTTCTCATTGTATGTCGTGTGTGCTTTTAGGTGTGTATGTTATTACTTTAATACATCGGTGTACATATCATATAATTGTTTAAAAAAGACCTGGTGAATGTGAAATACACGCACGAAACGTTGGCATTGACGAATAATTATCAAATATTTGTTCCCACCCAAATGATCTATTGTCACATTACAACTCATTTACAAAAACAAGACTAAAAAAAATATTCAAAATAACTTAATTTTAGCGATTATTTGACCTTGCAATATGGAATTAAGAAGCCATCTTAGGGATAACACTTTGTTGTTTCCCGAGAGGTCATATCGATAATAAAGATTGCGTTCTAGCAGTTAGTTTCAGATTACAAATATATACAGACATTTTTACATTGGGCTTTTCCTCCACTAAAATCTTGCATGATCTCAGGTGAAATGGTGTAAGACAGATTGATTTCTCCTAAATAAATATTTTTGTGATTACTGTGAAAGAATAAACGATCTTCATTCAGAGTCAGTGATATACGCCAAACAAATTTACTTAATTTTCAATATTAGGGACACTAAGAAAGAAATTATTATATCAATCAGAGACTTGCATAAACCGCCGACCGCCGCAAAAATCTCCCCCAGTCACTCAGTCTTTGCCTCGCTCCCACGTTCCACTACTGAAATCAACGCAGAATGGTTGAATTTTTCTTTTTGTTGCGAGTTTCCACTTTTGTGAGTTTTCTTTCCTACTATTTAATGTCCAATGCACACCTTTTACTTGAAACTAATGGACACTAGTGTTGCTAAAACTGCACGTACTTTCTCGCCCGTAGTTTCACGCAGAAGATACTCAAATTTTCGGGAAATTTTGTACGTGAACGTATTTCAAAATATATCTTTAAGGAACAGATTTCATTGAGGAAAAATATCTATCTTTAATATTTTTTTGTTGTAGGAAGACTGCGAAAAAATTGGAAACTTTAGCCATTTTCAAAAATTCTGGTTTTTCACCGAACATGAGACCTGCACTATTCTCTTAAACGTTCTTCACACTATCCAGTAACAAAATTTAAAAAAAGACGATGAAGCCTTCGAAACTGTCTCAAAAGCTTCATGTAAAGAATCCCACCAAAATTAAAATATCAGTTTCAAACTCAACGGGCCCCGATATCAGCCAGATCGATTGGGGAATATCAATTTTGGAGAAAATAGGCTGAATGGTAGTTTTGGCCGCTAGCGTTGTTCACAGACGGACAGACAGAGAAACGGTTTTTCATTATTCGATTTGTTGGCATTAAGGACCCATAAAACTTCTGGCTACTCTACGTGTTGAAGCATTTTTCTTTCTAAATTTAGCGACTTGATTTATCCACTTTTTCGTTTCTAATGGCCTGTAATAAGAATTTTCCTGCACAGCATTAAATAACTTTCTCTCTACTCCGTAGCGAGAAAGAGAGTGGGTAGAATCAAAGTGGGTAGGATCAGACACCCCGCTATCGACAGCTGATGACACTTTCATCGCAGTTTTCTGCTTATTTCGCGTCACTGGTTGCAAAGAGTGAGCTAAAATATGTCTGAAGGATGTGTCTGAAGAGCATTTGGGTCAAGAGAAAGTGATACCAGCACATTCCATTTGGTACGAAAGCAGCGAAGAGAAAGCACGGAACATTTGCGCCATAGCCCCGGGAGAGCTTTAGAAGAGGTATTCGAAACAACCCATTAACGTACACGTGTTACAATAACGCACCAATCAAACAAACTTTCAGAAATAATGCTTTTTGACGGCTGTCTGTTTTGTTATTTCAACAATAACTTTTTGCGTCCCATTATTTGGTATCCAGGTGGACATCCAATCTCGAGAATATTCCCTTCGAATGCATAACACACGGCAATATTTCTGTGATCCCCTCCGACTTCCGCCCCAAAATGATAACCTTTCACGATATGCGACCTGGAAAAGGAAATTAAACATGGTAGTAAATTTAATAAAATTTAAAATAAAATAAGTAAAATATTAGTTTGTATAATAATATGAGTCTTACTCGCCAAATACGTGCATACGTCTTATGGAACAGATAAGCGCGATTTTGCTCTGTTCGTGCTTTAGATGTTTTTATGTGATTAGTTATATAAGTTTTTCATTTCAGTTCAAATACCTAGCAAAATTGAAGAAAACGAATCGAGGTTCGAACCTGCTAAAAATGCTAAATCATCATACCTTTCGAGCGGATGCAAGCTCTGTCCGATAGCGGCTTTAGCGAAATAAATTTAAGCAACAAAACATAAGCCAGTTTTATTCGATTTCGCTTTTGTTACTGAATCAAGCGACATCAAAAGCGACAGTTGACGTATTTCGCTTAACATGACGGAATAATATTGGTTCCGATGGCCTGACCGGGATGGGAGATTCAGCACCCTCGTTACTGTACGCATATAGACACATAGTGTGTGTGCTCATTGTGCTGTGTGGCTATAACGCTTCTTCATAGCGCCTTCGATTTTTCGAGAGAGAGACGCTTAACAAACGCTCGTATATTATGGAAGCAGTTACGATGCAACCGCGCGCGGGGTGATGTGGGGCCGCAAATGAGATCTTCGACAGCGCCGCTCCCGCCGCCCGCACGCTCTTTGCGAGCTCCTCCACCCGATGAGGCCTCCGATGTGTACAAAACAGCTCCAGTGGAAATTCTCTGATGCATACAACGTGAAAACAAACTTGCCCTGGGACCGGTTCGAATTGAATACGATAGTGAAGGAATAACACGCAAAGATTGTCTTGCTTTTGTGAAGGCGTGAAAGTCGTGTTGAATATATGTTAGCAAGCACCGTCATTAGTTTTCCGTGAATTTTGGTTTCCTCAGAAATCGTTTGAAGGTCATACATAACGAAAATTCAAAGAAGGAAAAAATCTACGCTCATACACATTTACGATATATTATTATTATTATTATTATTATTATTATTATTATTATTATTATTATTATTATTATTATTATTATTATTATTATTATTATAATCATTATGTAAGAAAGTTTTATTAAAAATATTTTCTTCAAGCATGTTTCGCAAGTCGAAAATTAAGAGCACTGAAATTTAACTTTGACTTGCGATTGCTATTTTTAGTCTCTACTAATATATTGTTGCAAATTAATGATGATGATTTTTTATTAATACACTAATGATGAAAGTAGAAAATATATTTTAATTATATTTTTAAAACTTTTTTGACCAACAACATTTTAAAATGGTAGTTTGAAGAAAATTTGCATGTATTTTCTTTTCTGAACTCAATATTTCAAAAAAATATCTTTTTCAATTTAAGAAATCAGAGATGACTTCATTTCCTTTCTCTAGGTTTTTCTGCAAAAAATCCGACTCATACTACAATCCCTTTCTTCACATTGAATTTCACGTAATATTATTGGGAAAATAATTAATATTTCCCTAATTATGATTATTTACAGGGCATGTAAATTTCTGGAACTTGTGAGGAATAATTTTTATTAGTAACAAATTGTATATTGTGTGCACTTGTAAAATAAATTGAAAGTATAGTTCATTCCATCAGAAACTGACTCACACATATTTTAAAAAGATACTGCGCAATAGAAATTAATTCATGCAACTGAAAGAACCCTTAGATACCCAGAATTAATATTCATTTTACTTTCATTCGCATGTGTACATTTAGTACGTTACGCAGTAAAAATCTAAAAATAAAATTCAATATATTGTTTGATGAACGCCATTGCAAAAAATGGTATACGGAATGTAGAAACATTTCAAATAGATGGAGTTGATAGACGTACATTATTTGATATCGCAATAGACAACATAACGTAGACACCGTACGGCAAAGAGGTTAACAGACGCGACGATACCGATTTTGGTGAAGGTAGGTAGGGAACAAGGGGTGATTAGGTAGTCAGGACGGCGTGACAAAGGGATTGAAGGAAGTGCCAGGGAATTAGTGAAGAAGTGGTAGAAAACGACGAGAGCTGACTCGCATCGACTGAACATGAAGGGGGACGATGAGAAGGGTAGCGTAGCGTTGAGGTGTCGACAAGGGGGCACAAGGGATGGATAAGATCAGTGAGGGGACGAACGCAGGAAAGAGCGGCGACATGTGACATGTCGGCGAGTAGGGTTCGGCAGCATTCGGGAGTAGACAAGGGGGCACGGCGGAAGAATAAAATAATTGAAGGGTACATAGTCACGAAGTGACGGAGGTGACGCGACGAAGGGGCAAAGGAAAGTGACTGCAGCAACGGGCGAACGGGACGAAAGGGTGAGAGATGCAACGTGCGAAGCAGGGACGGTGGAGAGGAGGGGTCGACAGGAGATGGCAAAGTCAAGGAGCGACGGTCAGGGAACAGCGAGATGCCTCCCGGCCGATCGCGCCAACAGCTTCCGTCGGCGACCGAGGCGAAGGTAGCGCCGGTGGCAGGGGCGGGGGGGGCAGGGAACGCGCGTGTCCCCGCGGAGGGGGCGCGCGCCGCGAAGGCGTCGAGTGCAGGCAGCGGCCCCGAGGAAACGCCCTTCTAACGACCCGCAAAGACACTTTCCGAACGCGGACACGTCCAGAAACTTCCCAAACGACGCTAAAACTCGCTTCACAGCGCAGATATCGCAACGTTTGCGGCGGAGCGGCGCCGACCGGGCGAGCGGGCGGAGGGGGCGGGGCTGACGGGGCCGACGGGGCCGGGCGGGCGGCGGGGTAGAACAACGCGGAGGAGCCGGCACGGGGTCGGCGGGAGGACGGCGGAGGTGGAGGGGGCGGGAGAGGACGGCGGCCGCGGGGGCAGGTGCGGAAATAAGCCCAGGAGGGAAATCGCCTTTTCATCCCTCCTTAACAAATTCGCGAAACCTCGCGTCGATATTTCTTGCGCTCTGTGCCAGATTATGCGCGGCGGCGCGCGGCGGCGTGGTGGCGTGGCGTAGGGGCGGGGGGCGAGGGGGCGGGGGGGGGCGGTGGCGCCGGGGAGGGGGCGAAAGGGGGAGAGGGAGCTGGGTCGGTTGAAAGGGCTGGGTCGCAGGTGCGCCTCTGGTAGCGGTGGCCACAACCATCTCCGCCTCCGCCGCCGCTCCCTGCCTTCGCTGCGCCCCATCCTCCCCGCAGGACCCGCCCAACCCACTCTGCGCCACTCGACGTTTCGCGATTCCCGGGCTGCCTCCTGATGAGTTTTCCAGATTTATTAAGGGGGATAAAACCGCGCGTATCTGTCTGCGTAAAAGGACGAGTCATATATTACGGCCGAGATTTCGTTTAGAGAGGAAAAGCGCGGATTTTTCGCGCCCTCCGCCACCGCCGCCGCCCCCGCCGCCGCCTTCTCGGCACCTCGCGCTGCGTCTCGGCGCCGCGTCCCTGCAGATGCCCCCCCCCCCCCGTCTTGCGCCCACTCCTGCCCCTCGACTCCCCGTGTCCCCACCCCCGCGCACAAAGGGGCTGCGGGCCAGCGTCTCCGAGGAACAAAGCGCGCGACGCCGCGATCAACCTGCGCCCTGCGACGGAAAGGCCGCGTTTAGAAAGGCGTGGAATGTTTGCCGCGAGGACTCCCCGTTGGCGTGGCTGTGTGCGCGCGCGCGAGAGGGCGCGAAGTCGCTTTGCGGAGCCTTCGAGGGGGCGCGGAAGGAGGGTGAGGGCAGTGTGTGGGTGGAGTGGGAGAGAGAGTATGTGGGCGTGGCATGTGGCGGGGACGTGCGGGGTTGATACGGGCGGGGATTGTGGGTTGGGAATGTGAGAGGGGAATTTTGGTGGGAATTGTAGGGGGGAATGTTTGGTAATGTGGATGGGGAACATGAGTAGGGAATTTGGGCGGGGCACGCTTGTTGGACATGTGGGTGGGGACTGTAAACGGGGAAGTTTGCGGGCCGTGTGGGTTGGCATGTAGGCGGGGCATGTGGGTGGGGGCCTATGCGTGGCGTGAGGATGGGGCGTGGGGGTGAGGCGTGAGGGCGGAGCGTGAGGGTGGAATATGAGTCGTGAGGACGAGGCGCGGGAGCGGCGTGGGAGTGAGGGGCGTGGGTGGGAAGCTGGGACTACTTCGCTGGGAAAGGGAACTGAGATGGGAGGGCTGGGGCATGGTACGGGCACGCGTTAATAAGGGAGCGCGAGTAGGTACGGCGTCCCTGTTCATTAAATCTGCAAACAAACGACGTGGAACCAAAGAAAAAGAAAGCCAGTCCCCTGATCTTCTACTTAAAAAACAATAGTCATGATATTTGTGCATTTGCATACATTACTTTTCCTTAAAATGAATAAGGGAAATGTGTGAGTGTTCTTTTGTGTCTATCAGCGAATGCATTTTCGTTTTTTGAAACTTTGTTGGGAAATGCGTGGAGGTAATTTAAAAATAGCAATTTATATATAGAAAAATATGTATTGCATCTCCACAAACTGCATGAAAAGTAACCAATGCGTTGCAGCATTATAAACACTCATTAATGTTAACATAACGCAGTTTACTGTAAAAGATATAGTCATTTGATCTTGGAATTGGCGGGGAATGTGGCCAGGGCACGTGAGCGGCGAATGTGAAAACTTAGAATATAAAATACACTAGGTATATCGAAATACAAATTATATGCTGGCAACAAAATGTTGTCTTTCAATGAAAAGAATACCAAGTAAGAAATACAACGGAACATATTCCGCTTATTTTAAGTCTTAATCAAACTTTGATTTAGAATAGCGATCAGTGCTTAAATACAATACAGATGGTTAAGAATTCATGGAACTGAGAAATATTAAATAATATTTTGTGTTTCTCTGAATTATCTGTCGTTTTCTCAGGAAGCATACAACTTTTTAAAGGACGAACTGCAAAGTTTCATTCAGTAATAATACAGCTTCTACTAATTGTAACTATTTCTATCTGATGTACTAAGTGCTATAAATAGTCTCAGAACTCGATAAAGAAATTAAATGTGGCTTTCCACTCTGGAACCAGGTACATAAAGGTTTGACTGGTCTCTGCATGCGAAAAGAAGTAACGTGAGTGATCGTGCGTATAACTATTGTAATCCAGTTCATTTTCAAACCTTTATCAATTACTCTACTGAAAAAACTTTCTCGGAAAAGTATTGAGAAGTCCTCATCAAAAGCTCGCAAATTCTCTTCTCAGAATCGATATAATGAATGATGGATTACACTTGTAATCCACGCAAACGTTAAAAAACTCCAATCATTCCAAGAAATGAGAGAAAGGTGGCTTGAAAGAAATGCCGAGTTCCTTTATATGAAAGTTTTCAAATAGAACAAATGTGACTCGTTAAAAAGTTTGAATACGTGCGAATGATAATATTCTTGGTGTTAAATATAAATGAGTTATAAAAACAATGAAGCTCATTTTCAGAAACAATTTTGCAGCGAGTTTAACCGGGATGTCAAGGTTATATTAAAAGCCTGATGATGACAATACATAGACATTGTCGAATCTTGTTTTTTAAGAATCTGAATAAAAATAAATAATATGAACATTTATCATTATATTTGTAAAATAAGCCAAAGGAAAAAGAGGATCACATATTTATTTATTTAATGAGAAGACATATATTAATATATTAGTTAAATAAAATAATTAATCATAAATAATACATTAATTCAAAATTATCGAGACTTTCCGAAACGACTGTGGATTGAATAAATATAGATTGGAATGAATAGAAATAATGTTAGAGCGGATTACGTCAACTTGTCGTTTGCAAATGGTTAATGGAATGTCTGCTCGCTGGTGACAATCGTAACTCTTTAATGACCTTCAGAAATGTCAAGAGAGTTTTGCACCGATTAGAATTATAATGTCCCGAATAATTTTTTAGCGTTTTGATATTTGATGTTTTATTTTTAAGTAAGAGATGTAGGAGAGCCAATAAATTGTGATGATCCTTGAAATTCTACGTTTTTTATAATCAATAAAACTACATTCATGATATTAGAATAAAGAATTTTGAATGTTTCAAACATTATCACAGTTATTATCTCAATTTAGTTAATTTAGAATATATGTGTAAAGTTTTGTGAAAATGTAACGTTAGAATTAAGAAATTTAAATATTTCGAATACTATGAATATGGTTATTTTGATTGTCTAAAGAAATGGAGCCCGTCATTTGAACAATGAATTATTATTAGAATGTGTGTGAGAGATTTTCACTGAATACAAAATCAGTGTTCTTTGCGATGAAAATTAGCTATTCTCTATACAGGTTTCCTTTAAATATTCCTCAAATAATACGTAGATCAGCGTACCCGTGCGAGAACTCTGGCTTGTTAAACCCTACCCTCTTCCCTATTATTCCATTTCCATATTACGACTGCAATATACAATAAACCTTTGACAATGCAAACTATTCTTATTTACCGTAATTACAGGGCAGAGAGGTACACCTGTGGTATTCAGTCGCGTATAATATCAAGTAAATAGTTTAATTTCACATACAGTTGCAGATTCTACAGGCTCTGAACAGGTGAGGTAGAATCGAGAAGCGACAAACTAGCAAAAGTGTAATAGAATGTTCAAAAAGGTGAATGTTTAATCTCATGTTATAGATTATGTGAGAAACGTTTCTCTGAAGCCTCTGGCCTCAAAATTTCGCTTTTTAAGAACCTAAAATGCTTGATTTAGGAGTTATTTAACGATGTAGATTCCAAAATGCGACCGAGTGATGGGGGTTGCATGTAACATGAATGTTTAGATGCGGTTTTTTAAACATATCCTTCACATTTTTAAAGTCAAAGTGCAATTCATCACGTCTCCGTGAAATTCTCTTTCTTTAGAGATCTCATTTATAAAGATTGGATGCGTGTGAGAACCGCAAAAGGTATGTACACTGAAATAATATAGGAGACGATTGTGATCCTTAATTGAGGATGTTTAATGCAATGAGGTTTCTGTGAAAAACACAAGTGAAACAGTGACAATTTTTTCCTAGATCAGTTGCTGAAAATAATATCCTTTAAAATGTTCACATAGTCACATCTTTGCTTCCGGTTTACAAGATTATCGTATTGGTTTTCACCCAATAAATATACCATTGAGAAATCTCTTTTCGACGGTAATTTCACTGCAATGATTTGAATTACTATAAGTTCAAGAGGAAGCTAATTTTAATTATTGTTTTACAAAAATTCAGCAATAATGGTATAAATTTATAAAAACACATATATAACTGGATAACTTCAATGTTGCAAATAATATTGAGTATCCATATGGAGCAGTTAAGCGTCCAATTATATCAGGTGTAATATGGACTGCGGGAACAAAATTGCAGCTTAGAAAACCACATAATATGTTTATCCAAAACGTTACACGCACAAAACTTAAGAACTACAAATAAAATAGTCTTGAATAACAATACTACATGAAAATTTTAGCAAAGACAGTCTTCATGAATACTACAATATCATAGTACAGAATATAAGGATACACTGAAAACCAGTTTTTACATACCAACAAGATTAAAGAGTAAATGTTCCGTTACTCAAACAAAAGAGAAGCAAAAATTTAAAGGCAGGTGGCCTCTTCCGAGCTGTCTGGCTGTTACACGATGTCATGTGTGCCGTAAGCAATGACCCACTGAGTATGAAGATTCAGACGAGTCGCACATAGAATATAAGGAAGAACTTAATCATATAGTTGCATTTTTCAGTCAAGATCGAAACTATTTCATTGTTTTCGAATTTTTCTCGAGTTCTTTGCTAACGTACGTTATCATAGGTAGCTCGTAATAACCTCAGGCTGCATACTTTTTTTAATTTCTGCGCGCATTGGTAATGTATACTAATAAAGTTGAATTCATAATGTAATCGATATCAATACCATAAAAAGTAGTGTACGAAAATCAAAATAATTTTTACAGGCTATTCTTCAGAATTGTCGCAGTGTCCTTGCAAAGTTTGGTAAATATTAATACAACACAGATGCGTTAAATATTAATAATTAAATAATATGTTAGTAGATGCTCCACGATCATTATTTTTCGCCTTCACTAGAGCAGATTGGTTCCTAATACATTCCGCCAGAGGCCAGTAGCGGTGCAGAACTGGTAACTAATTGGTTCCTAATAAATATATATATATATATATATATATATATATATATATATATATATATATATATATATAAGAAAGTCGTGTTAGTTACACTATTTATAACTCAAGAACGGCTGTACCGATTTGATGAGCAGGAAGCTTAGAGCCAGGAGACGGACATAGGATACTGTTTATCCCGTTCGACAGCGTTCCTGTGTGAGAACGCACGTTTTCGCGTGATTTCGCATGTTAGCGGTCATTGTTGCCTGTTGTAACCCATTGTTGTAACGCCGCACTGATAACAGAAGGCGATAATGATAGCCACCTTTCGTTCGCCGTTATCTATATATATAAAAGAAAGCCGTGTTAGTTACACTATTTATAACTCAAGAACGGCAGTACCGCAAGGATAGTACAACAACAAGGAGTGCAACAAGGATAGTACAGTTTCTCACAGTGAGTGCGACGCGGAAAAAAGATGGAACCGACTGTTAAGGCGGAACAGAGTTCGCCGGGTCAGCTAGAATATAATAAAAGAAAGTCGTGTTAGTTACACTATTTGTAACTCAAGAACGGCTGTACCGATTTGGCTGAAAATTGGTGAGCAGGAAGCTTAGAGCCAGGAGACGGACATAGGATACTGTTTATCCCGTTCGACAGCGTTCCTGTGTGAGAACGCACGGTTTCGCGTGATTTCGCATGTTTTCGCGTGAAGGTACTTAACTGAAGAGTGCAACCTATGCACCAAAATACAGGAACAATAATGAATGATTAATCTACTTAATTTTTATTTGTATTTTCTAATAAACAATTTAACTTAATAAATTCCAAAATCTGCTTATTTATTGCCTTTAACAGCCGGTCCCTATGATTACAGCTTTGTATTTCTCTCTTAAACAAAAATCAATTAAAAAAACGCTCTGCTACGTAATAGATTTTTTAATTATCTATTTAATATCAGAGCGTTTTTTTAAATTCTTCTTTGTTTGAGAGAAAAACACAAATCTGCAATAGCTTTATTATCACGAGTGCAACAAGGATAGTACAGTTTCTCACAGTGAGTGCGACGCGAGAAAAATATGGGACCGGCTGTTAAGGCGGAACAGAGTTCGCCGGGTCAGCTAGTATAATATAGAAGCAAGTAGCGGCGTAGGAGAACTGGAACTAGTACGTATTAGATTCGCTAGAGGCCAGTAGAAGTGCGTAAGATAAACGTTTTGAAGCTAATGATAGTGTACTGTAAAATAAAATGAAAGAAATTTATTGTATTTTATTAAAATTAGAACCAATTACATTAGAAAAATCATCTTTAACACCGTGGTTTATATAAAATTTGTTTTTTTTCTCTTTCACAAGAATTTGATATGTAGAAAGTCCGGGCATCGCCGAGTATTTCTTTTATGTCGGTATTTAGCAATAGGAATTCATACTAAAACTTCGTGTATGCTACTCGCACGACGTTCCTTTGGTATTTTACTTCAGAATTTCTGACTACGTACGGCAAAAACTCACGTTCAGTTCTAGTTTTATACATAACTACTAACAACATTCAATAAGAAATATAATTTTGAACGTAGAAGTATACGAATACAGAATAAAACAATACTATACCGGCATAAATTGATTGGAATAACAAAATTTATTATTTTACTTAATTATAAATACTTCAAGATTACAAAATGTACAAATATTTATATAATATTGAATCAGCGTAGTGTCATACCTTACAAACATATGTTCTTGGTAAAAGAACCATGCGTCTCTTAGTTTGAAAAAAGTTGTTGGTTTTTTAATCTCGACTGGAAACGTGTCGTGGTGAAGGGTGCGTCATTATTTAACTACTGGAGTAGGTTAATCGATGGTACGACTAACTAGCTGGCAACCCACTCAGGATTAGTTACGAGTTTGCTAACTCTGCTAGAACATGTAGTTCTCCTGTCACGACTAAATTCGCTGAAAATTGGAATTAATTTCAGATAGACGTTTCTAGAACACTAATTATGGTTCCATTCCTCTTTTTGTTATTTAGTGTCCGTGCCTTTAAAAGTAGATAGATTTACCATTTATGTAATGCACATTTCTTTTAAGTAAAACATAACTTTTGTATCTATTTTTCTACTGCAAATGTTCATTTATTATTGTTTCTGTGGACATACTTTTGTATGAAATACAATAGTGTCTATCTCCCTGAACATTCAACGTAAGTGTGAATCACTTAATATGACTACAATATACGTTATTAATCATATTCGCATGGAACGTGTCCACCGACAGGATATTATGAAGAAAAACGACGTTTTGAACGTCGCTGGGGAAACAGCACTCCCAAAAAATTAACACGGCGCTTGGGAGGGAGTTGGCAGCAGCGGCAGTTGAGATGGAGCGTCGCCCTACCCTTTCCCGCCTTCACAGCCATCCACCCACTCCCTTATGGGCGCTTCTGGGCCCACCCGCTCGCAGACTTCTCCGCTCCGCCTCTCCCCGCCCCGTCCCACCTACGTTCCACCCTCCTCGTGCGTCACACTCCTCCACGCCCCCCCCACGCCCCCCCCCGCGCGCCGTCCTCCCCGAACATGCCGCTCCACTCCAAACGACTTGTCCCCTCCCCGCACCCGCCCTCTTCATAACATAGAACATTGCGTCGTTGCCCCGTATCTTTACCTCCGCTCCCGGTGGTCTCCGCTTCACTTTCTTGGTTGCCTCTTCTCCCCGCTTGGCTCTCGTCTCGCCGCCGCCCCAACTGTCCGGCCTTCGCTCACGCACTCTGTACTCGCGTCGTTCCCGCTCCTCTTTCGCATCGCCTCCGCCCCGTCTTCACATCCGGTTCCCGCCAACTCGTTCTCTCCACTCCCTTCGTCTCCCTGCTTCTTTCGCTTCACTGTTTCTTCGCTCGTCTTTTCCCCGCATCCCCCCGCTCTCACTATATCTTCGGTCCGCTGCCGTTTCGTCTCTACGAGCTCCGCTTTGGAAAGCGCGGGCAGACAGTGGTCGATTCGGACAGGTTGCGAGTTAGAGCTTCGATCAGCTAAACACGTTTCTCGTAGCCCCTTCCATCTTTCTTCACTCCTCCCTAGTCGTATCCACCACGCCATTCTACCCCCACCCGCTTCACCCATTGCCTCCTTCCCCTACTCCCGCCTTCATCCCGTCTCCGCACCCTCCTTTGCCCTCAATATCCTCCCCGTTCATCCATACCTCAGCCTTCACCACCCTCATCTCCGCCACTACCTCTGCCCGTCCCTCCGCCCTCGCCTCTGCCCTCGCCTCCGCCCTCGCCTCCGCCCTCGCCTCCGCCCTCGCCTCCGCCTTCGCCTCCGCCCTCGCCTCCGCCCTCGCCTCCGCCCTCGCCCCCGCCCTCTCCCCGCCTCCGCCCTCGCCTCCGCCCTCGCCTCCGCCCTCGCCTCCGCCCTCGCCTCCGCCCTCGCCCTCGCCTCCGCCCTCGCCTCCGCCCTCGCCTCCGCCCTCGCCTCCGCCCTCGCCTCGGCCCTCGCCTCCGCCCTCGCCTCCGCCCTCGCCTCCGCCCTCGCCTCGCCCTCGCCTCCGCCCTCGCCTCCGCCCTCGCCTCCGCCCTCGCCTCCGCCCTCGCCTCCGCCCTCGCCTCCGCCCTCGCCTCCGCCCTCGCCTCCGCCCTCGCCCCATTGCGGCCTCGCGCGGCTGTGTAGCCCGCGCGCCGCACGTTGCGGAAATGTAATTTCGAGTGTTTGAGTTTCTGGAAACCCATACAGTCTACGCTTCGACGTCTCCTCCAACGTTTCTTCCGAGAACTGCCAGCGAAATGAGCACAAAGAAAGACGGCCGTTAAGGCTAATTTCATAATCGACTAGAGAACATACGAGTAAAACGTGCTTAAGTATTTTCTGGTACAAAAAACGACGAGAGCTGTTTCGGCTGATAGTGGGCTTCGTCGAGCGGCAGCCGCCAAACTCGCCCCTTCCACTTTCCCCAGCCCGCCCTGGCACGGTACGGGCTGCCTCGCCCCGCCCCACTCGACCTCCGTCTGCCCCTCTCTGCCCCACCTCGCCTCCCAGTAGTCTTCGCCCCGTCACGACCTTCGAAATCCTGCAGCCCTGGCACTTGCCTGCGTATTCTGGCGCGCTCTTCAACTCACAGACATGACTTTACTGACACTATTCTTTTCTATTCTCTCATTGTGCGTACAACCTCTAAATATTTTTGCTCCTTCACACGAAAAATCTGACGCGTTTGTTTGCTTTCGACGTACGGGGTCTTAGAAGATATGCACCGCACGAAGATTGCCACAGAGTAGTGCGTGAACACAGGCGATCTTTGCAATTCGTTGCTTCGATTTCTTCATTTCTGGTCAGAATTTTAAAATATGCAGCACTCCAGGTAAAGGTCTTCCAACATATACATCGACAGCGATACATTTCCCTCTTAAATCGTCAAAATTTTTACCGTAAGGAAATTTAACGTCAATATTATATTCAGCATACTTATTTAAGCTAGTGAAGTGTTAAATACGATGTGAGCTTACCAAAGCCCAAATCTGATCTTCCATGCAATGCGGGTGAAAATTTTTGAATCTGTAGATATTTAAGACAGCCATTACGAAGTGGTAAGTGTATTTCTCGTATTGTTTGAAGAAAGAAAACAATGTAACACAAAATAGCATATTCCAAGCATTGTTCTTCGTCATTTAAAACAGACTTAACCTAGCCCGTTGGCATCTCTCGCGCACGACTCCTAAATTCTCCTACCATTGACTGGTAGATTTGCCGATCTGTTGCTGACAACCCAGAGCTGGCTACTGCAGTCTATTACTGTTGTGGTGTTGTGGTCGCATCCGCCCAATGAGAGATTCTAACGCTGGCGCTGTGACTGGTCACCGTCAAATATATCTCCCTTCTATCCTCGTTGTAATTCACTTTCAGAAACGATTCATTAAACGTGCCCGTTACCTATAATCATGTTTACTCCTATTTAACTGATTGCACCGGTTAGCAAATTCACTTCGCGGACTTTCTTTCTCTTGTTTTTTACTTTCTTTAGTTAGATTTCTTTCTTTCCCTTCTGTTCTTTGTTTTGTATCGACAATCTTCCATGTGAATGCCGCACAATTAACTGTAAATACTACGAAATTCTTTCATCTTCAGAATTGTGCATTCATTTTTAATTTCATCAGATCACTTACGTTCCAACACATTATCGTCACGTTCTGTAAACAATGAGCAATTAATGTTATGCCATTAGTTTCCCGTGAAACTACAGGCAAATCCAAGATTTTAAAAAACAGCAGCGATTTCAAAACTTAGCTGTGACGAAATCTATACCGAAAAGCAATAGGAAACTAATATTTCTTTAAATATAAGATGGAGTCATATTTTAAAGAAAATATTTACGTATCTCTAACATTTTCCCACGCTTCGAGAAATACCGGCTTCAGTGGCTCATGGCTTCGACTGACGTCACTATAGTGCCTCTGACCAGGAGGTGCTAGTGTTTGAGTCGCGACAGTGCCCGGATATTTGACACAAGCTAGATAGCTAGGTCGATTCAGCCGCTGTCTGGGGGAGAATTCTAGTGGCTCTGGGTGCTCCGATCGGTAGTTTGCCGTAACTTCTCCGTTCAACACCAGGCGAATTTCCGAACAGTACTCTAACAAATGGTCCACGGACCGCCCGCGATCTTTCCTTCCCCTTCCTTGTCCTATCCTCCCCTTACTTACACACACACTTACATGCACTACACTACCACACATGTCGGGAGTCTAGTCGGAAGTTTAGAGCTTCTCCCGGCTGGGGCAGCGCCCCGCGGATGGGAGACACCTAGTTGGGGTAAAAAAGTATTGATGTCCATTTTTTATAGAAAGGAAATATGTTTTATTTAACTATATTTTCTTATTCTATAAAGTCATTTGGACAGTATCTTTCGGAAAGAACGTGAATTTACAGTTTCAAAATATTTACCTGACCCTTTAAAATAACTGAAACGGCCCACGGTGCAGATTCATATTTATAATCTCACTGCTCAGCTCTCCCATCGCAGGTTAAGCCTGATATTGGGAGCGTGAATTTTTACAGCGCTTTCTCTTAATCTATATTCCGATGGTCCAGTTGTTACGGGGCAAATAACACGAGCAAAGCGCTAAATGCAACATGTGTAATCGTGTATTCAATTCCAGTAACTAAATTTTACTTCACATTCTAGCTTTCATATTCTTTTAGTTTTGTCTCGTGTGTATTCTAGTATTGTGACTACGTTATGTACATATTGTCTGAAAGAGAAAAATAAAATGATTTATACTCGAGTATTACAGAAATGAATCACAGCTCTACAATTTAAACGACAAACATTCAGGGTATTTGTACAGATGATTATATAAATAATATACAAGTGTGGAACTAATATACGTTGTTTACCGAGTTCTTCTATTCTTTTATTCTTACGCTTGGTACTTGCACTGTACCTTAGGGATGCAAAAAGTATAATTGCTGACTCCATCCTACATGCAATTATTTGTTATTTGAAACGTAAGATTATGAAACTAGGTTTTGTAAAAGTAAATCTCATCTCTCATCTAATAACTACATTTAGAATTGATTGCACTCCTCACACAAATTTTGTTTAAACCTTTGAAAGTAGTATCTTCCAAGAAGTAGATTGGTCCTCTAAATATAGCATAAAATGTACACTACATCGGTTTTTATTTTCAGATACGTCATAAGTCTTTACCAAATAATACAGACACATTACGCAAATATAAAAAGTCAATGGCGTCTTGAGAAGTTACGTCGGTTAAATTAATTGGACATTGAATATTTTATCGCATTAGTGTCCGGTACATCAAATTTCAAATAGCTAAAATAATATATATTACTCCTACATTTAAAATAGTTCGCTAGGTTATTCCATCATCAAAATGTGTTGGTTGGCTTAAACTATACGGGAGTATAAAAAGACACAAAGCTCAAAATGACCCTCGTGCCTTCGTCTTTGAAAACAACAGAATATGACCGGATTCACAGGCGATTCCTTATGACGACGCGCATGCGCAATGTCGCTTCTGGAGTTCGACAAGGCCTCTCCGCGTGCGCGAATTCGCGAGCACTCCGGTATCGTTCGTCAAAAGGATTCGACGAGGTCAAGAAAGAAGCTACGACGATCTCACAGGAAAGAAGTCAGATGCAAGGCTGAAGGGGCAAGATGAAGGGGCCATTATTGACGTAGTGTAGCGGGAAAGAGAAAGCGCAGGCGGGAAGAGAAAGGCCGAGAAGTTAGGGAAAGCACCAGCGGGGTCGCCACCGGTGGAGGACCGGGGCTGCGGAGGTGCGGATCGCGTGGCGAGGGATCGGCAGCGGTGGCGCGCTGGGCGCTGGGCGGGGGCGGGGGCGGAGTCGGTGGGCGGAGCGCGGCGGGGCGGGGCGGGGCGGGGCGGGGCGGGGCGGGGACGCGGGCAGGGCTGCGCCAGGTGCGCGCCTGCAGCAGAGACAAACAGCATCTCGGCTATCTCCGGTCGATGGGGGAATTTGCCTGCGCTCATTGGATCTTCGCCCGGCGCTCGCGGCGCCGCTAGTTAGCTTAGCTGCAGTCGTTCCACCGCCTGCGGCGCTCCGGGACGCGAGGCGGGACGCGAGGCGGGACGCGAGGCGGGACGCGAGGCGGGACGCGAGGCGGGACGCGAGGCGGGACGCGAGGCGGGACGCGAGGCGGGACGCGAGGCGGGACGCGAGGCGGGACGCGAGGCGGGACGCGAGGCGGGACGCGAGGCGTGGAGCAGGATGGGACGGCTGAGGTAGAGAAGGTAGCGATGAAGGGAGCTTCGGGGAGAAGTAGTGTGGCGGGGCAGAGAAAACGGGGCAGGGGGAGTACACGACGGAAAAGAGGGCGAGCAAAGGAGGGGACGTGACTCGGGACCCGGGGAGTGGCGCGAGTCGCGGAGCGCGGGGGCGTGGCACGAGAAGCGAGGGAAGGAGGCGGGGGTGAGCGTGCTGGTTGGGGGCTGGACGGGAGCGCGGGGTGTGGTACGAGGAGCGGGGGAAGGCGGCGTGGAGGGAGCGGCGGAGGGTGGCGCAAATAGCTCGGCTGGGAGGGACGTGCAGGGAGGAATGAAGAGGGCGGGGCGCGAGGCGCGACGCCCCCACCGCGGGGAGTGCGGAGCCGCTCGGGGAGGGCGAGGAGGAGGGGGTAGGGGAGGAGGCGGGGGCGGCACGTCGCTAGTGGTGGAGCGATGCGGCGAAGGGGTCTTGAGAGGGAGTGATAAATTACTCCTCGCCGATTCATTTGGCGCCCCTTTACATTTATGGAGGAGTCTTTTCAATTTTGGAAGAGTAATTTCGCAGTATTTCGATGTATTTACTGCGTGGTGTTTCCTGTAAAATATTGCTATTATTATCATTATTTTTGAAGTATTGAAGGCGCTGAAGTGATTTGAAATGGACGTTGAACGAAAATTCATTTTTGAATGCTTTGGTGGGAAAATATAAAACTTTCGACAGAAACAGATCCTCTTTTCGCACTTGAAGTGCCTTAATACCTTCTGGTATGTTTTTCATTGAATTTTTAAATTCATATTAATTTTCAGGATGTATAATAAAATATAGAAAACTTTGTGGCTTATTTTCGTCACATTTCACATTGTCACATTTGTTCCAGTTTTGCACATGAATTATGGAGTTACGTTAACTTCAGTTTATTATTTTTAAGAAAATGGCAACAAAACGATTTTTAACGTTGCCTAAGTAAAGGATTTTGTGATTTAGTTTAAGAATATTTAGATTAGACGAAGAAAGTAAAGATTAATGTTTAATTTCATACTTTAATTGTTGTGTAAAAAAGTCAGATATATCTATCAACAACTGGCGCTATGTCGTAGAATAGTGACGGCCCTGGTATCGATTAGCCTACTTTTCCAGTGATCTACCACACTGCCTACTCAATAAACTGAATGCCATTGTATCTTTATCATTCTATTCCTTTTGCTTGCGCGAGCTGAGGTAACGTGTATTTCACCAACGTGTATTCCTATTATTTGCCTTTTAAAATTGTATCTTATCCTGTGCATTCATTTAATGTAAACGAGAAAAATTTGTTTAAGGTCACGTAACTTTGTGTTCGGTGACATTTGCGACGGTAATAAAGTTTGAAAAAGCTGAGTTAATTCAGGTGTATTCGGCACCCGTCGGCTCTGAAGTAGTTACAGTATTTTCTTATAGTCATCAAGGATTTTCCACTGGCGTTTAAAGACGCACCAGTGCATAAAAAATTGCTACAGGTGTGCCGTCAAAGTAAAGTTTGTAGACCAGTCTCTAATGACAGACACGATGCCAAATGTGGCGCTTTTCACATTAGTGTCTACTAGAGCCACACAAAACTCATTTTTTTTATCAATCGTTCTCGCTAGCTTGCTCAGAAGGCACGCGCGGTACCTATCTGCCTTTGAAGTTTATAGATAGGTCTCAAGTGTCAAGAAACAGTAGTGCTTATTCGTGGCTTTGTCGATAGTGTCGGTAATATCGGCGGAGCGTGCTCTATGCGCGTGTATTGGCAGTTTCGGCGATCTTCACTTGTGACCCATATCTTAGAAAGGAAAAATTAATTTAATACAGAATTGTAATTAGTTTTGATAATAAACTATTGGTATTACCTCAGCACATACTTTCTCGCATTATTTGTAATGGTTACAAAAAATTGCGAAAAAATAGCGTTACATTTTCAAAACAAATTGCATTACATTACTTGCATGGCTCATTGCGAGAAAAACTGGTAATTGGGATTTCTTCTTAGGAATATCTCGGTGTTGAGGATTTTAACAAAACCTATAATGCAAGTTTGAAAAATATAGTGGAAACTAGATAGCTCTTGACACATCTTGCGTTGACACCTCAATAGAAAACCGATTCGTCTTATAAATTAATAACCTCTACTTCTTGAAATCTAGGGTTTCATTTCCGCGCACCAATTTCACAAAGAAACTCGTTTGCGATTACTGTACGCCACTGTCTTTCTCGAACTCCTTTCATTCCCGGAATTATTGTTCCTACGATATTCAGAAGAATCTTTCATTCTTCTATACATAACTGGTAGCAGAAGATTCTTCCCATTTTCATATCAATACTAATATCAGCGACACGTTCTTTACTACTAAATTTTATCACAAATTACTGTAATAAGAATAATTGAGAAGAAAATTAACTTAACTTCGTGTGTTTCCACGTCCAGCGTGGAAATAGTGACTTTGATTGTGTTTCTGCGCTGCCTGTTTTGCTTAAACCAATTCTTCGGTATCAAGGACCCAGGAAACGTTAATTCGAACAACCTAACTTATCAGAAGAATTAATTTACTACTTATAGGTACAAGAATTAACAACGTTTTTGCTATCATGATCTTACGATACGAGTGTTTCTTCCGAAAAATTGCCACTTTTTGCTACTCTTACAAAATTCTCTTTAATATGTAAGTACGCATGAAAAAATGAAGTTACGAAGTAAATGTGTTAATTTTTATTGTCAATGAAAATGCAAGGTCCGCATGCTTAATAATTGATGGTGTAATGAGTAACCGATGCTCAAGGTTTTGTAAGATTTCTGTTTATAATAACTATTTAAATGCTCTAAAACGGGGTTACAACGTACGTTGAAAAATTGAATTTTTCTTCCTAGAGAATATTTTTACCGTGTACAAATTGCATCTCTCGCCATAGTACGTCACACAGTTTTTAACCATTTTGTGGACGTGGTTCAGTTACCCTCTTATTGAAAGTAGAATAAAAATGCGCTTGAGGTATTTAATAGAAACGCTTGTCAGAAATCGGGGAGCACCTCCCGCATCAATCGTTGGGTTTTCTTCCGCCGCCGCGGAGGGCAGGCCCCGATATCATGTGTTGGTATCGTTCGTTCTCGATAATGGCCGTGCCGAAACTAGCATTCTCGGTCAAAGCGGTCTCGACGCGCCGATCTCGACGTCGAGAACGATCAGAACTGGATGTCTTTGTGTCCGACTTCATTATCTACAGTACAAAAATAAAACAGCACAATGAAAAATAATAAACTCATATCACAATAAAAATATGTTTAAATCCAAACAACCTAGGAAAACTTCATACAAGTAGAAATTAAACCTCATAATAATTAATATATTTAAAATTGAATCATAATATCAGCCCTTCAAGCAATTATTATACTTAGTGTCCAAATCAAATATGTATAATTCGTTGTAGTTTCATATTTCACAGTCATATATGGTCAATAAACATTTCCAATATAATACAAAAGGCAATATTTCTAGAAGTGTATATGCCAGACATGTCGCCGCTGGCTCTTTCAATTCACGTGCAATGGTTCGAATTGCGCATTCTAATTGGTGGTCCCCACTCCTAGAATGAGTCTCATCCCCACCCTTCATCCGTTTTTGCATTCGCATCAGACATGCTCGAGTGCGACTCCTGAGGTTAGTGAAAGTGCATACTGCTGTGCAGATCTGGAGTAGAGCCTGGAGTGTGTGTTGTTATTTTATTAGCGATAAAAAGAAAACAATCTGTAGTTTACCGATACATGTAACTCGGTAACGATAATACCTAAATTTCAAATGTTGCTAAGCTTTGTAGGTCATTTTATTAATCATTTATGTCAGGGTAGTAAAAGGCTGAGGAAGAGATTTTGTAGCCGTCCTGGATGGCCGAGGTGGCTAAGAGCGAGTACCGATTCAGCGCTTCGGTCCGAAGGGTCGCGGGTTCGAGTCCCGCCTTGGGCATGGCTGTTTGTCCCTTGACTTTGTGTGTGTTGTCGCGGAGGGCCTCCCGTTCTGGTGACTCCAGATCAGAGGAGCCCGCAAGAGTGTTTGTCTAGTGTATGGTCAAATATGCGTCCCTTCGGGACGTAAAGGGCAACCGGCTGTCGGCTGGATAAAAGCCCTAGGGAAAAAAAGGGATTTTGTAACTTAAGAAAACGTGCGCAATTTTAGTTTTCTATCATATTATAATTAATTAAGGATCGAGTAGGTATCAACTATAAAGTGTATTAGAATACAAATTTTATATATAGAATGAATTCATACACGTGTTTTTGTACTAATTCTTTATATTAAAGTATTTAAATACACTTTGTGGTTGATGCCTCCTTGGTCCTTAATTATCATTATGGAATTTCACAATATCTCTGCTGCTACCGAGGAATTTTCTCCCATATGTCACATACAGTTTTTGGTGTTCCTTGACAAAATTAATCCAAACAAATCAGATTCCCCCAATGCTAAAGGGCGGTTAAATGATATTAATAATTCTCCCAGTAGTAAAGAATTGGTTTAAATATTGTAATGTAGTTCAACATTATTACGACAAAGCAAATAAATGCTTGATCATTTTTTAAACGTCCTTTGCACTGTTAGTCACATTCAAGCATCATACTTTTCTCATCTTTCTTACGTTTTCGTACAGAGGACTGAAGGCATTCGATGCAGAGGTCGTGTGTTTTCCCTAAAGAGCCGCCACCTATTTTTGATTCGAAACTCACAGAATAATACATGCACAATCCAAACGACAAACGTAAGATGATATTATCAACATAGAATGTCTCAGAGTTGAATATTAGAAATTTCTGGGTCATTTGGCAAGGGTTTAATTAATCGATGTTTGTCAAAGAACATTAGATGGGAAATTTCGAATAACGAAGATATGCAAGTGATATTTCCCAATATTCTGTTGCTAACACATTAACCATCGGTGTTTGGCAGGTACACGATATGTTTAACTGCATTAGAATGCTATCTGCCCATGACTTGTCATTGTTTTATACATGATTTTATTGGTCTAATGTCGTTTTGTACGTGGTAAAAGGATAACATGAAAACAATTATTATAATTATAAATGTTTACTGTAATTTATTATTATTATTATTATTATTATTATTATTATTATTATTATTATTATTATTATTATTATTATTATTATTATTATTATTATGAGAAGGAGGAGGAGCAAGTTGCGTCCCGCCCACCCAGCATACGGTATTTGCTGCAGAGTGAGCTGAATAACTCTGAACCGCTTCTTTAATCGGAACCACATCTCTCCAAACAATCGCATACCTTGAATATCAGAGGCTCGGCAGAGAAATTAGATAAAACGAAAACTGGTTTTATTTATAGGAAACACAACAAACGAGAACTCTCTACCGTGATGCATTTCTCGAATTCTTCTTCGCATTTCGACGCCTTTCAAATTTTATATATTGCGGATTTTAAAGTGGAGCGAGCGAGGTGAGACAAAGTTTTCTGGCTTCTGGTGCTTCGTTCCTCGATAATTTAAGGTTGAATCGACTTTGATGATAAAATTAACTTTTTCCTCTCATTAATGATTTCGAATGTTCTTAATTTTTATTATGAACTCTCACGGAAAGTAATACACTTTATGTAAGGTGGTAAATTATAAAATGAGCCGACTTTTTTCTTCAAAAGAACCGTGAGATTATCGTTCCCTGGACCTTACGGAAGAAACTTTAGAGAGGGAAAATGCTTTCTCTGAATCTTATCGACGGCGTTTTAATATTCTGAACATTTTGGAAAAATATATATTTTGTGAAAAATAAAATGTTTCCTTCCAGAAATCTATATTTGAGTGAGAGTATAAGCATTTCGTGTTTCATTTGAAACAACTTCGACGTGTTATATCTGGCGAGTTGGCTCAGGCAACCTTTTATGGACGCTGTAAAAACCAAATCTCGGTTCAGCCACCAAGTTACTCAATCTAATACGCCGCTTGCCACTGCAAATCGAATAAACCGCAATATATTTACGATGCCGATTTCTCTGCGGTCCACGTGTGTCTCGTCGCACTGCCGGGATTGCAGTTAATGTCTCCCCCATATTTCATACATGGGGAAAGGTAGATAACGCTCGTTCCAGGCATGGTGTGTCGCACATTCGATTGGAAAATAGTTTAGGAGTTACGTCATACATAGCCGAAAATGTTATGTCCAAATATTAACTGATTCTAAGAGCAAGTTTAGTTATTAATTTAAAACTCTTTCATTTAAGTTTAATGTATTTTCCTTACAAATACTTGAAAAATACAAATTTCAGAAGATAGTAAAAAATAGATTACTTTCCAGATAATTTCTCTTCAAAATGTAATTCATATTATTGTTCCCATAAACATTCAAAGATTTCTGAAGGTTTTCATAAATAGTTTTACTAATAGATATCAGTTGTACAAAGAGGTATGTGGTTGCAATTATTAGTTAACAAATAGTATTGTGGTCAACAGAAAATGTAGATTAATGTGTAGTTTTATTATGAATACAACAAATTGAATTAAACGCGTAATATGTTTACATACTACATATTCGTACATACTACATAATTTTTAAAAAAATTCTACCCGATCTGCAGAATGGCCGTGCATAATTCAGAATTTGATTACAATAATGTTGTGGAAACTTCCTAAAATAATTTCGTGTCTAACTCGGCAAGTACATAAAATATTTTTAGTTTTAAATATAATTATATTTTCGTTTGATTTTAAAATTAGGGAAAGGGCAATATTAGGATTCTTTGGAATTTGAAAGTTTCCTTATATGTTTTTGTTTTTTGGGGTGTTTGAAGATATCTTTGGTGAATCTAAATATTGTGTTTGAGAAATTTGCTAGTTGACTTTAATCACAATAGGCAGAACATAAAAAAGATGGTAACAGTGTATACAATTTTAAGAGAAATTAATCATATAATTTCTAATTTGAAGTATTTTAAGCTAATATTGTATTTGACTATTGGGTATAAACAAGTGAGTTCAGAAGTCTTGAGATAAATTTATTTTGTAAGTTATTGTGATTATGGTGTTAATGTTGCTAGGTGCTATGTTTATCCAATCTGAGCAAGGTATGTATGTCAGTGTGGGTCTGATGATGCTTTTTTAAGAGAATGATTAATTGATTAATGGAAATAGTTTAATAGGTTTTGCTGCTGCTTTTTGTACGACTTAATGCGTTTCCATGTTAGACGTTTGTTTATTGGAATACCATGACACTTATTAGGCCTGATCATGTTTGACCATTGTCAGAGGTGGTACATTTTTGTTCTTATCTCAGGGTTTTTGTTTTTGTTTTTGCCGGATTAATTTTTGATCGATATTGTGAAATCATCTAACGAGGCTGTGATTATGAGTTTGTACATGTTCATATGCTAATATACTATTTTGAAGAGATGCGAATAGTGCTGTGTCGTCTACTTATACAGTTAAGTTGAATAATTGTGATGAAGGATGATCAGATATTTTTTTGGATGGAAAGTTAGACGAGCCAAAACTGAGATCTGTTTTTGATCAATATTTTTCAAACAACTTTATTAAAATCGAATATGATGGTCGTGATGAAGCAACACTTTAAAAGCAAAAGATTATCTCTGAATTCTAATTTGTAACATTTAATTGGAAATTTTGTTGAATATGTGCATTTTGTACTCTTCTGGACGTCGGTAGTAAATAGGGCTGCTTATGTTGGAGGAATTTTATATTATTAAATCAGTACATATTTAATTTAAGGATTTTTGGAATTTTGAGAGAATTTAGATCTGTGGGTAATCACAGCGCAGTTAAATTTTTTAATGGTTTGAATATTAAAATTTGACGAATAATACACAGTACATAATATTTTTCGTGTTTGAAGAATTCAGATATCAATGCAAATATAGTCATTCTTCATATATTGGTGCTTCTTGGCGCAAACAACACTGGTTTAACGTTTTTCTGTACTTCACTGTAACATTATTAATTAAGGAAAAGAAATTTGGTTCATTATTGGATACCTCAATGAAAATATTTAATCCATTAATATCTTTAAAATTCCTGTACCTTATGCACGTTTTAAATATCAGAGTCGTAGAGAAGTAGTCTGCAGGGAAATACTGTAATTTCCTTATCATTTGTATGAGTCTGAGACGTCTTGGAATTTTAACAGAGCACAACTGTAACACGCTTTGACTACCTAAATTGCGCGTCTGATGCAGGGTCTGAATGTGTGCACTGTCCACGCCTTGCATTTGAATGCATCTGTGGGAGCAAGAGACGCCGAAGGCATTCCGCGGTCCCTCTGCTACGTTCCACCCGCAACCCACCTCCAGTCAGTTGCCACCCGCCAGCAACCATCTGTCCTCCCCTCCCCCAGCCTCCCCGCTACTCGGCGCCCACCAGTCACCACTCGCCCTCCCGACACGCACCACCAGCAGCCCACCTCCAGTCAGCCGCCAGGCCGCACCCACCAGTTGCCTTCCCCGCACCAACCTCCGCGCTACTCGGTGCTCACCATCCCCCACCTGCCTTCCCGCAGCATGTGTCCCCGTCACCGGCTTCCCTGTCATCGCTGCCCCACCACCCACCTCCTCGCCACCTGCGCACAGCTCCCTCTGCCCTTGCCTCGTGCTATCCGCAACTGTTCGCCAACCACCACTCACAATCAGCCATCCAAACACACCACCCAGAATCGGCCGCTCGCTACTCGCCATCCACCACCCTCCTCGCCGCCCTCGCGGGGACCTTCTCCGGTGCTTAAGACACCGGCTGATTGGCCCGGAGTCGGGCGCAACTTTGAGATTGACTACCGGCGAAAACTGTCGCTCCTCCGAACGACCGTGAATAATCCACGGCTCCCAATCGACCTCTCCCAGTGGCGGCGGGGGAAAGTGACGGGCCGAGAGAAGCAAGACGGAAGAGGGAGGGGGACGGGGAGAGAAGGAAGCGCGGGGCGGTGGGGGGCAGGGGTACAGGCGCGTCGGGACGACGACCGCTTTGGAAATCAGAGGCGGGCGGTACGCGGACTTAATTCACGATCTCCCCCGGCAGAGCACGAGGCAATGAAAATCGGATTGGAGCCCGGCGAGAACCGCTCAGCCGCCGTCCACACGGCGACGCAGGTCCGGCGGAAGCGATAAGCCCAGCGGCGCGGCGCGCCTCCGCCCCCGCGCTCCCGCCCCGCACCGGCAGCTGACGCGCGCCGCCCACGCCCGCCGGACGAGGTGGCGGCGGCGGTGACGAGAGCTGCGCGGAAGCCAAAGTTACTGCGGCGGGGTCGGGAGCGAGACGATGCGGGTTGGCAACTGGGACGGGGACGGAGGACGAAACGGGAGCAGAGTCGGAGGAGGGAACGAGGACGGAGGTCGCGAGCAAGGCGGGGTCAGAGACGGAAGGGGGTGGGGAACGGACGCGGGGTCGGGGTCGGAGGTGGGAACGGGGCTGAGGCCTGGAACGGGGACAGGAGTGGAAATTGGCGGAGGCTGGGCGGAGAGGAAGCGAAGCGGAAGCAGGCACGTGATCGGAACGAGTGGTAACGGAAGTGAGACGAAAGATGGCAAAGAACTTGGCGGCGCGAGACCAATCGGGTGGGTACGTGTGCAGGAGACTGGCGGCGCAGGGACAGCGAGGTGGCGCGGCTGGAGAGTGGTTGGGGGACGGACAGCGACCGGATGCGACCGGAGGAAGAGCAGAAGCGGAGCGGGGTGGGAGCGGGAACGCGGAGGCGGGGTTGCGGCGTGGGCGACGACGAGGTGGGAGCAGGAGTGGTGCCGAAGGTAAAGTTACTGCGGTGAATGGGACGAGACAGGATGGGGCTGTGGAGCTGGGGGGGGGAGGCAGGTGGCTGAACCCCTAGGGCCGGACGGTGGCGGCGACGGAGAGCGGTGTGAGCTTGGGCGCGGCCGAGCTGCCGAAGGCAAAGTGGCTGCGGCGAAGCGGAGCGTGAGCGGGGCGTGACCGGAAGCGAGGGCGGTGCGCGGCGGGGCGTGTTTGCGCGCGCGTGGCCGAGCGGCAGCCGCGAAACGAATGCGCCGGACTCTCGGGTGTTGCCGAGCAAATCGCTTGTAAGCCCAACTCGCAACCCCAGCGCCGTATTTTTCGGGCGAGCGCAGGTCGCCGTGAGCGCCCTCTGCCGCTGGGCGGGGTGGCAGGCTGGGGTGGGGCTCTACAGGGCGGGGCTGAAAGGAGGGGGCGGAGCGGAGGGGGCGAGGCGGAGCGGAGGGGGCGGGGCAGAGCGGAGGGGCGGGGGCGGAGCCCGGAGGGGCGGGGGCGGAGCTGAGGGGCGGGGGCGGTGGAGCCCAGGAGGGCCGGGGGCGGAGCGGAGGGGCAGGGCGGAGCGGAGGGCGGGTGCAGGGTGGAGCGGAGGGGCCGGGGCAGGCGGAGGGGGCGGGGCGGGCGGAGGGGGCGGGCGGAG
>BLKR01002013.1:0-215770 GCA_011170035.1 Teleogryllus occipitalis
GAGTCGGCTTAGTTTGATCGGGGAATATTCATTTTGACCAACATATGACGAATAGTGTAGACGTTAGTGTGATTGATAGACAGATCAACGGACGGAAATTTTGAAAAAGTGCCATGTATCAGGGAACCCCAAAACAGGTATTACCGCTCAATTTTGGAAACCGTTTTCCGCATCATTATACAACTCTTTTTATAAGGCGTACCTCATATCGTACGTATACAAGAGGAGAGCTCTTAGTTTAAATACGTTTACGTGTACGTACGTATACGAGAAAGGTAACGGTGCATTGGTGTAACGGTTAGCGTATCGGACTGCATTGGACTTATTACATTCAAGGTATCGGAACAAATCGAACTCACACCCAAGTTCGAGGGTTCAAAGTGGATTGAATCAGTGAATGAAAAAAAATCCTTCGTACTCCTTCCTTCAGAGAGCAAGTGCAGCCAGCTGCCCCATGCTGTTGATTTACTGCATGTATAAGATCCTCAAGCCTAAAAGAATCCTCTGAGTTTAATTGAAATCGCCTCTTTTGTCGCCCTAGTAATACCTTCTTTTTCTACTAAATGGTGAAAAAAATTTGACGAAATTTGCTTGGCCAGACTGAAGAGCAGGTCTGATGGTCTGAGTCTCGCCACCTAACATAAGACATTTTTGAATTGAATTGACGAAGTATCTAGTGGTTCTACACAATGGCACAGACTTTAAAACATTGTTTCAAAGGTGTGTAAAAGCCTAGCAGAGCATTCCATTGAACCTACCGCTTCTCTGGTGTGTAGTACAGTGCCCACGACATTCCTTGCCCCCCAACTCGATTTTGAGTAGGGGATCCAGTCCATCAATTAAGCAAGCATGTGGCTCACATTTGCCTCTCAGGCCCAGATGTTATGGAAGGTTTTGTGGCGTAGAGGGACATGCGGGAATCGCAATGGCCGCCCCTCCTCCACTCCTCAAACACAACTGAAAACAGTCAAGTAGTACGTGGGTTTTTTAAACCACAGACTATTGTCCATTTATTTTCACCTGCCCCAAGCCCCTCTCACACGACTGTAATAACGATCACATCTCGTGTCCGTACAAATTATAAATAGTCATTTTGGAAAAAATCCTACGAATAATTTAGGCGCTAGTGCTTTTCACGAACGGGAAGAAAGAACGGGAAGAAAGACGGACGGACGGGCGGGCGGACAGATGCACAGACGGACGGATGGACGGACGGACAGACAGACTGATGAACGAATGGACAGATGGACGAATATATATAATCAGACGGATTATCGGACAGAAGGATGGACGGGCGGACAGACAGACAGATGGAAGGACAGCCAGACGGAGAGACGAACTGAGAGACTAACTGAGAGACGAACTGAGCGACGAACGGAGCGACGAACGGAGCGACGAACTGAGCGACGAACTGAGCGACGAACTGAGCGACGAACTAAGCGACGAACTGAGCGACGAACGGAGAGACGAACGGAGAGACGAACGGAGAGACGAACGGAGAGACGAACGGAGAGACGAACGGAGAGACGAACGGAGAGACGAACGGAGAGACGAACGGAGAGACGAACGGAGAGACGAACGGAGAGACGAACGGGGAGACGAACGGGGAGACGAAAGGGGAGACGAAAGGGGAGACGAAAGGGGAGACGGACGGAGAGACGGACGGACAGACAGACGAACGGACAGACGAACAGACTGTCGGATGGACAGGCAGACTTTTGAAGAAGCATTTTTACGATATCAGAGAACATCAAAAAGGAGTTTTCCTTTTAAATCATGAAATCGATTTTCCTTTTCATTACATATGTTTCTCTGTCACAAATATTTCTCTACTCATACGTACGTATACGAGAAAGTAAAATGTGATTTTCAATGTATTTGGTTGTATAAAATAAATAATCATTTCTGAAAATTGATAGGGATTACACACAAAAAAATGTTTTCAAGACTACACGACTTTCAGCAGCCACTAGGTGTCTGTTCCAGCAAAAAAAAGAGAAGTCACATTATTACAAAATCAGACCATATATCTGTAGTTAGAAGGAATGGACGATGTCCGGCGATTCCTTACTGTCCTCATTATTGAACATTGATGCTGTATTTACTTTTAACCTGTTTACATTTACAAATAGTATTATGATATTATCTGGTTCACATTTTTGTTTCACCCCAAAAATTTAATCTTGTTTTTATTTTACGTCATAATTGGTCACATATTGACAAAATGTATTAGAGGTAGAAATTTTCGATAAATGTATTATATCATATCGTACGTGTTATCTCTCCACTTTTCTTGTTTTGTTCATATTTTGGTTACATAAGGCTGGGTTTTAGAGATACTTCACGAGACAAAAGTGAGATGATTCCGTGAGAATCCCAGAGTAAAACACTTAATAATGACAATAATTCGTTCGTAATTGTTGTCTTCAAGTATGATGCAGCAAAACTAGAGCGCGGCCGCCGCGGGATGGAAGGGGGAGGTAGCTACTTTCCTATGTTATCCAGAGGGCCAAAAAAATCACTGATTTTCAGCGCTGTCTAGCGCGTAAACAGTTTTTGACGTTAAAATAAGTTTTTTTTAAGTGTCAACTTCAATTTGTGAACAGCAACTGCTTCAAAAAAATGCAATTTCCTAGATATAGTATATATATTTTTGAATTGCGCTCTTTTCGGGGTGTTTGTAACTTTCCCGGTGAAGCTGACTTTTTCTAGGTAGAAAACAATAAATTATTAGGCAAGATCCCCCCGCCCCAAAAAATAGGACCGTTGAGGGAAAAAAAACTTTTTTCGTGGAAAAGAAATTTTGTCGTGGATTGGGTCCTTTTGACCACCAGGTGACTGGACAAGTGACGCGAATAAGAAATATAGTAATTTGGTTTGAGTCACTTCTAATGCAAGACTCATAATGCCTCCACGTGATTTCAAACTCACACACTTAAATAATGTGTAATTTTTTAAACTGAAAATGAAAGATTTTATTCTTTAAGTAACGCGGATTAAAATTTTTATATTGTATTCCTATTTTTGTAAAATTAACATTATAGTAATTTTTTAAAAATACGACAGTTCGGATAATAAAAGTTTTTAGTGTAGAAAAAATATATAGTTGGTAATATGGAAGTTATGTCATACTGGAATCCTTCAAAATTATTTTAGGTACGTAGAAATTACAGAAAATCAATAAAATTGTTTATTTTTGTATTGTCAAACCTATCGGCAGCAAACGATTAGCGAATGCAACCCGCATATCGCCTTTCGTAAGTGCGTTCCGCTCCGCGGGGTGCCATCCATTTGCGCCCTCAACCGCTAGGCCGCGTCGCTGTGCGCGTCGCGTTGCGGCGCGGTCCAGGGATTTGCACCCGTGTACGCTCCGCCGCAGGGGGTTCTCGCGCTGGCCGACGATCCCTCTGCGACCCCCAGACCTCAACGCCCCCGGCCCCTGTCATCCCTCCCGCTACGCCACACGCCGCCCCGCGCCGCCACGCGTCACCCCGCGCCGCCCCGCCCCACCTTCCCGCACACCGCCACCCCTCGCCTCGCCTCCCCTCACCCCGCCTCCCTCGCCCCGTCACCCTCCCCCGCCCCGCCACCCCTTCGCACCGCCACCGCTACCCGTACCCCCGTACTCCTCACCCCGTCACCCGCACCCCGCCAGCCCTTGCCCCCTCACCCCTCGCCCCGCCACTCCTCGCCCCGCCACCCCTCTCCCCGCCACCCCTTGCCTCGCCATCCCTCATCCCGCCACACCTTGCCCCGCACCCCTCGCTCTGCGCCGCGTCGGAGTGACGCACTCGTCAGCCTTATGCCTTGAGAGGTAATAGCCACGATGGCAAATCTCCGCTTCGTTGGGGAGCCTCTTTGTGTACCTACTGGGGCGAGTTTCATGTAGTAATGGAGTACTTAGTTTTCCGTGGTTTCCCGGACCAGCACCAGTCTTATACTTCGACTTAAGCATAGCTGCACTTCAAGATCACGAGCTGGAAGAAGAGAGGAAGACTGTTATCCAATCGGGAGCTTCGTTAAGAGTTATATTTTTGGGTATTGGAGCTCCCGATTGGATGACAGTCTTCACCGCTCCTTCCAGATTGTGACCTTTAAGTACAGCTATAAGCCGGAGTAATACCCGTTTCTTCCCTATTTTTACACTCTAGCCCCCCACACTCACACTCACACCTACATGCACTACTATACCAAACATGTTTGAAGCCCAGTCGAGAGCTTAGAGCGTGTGGCGGCTGGGGCGGTACATCTCTGAAGGAGGAACCCGCAAGCCAACGTGTAGGTCGCTTCCGGATATCACAATTCATGAGAAGGAAAACCGACACCCCTCGGGATAAATCATTTATACACAAAGGGGACACATGACCACAGTTGTTGAAGTGCCTGAAAAATTAATCGTCACCTATTTTCATTGAGAGACTTCAGTGAGAGTACCTACTGAAGCTTTTGATGACTACAAAGCGAGGAACAAAATAAACAAACTAAAGGGATATTAATTTACATTATGATGCTTATGAATGGCAGGGGTAATAAAATAAGAGATTTTGTCACTTCTAGAATGATTTTTTATAATCACAACCTTTCTTAACCCTACAGGACAGTTTCGTCTTCAACGCTTATTGTATGAGTATTCAAAACAACTCGAAACCGTCTCCATGCGTAATTGCTGCCCGGAGACTCCAGCACTTTCATGTAGGAAGGCCTACACATAAACACGCAGACCTACCCATAAACACATCTTACTGTTATATTTGTCGATGTAGAGAACAGTTGAACATTCAGGACAACATAGTGAATATTGACCTAGTTGATAAATGTCGTTGCCACCACATTCCCGCGGAAAGTACTACAAAGAAAATGTTGAAAATACATAATCATTGTCACCTCTAAAAAACTGAAAATACTTGAACTGAATTTGTGAAAATATTCATTTAGTTGAATCATGAAGGATTAATAAGGGGACGAGAGCACTGCAAACCTAAACATTTCATTAACCGCACCTTACACTGTATTTTATTAACTAAGCGAACTGCATTTTATTAGATATTGGAAACCCGTAATTGAAAACATACTAGCACATTCAACTAACTTATGAATTACACTGACGTCACAAAAGTCATGTGATTGCAATATTCTGGGGTAAGCCAAGAACCCCGGGTTTAATTTGAGTGACAAAATCGGCATCCAGCGTTTGTAATAATGGCATTGCATGCAAGCTCGGAAATCAAAGAATATACGTTGTTCCATGCTTCATGTCATAGCGCTGTTCAGATGGGGAGACACGGCTTCAAACACATTACATGCAAAAGGTGTGGGGAGGGAACTGAAAGCCGTAATCTTGAAAGGAGACACAAAGAATCACTCTTTCGGAAGGTATTGAAGCATTCACATGGAAGCAATCGGCGCGAATAGTTTTTCAGCATAGGTTGGGGATTATTTGAATGATAGTGAGGCAGGAACTCATGATTCATCTGATTGCTTGGTATTGTGTAAAATATTAGTATTGAAATCTAGTTGTAATTTTTATTAATGTAGTTGGAGATTTGAATATATAGCTCCGGGCTCCGTGTTTTGAGAGGATGTATATTAGGATAGTTCCATAGATGGGAGGAATTTTCGATAAGTAGCTAAAGACAGGAAGTCGCTCGTAGGTGTTTCATACGAAGCACAGCTAGCGAAAGTCTCGACCGCGTACTGATTCTATGGAAACTATTAAATCCTATTAAATATGAAATCGTTGAGGACGCTCTGGAACACTTTTAATTTATTCTAATGACAGAAAAAACGCGATAATAGGTATATCAACGATATTCCACTAACATCATTCTGATGATTCAGCCGAGAAATCACCTGAGAAGACATTGTAGTAAGCTTACGAACTCTGTTCAAAACCTTACGGTATTTTAATGTTTGTACGTAGGAAATGTAATTATTAATTAGCTCAATAGAAGTTGTATTTATATTAGAACAAATGTTACATTTTTATTGTTGAGAAAGGCCCGCATTTTTTTAAATATCTCTGACGCTGTGAATATTTATATTTCCAGCGATTTGTATACATTATTTTATTTGTGAATACAATTACTTTAAATAATTACTTATGAAGTGTCTCGGAAACTCAAACATTTTGGGTGAGAATGTGCTTTAAATATTGCATTTTCAGAAACGCTCATACGCCATTTTCTCAAAACTGTTCCATGTTTTTCAACGAAAGTTTTCAAAGGGAACGAGGATTTGTTCTTCTATAATAGTCTTAAAGTCAAGTTTGATTTCTACCGGTAGTGGACCGAAAAAATGAGAAAATCACAAATTAATTTTGGGCGGCGATAGATGGCAGCTGTCAAGAGAGTGAGTCAAAACAGAAAAGCTAGCCCAGATCAAAAAAATAGAAAACTAACTAGTAGGAAAAAGACGATCCCAAAAAAAATCCAAAAATCTCTAGTGGTTCTAAAGAACACCACTATAGTTTTTTGAGTTTTCATGTTTATTAGCCCATAACAACCTACGTTAACTGTTCTCTTTGTACCGCCATTATTTTTGGAAAAGAAGGGCTGGAACAATTTTTTCTTATACCCTAAAATGACCCTTTAATGTTGGATGCATTTGCGATGCTTTAGATTAAAGCTAACAGCGCCCACGATTTTGTGATATCCAAAATAGCGAAAAATTCAGGAATAGAGCATTTAATTAGCCTAAAATTACCCTTCTAATTTTGGAAATGGTTTGGTTGAGTTTGGTTTTGGGGCGCTGCGATTATTAAATGACGACGCGCATTAGTATGCGAAACGTGATATGTAACGTTTTACACTTAATGAACAAACAGTTACTGAAGTTTCAAGTTTTAATTATATAAAAAAAACGAGGAAACCACTGAATTGAAGATATAAAATAGATAATCGTAATGGTTTTTGAATAACCAAAGAATTTAAAAAACAATTTCGTTGCCCTGAATCCGTCTTGGGGTCTTTTGGTCTTCTACCACAACTAAGCTTTATTTCCACGCGCGTGACGACTGCGGACCGAAGTTTTTCATTCATTACACGCACGCAGTCGTTGAAGAATATCTGCTTGGCAGGCGGGGGTGGCAGGAGGGGACGGGGAGGCGTGTACGTGCGTGAGTGCGTAGAGCGAGTGAGGTTCCGTGTCCAGATAGCGCGCAGGTCGAGGGTCTCGCCGCGCCTAACCCCCACCACCCTCTGGCAGTCCGTGTGCCCCCGCCCGCGCACCCGCCTGCCGCCTGCCGCCTGCCTTATCGCGAACGCGCACTGCCGCCCACGCGGCCCCCGCCCCTGCCCACGCCCTCCCGGCACGCGTATTTCACATCTCCAGCTTTGAAATGGAGACCCACCGACCCTTTGGAGGGCAAGGCGAGCCTTCAGTTTACGCGCTTCAAATTTACGCTCTTCAGCTTCATTAAAACAGGGACATCTTATGTTCGCTCGTGAACATCACATTTCATGACATGACAAGAAGGAAGCCTCTTCATGAAAACTGTGAGTAACATTTCTCATTCAATTCATCTAATCTTCTCATACGAAATCTTGATGCCTCGATGTGTTAAGTGTCGTCATCGCTTACGTTCATTCGTACACCTTTGAGGTATTCAGTGCCAATTGTTTTTGTTATTTCAAGTCGCATTATCATCTAGGCCATTAGCGACCACTAATGGCATTAACGTTATGATAACTACGAAGGTGAAGCGAAATGGTGATGATAAGGGGTGGAAGGACGAACACAAATACAACCATGTCGAACCCGCGACCCTTCGGTCCATGATCACTACGACACTATTGCCTTATCGATCTCGGCAACTGGGCCGACCAAACTAATTTTTATTAAATTAGAATAATTAACTCAACCCCTTTAATGGGCTTACTGTGTCACTATGAGACTGTGAACAAGTATTTGTGCAGTGGCAGATATAACAAAGAGAAACTATAATTTAATATGCTATGAAAAAGGAGGACTAAAGTATAACCTAAAATATGGGAATATGCATGCAATGTACTCCATAAATTGAAAAAAATTGATTTTGATGGAAATTACGTGTATCTCTGATTTGAAAATAGCTTCCTGTTTCTAAACTCATACTCTTATTTAGATTATGGTTTTTCACTTTATTTACGTGATGGTTTTTGGTTTTCACAGTACAGCAGAAAAGCGCCTCATTTGGTATCAGTTTCTCCATCAAAGACAAACTTAACCTCGCCTGACTCGAATCATTCTGAAAATTTATTTATCAGAAATGATTGGTTGGTAGGATTAAATATTTTAGTAAATCAACATTTTTCAATAAAACATTTACAATATTTATTAAAACATTCAAATAATCTTTGAAAATTAGTGACATGTCACCAACTTTTAATGTAGAAAGGAGTTAATTTTTTTTTTATTGTTGGAAAATTTTCGCCAAAAATGCAACCTTTAATGTTATACTATTTGGTATTACGTTGACTAAATTTAAATTACTTTTTATAACAGTCTTAGTTTCTTTAGTTCAATTTCTTCAGAAATTTTGATATGTCTTTGCACGAAATAAAATTTAAACTTGAAAAGTTCTTTCATAAAAAAATATTTGTTACTTCTCATGAGTTTCTCGATTACAAGTTCTTAATTTTCACGGAACCTACATTCTGATAACCCGAAATTTGTGACGGAATTAAGATAACTATAATAGAAATATCCTTCCTACTTTTACGATATTTCAAATATGACAAAATCTTGATATTCTTTACAATTATACAATTTTCTGAAGGGGGAATTACTTCCTCTGCCGTTATCAATATTGTTATTTCTTCCGTTGCCCTGTTATGATCATATATTCTCTCAATGTTAAATATTATTTTATTAATTTCACTTTAAATCTTTATCATGGGTTCCGACGTACAACGTTTTACTCTTTTCCTATTGCATGTGGACGTGTAATTCTATAAAGAATTACGATTATTGAAAGTTTTATATTTTAAAACCAATTATTAAATTGATGGCAACTACTATATATTATCAGCCTTTTCTTTTCTCAAAAAATAGAAATTTAACATTTATTCTGACATCTTTACACATTGTAATGATTTCATTAGTGAAATGACTAACTTCTTTCTTTCTGCAAATATTATGGTCTCGTACGAGTTTGAATAAACTTCCTAAGCTTTCTACGAAGACTTCTCACATGTACTTTTCCAATGATTTGGCTGTATATTGTCCATGGTATGTTCTCGATATCCCTATTATTGCATTCTTGCCTATCATTAAAATAAATTAAAAATGTTTCCGGAATATCAACTATTTGGTACTAATAGGATTTGATAATTTCCATTAAATTAACTAGTGAAAACCTGTCAAAATTTGACGGTGAGATCTGAGATAAATGTAAAATACTGTGTCCAGACTAATGTTCACAAAATATTGCATTGTTTGGATCTTCAGTGTATAACGAAGATATCTGTGATGTGGAGTTCCCAAAATTTTGAACACATATGGCCCATGACCAGGTAGCAATGCAATATCGGCGCCAAATAACACAAAAGAAAGAGCACTATTATACTGACTGGTATTATTTCTAAAGTTTTTTGATGTGTCATCACCTCCTACAAACAACTTTGATTTCTTCTGGTATATTGCTCGAATATAAACTTATTTTCCCATTTAAGCAACACAGAGAAAACTCGTTTGCAGAATTTCTCTCAAATGCAAAGTACAAAGCAGAACAAAACTGACATTTCATAGTCAACGACCCACCAGAACACGAAATGACCTCACTATCACAACACCTACGCTGACTTTCTCTTTCCCTGCGTCCAGTTAATGTACTACTCGCGCACATTTTCTTGCTTCCCCCTCCCTGGAGCCAAAAACAGCTGAAGGCAAAAGATCGCAGCGAACACTGATGACAATATTCCCAGCATTAGAAATTCGTTGGCGCGAAACAGAAGCTAGTCAAAGCTAGTTGCTATCATAGTCGAGAACTTCTGTTCAGCTTTATTACCTTTATCTAAAGAAATGTCTGAGGCAGGTCCAGGGCCTTCAAAGAAGGCACCTAAAACTCCTATCTACTGTCCCTGCTGTTGCCTACCCAGAGCGATGACCTGGCCGCACATATAGCGGGTTTGACTTTCATCTTCCAAAGGTTGGCGTTACTGAAAATACTCTAGTGGCTGTCTTTGTAACTAATACCCCCACTCCGCCCGCATTTCGTCAATCTATCGTTCAAGAAAAGTTGCGCGAGTGGTACGTTTGCGTCTTTTGGGAGGCATGGGCAACGATTCGGAATTTGACATAACCTGTGAACAATTTCACTACTTCAGTACAACCGAGCAAAACCCACTGTCCGAATGTTCTTTATAAAATACACCACAAAAGCAAATACATGCAAACTGTCAACGCCACAATGCAATTATTACACTGAAACAAAACCTTGACGAATTGTAAACAAATCTCAGCAATCAAAACAAAGAAAAGCAGCGCCACCATGAAGCAGCGTGGACATCTATCGACTCATGTATATCGATTTTGAAACAGTCATCCTTTGGAAGAAAACAATTGACTATTGATAAGCGTACTATTAAAGAATGATTTAATTAATTAATTTACACCGTAAGTGTTGGTGAATCAACACACACAATATCTGATAACACATCTACTTTCATTTAAAAGAAAAAATACCACAATCGGTTCAGTAGAAGCTCTAAACGAAGCCATGGCGGAATACCTAATTTTTTTAAATATATAGATACGCGGTCGCGACTTGCCCTAGATAAAACAGATAAAACACCTATCTTCGGCTAACTTATTGAAAATTCCTCCCATCTACGGAGCTATCCTAATATAAATTACTTCCTAGTAAAATACTATTAATTAACACAAAGTCTACCTGAATTCAAGTTACAATAAATTACAATAACAAAAAATACCATTATAATTCAATGAGAGTAACTCTTTTGACTTATTACTCTGCACAATGCCAAGCTATCAAAAAATCACAAGTTATCCTCCTCACTATCATTTAACTAATACCCTAGCTTATGCTGAAAAAATATTCGCACCGCACCGATTGTTTTCGATGTGTTCAGTTCGGTAGCTTTTTAGAGAGTGAGATTCATTTTCACCTTTTCACAGAATTACGGCTTTTAATGCCCTCCCCATACCTTTCGCATGTAATATCTCCGGGGCCGTGTCTCCTCAAATGAACTCACCAAGACGCACTAAGACACCAAGCATGGAATACTACACTTTGTTGCTGACGTAATAATGTATATTCTTTGATTTCCGAGCCTACACACAATCCCATTATTACTAACGCTTGAAGCCGATTGTTTCATTTAAATTAAACCCGGGGTTCTTGGCTTATCACAATAAATCTAGAAATCTAAATAGGTTACCGAACACATTATTACATACCTTCCATTCAATAAACCCATGATGCAAAGATTAGAACTTTCCGCGAAATCCTTTAGAACCATGTGGCACACTGTGCCAAGTCAATTGTGTTAAAAATTGTTCAAAAAATTCGGCCGCTGGCCCCTAGCAATGAGTAAGAGTTTTCTACAGGACACGTGATTACTCGCATTTATTACCTTTAAATGTACGTTCCATTTCACACACAAAACATGCTCATGGTAGAGGGAGTGGAATGAGGAGCGTGTGCATAAAATACCAAGGGGTTCACAATCGCCATATGCATGCTGGACACGCCAATTTCGCTGTATGGCTTGCCTTCATTGCTGCCTTCGACCTTGGGATCTTCTGTTCCTGGTCGTGTGTTTCCAAGGAGTATCTTTAAAGCTGATGATACCCAGGAATGTCTAGCATTGAAGATATCTTTCTTCCAGTCGTTTTGAAAACTGTGTTGCGTGAGAAAAATGTAATTATTTTCCTTTAATGACGACTGGTAATATGTCACTCGTGATCATTACTTCCTAATCGTTGCATGTTATTTTGGGTAAGGTGCTGAAGCTTCCACTTGAAATGCTATTTTAATTACCTAGACAATAATCTTATTTAAATTCGTTTCCATCATCACGAGTTTTACATCCTACAAAACAATATACTGCTCTATATCAACTTGTTTCATTTTTTACCATTCCTACTTTGAGCACATTCTGACTTTCACTGATTATGCTCGCTTCATTTCTACATTTCCTCAGAAACAAGGCTTTCTGTTCGTAGATGGGATAAATATTTTGATTATAATATGTTTATTTATTTAGTGAACGTTAAAACCGTTGAATGTGATGTTTATGAGGAATAAAATCCAAAACACCAATTCAACATTTGTTCTATGAACCAAGGAAAATTCAATGTATAATCTGATCGAGAGGCTTTGAATCAAAATCTACTAATATTAGTTTGTATAAGAATACTTATTCATTTAAATTTATACAACAATAGGTATGTAACGCTATAGTATGATTATTATAAAACAAATATTATTTATTTTTTGATACTCATTATGCTCACTAATTAAGAAACTTTATGCAGCATATCTCACGCATAATATATTTTGCAGAATAATTGACTTGGCATTTGATTTTTGTATTGGTTGGTTGTTAGTGATTCCGGGCACGTCAACTACCGAGATCGTTAGTTCCGTAAGTGTGGTGTATGTTTTTTCATCGGGAGGGGGAGGTGATCTTTTCCCCGCTGAAAGGCGAGATACGGCGCCCATCTACCGTCGGCTAGCGTGGTTTTCTTCAATCAGGTACATTCCAGGGCACCGCCAGGACAAGCACTAAACTCCTGACCCGTCTCCCAGCATGGGTAGTAGTATAGTGCACGTTAGGGTAAATGCGTGTGTAAGGACAGGACAAGGAAGATGAAGGAAAGATCGCGCGTGGCCCATTTGTTTGGGTACTACTCCGACATTCACCTGGTGCTGATCGGAGAAACCGCGGAAAACTATCGATCAGAGCAGCCGATCGTTAGAATTCTCCTCCAGACAACGACTGAATTCGAACTTGCTGACAAGATAGTGTTGAAAATTTTGCCAATGTCGGAACTCGAACCTACGACCTCCCGGTCGGAGACACTGCAGTAACATCAGTTGATGCACTGAGCCAACTATCTCTATGATTTTTCGTTCGTTTTAATTGTTTCATGCCATGAGATAATGTAATGTGAAATGTACAAGTATTATAAATGGATTTTTGTAGTAGTTCTCAGTTATAGTAATTACAAATTTCTGTACTCAGTGAAAAATGGTTCTCGCACCTTAATGTTTGACTCCTCCGAGTCACACGTTGCATTTTATTATTTACGTTTACTCCATGCTGTATCTTCAAAGATCGATCGTTTTAGTAATTTCTCAGCCAGAAAATAATGACACCAAACGTTGATTGCAGATGGAGGTCATTTATCCAATTAAAAATTGCATTGCTATTAGTGATTTAGTAAATGAAACTGTTATCAAAGGTCAAAAATAATGCAGAGAAAATATATTATGATAATTTTGCAATTGTCTTAGAAATGTTGCCTTTAAAACTTTAATTGCGTGAAAAAATTTTGAAAAGTAAGCTGAGATTATCAATGTATTATTGAGCGCTCTAACAAATTGAAATACGTGACACCAAAGAACTTATTTAACGTAAATATTGTGAAAAAAATTAACAACCGTAATTTAAAAATTACTCGCAATTTCGATAAACTTTTTCATGATATTAATTTGTTATGTAGTATTCCTAAGACCAAATAAGTAATCTAATTTTTATTTATTAATAATAGCAATTTACAAGAGTATGAGAACACTATTGCATTTATTATCTATTTAATTTAAGAGAAAATGTAGATTCGAAAGTAAATGAAAACTTAAACAAATAATGATTAATGTGGGGGTATTATTAGAATATTCGCAAACAGACGTTTGGGATCTAGTGATTTCATGTTTTCTCAATATCCTACTGTCATGTGTCTGCCAGAAGAGAAGAAAGACGGCAAAGAAGCTCCTTACTATCTTAATTATCCCTCTCCACCAGGACCGCTCGCCCATCCCCCGGAGCGTGCCGGGGCGGCTCACCAGGCACACCTGCCGGGGGTGGGGTTGGGGGTGGGGTGGGGGTGGACGGAGTGCGCACGCGCGTCGGTGCCGCCGCGTTGCGATTGTCCTTTGTCGTCCGCATGGCCCGCGGCGGCTCGTGGCGCGGAAGATCGCATTTTCTGTTTCAAAGAGCAGAAAGGTTGGTGACCTTACGCCGCTTCAAAATTGCCTCGTCGTCGTTCTTTCTCCCCAACCGTTCGCACCACAAACCTCGGTCAGGTGGGAAATTTCACAATCGAATTATTGATCCAGGCGTTGGAACGTTTCGAGTAGTTTTCGTCGAATAGAGTGTACTAGTGAAATGGAGTATACTAGTCTAAAGGGATAATAATATGACGATATTTTTTAGCGAATGGAAATAATTTGAAAGAAATTCTATATTATAATATTCCATATTCTATAATTCCATATTCTAAAGCAATAGAGTACCTGAACATCGATGCTATTTAAAATTTATGTTTCTAAAATAAATTTGAAAAACCTTCTTCCAGAAAAGTTTGAAAACGTTTATATCTAATTGCAAGCAATAGCCAACGACAAAAACGTCATCCACATCCGGAATAGAAACTTAGAAATGTTAATCTGGTCAAGGAAATTCTAAACTGGATCAAATTTATTCTGAAGAAGGATCACTAGCAGCTTTCATTATTGTATTTGTTATTGCCTAATCCATGGTTAGCACTTTCTTTGCAGAAAATTATCATTTCCCAAATATATTAATCGTTATCGCAGACTTTTTTTCGTATTCTTGAATACACAGTGTATTTTAACGTTAAAGCGACCACATTGAAAACAGTGGAACGCAGAAGAATAGATAAAATATTGAATATGACTTCAAAAGAAATTATGATTTCAATTTTTTGAAGTACATTTTGTCGTTTCATAGAGAACTCAAGAAAAAAACCAGATAACTTATTTAGAAAAGCCAAGATAATTGCACATAAGTAAACATGTTAAAAACTGGCACCAGATAAACGATTTAAATAGTTTTGAGTCATTTGTTTCCAATAATTCATAGAAAATCACATTTGCAATTCATTTTCGTAATACTATGCAATGTGAGAGACTAAGGAAGAAATGTAAGTGACTGAGGTACTTAACGGGCGACGACTTTTCAGGAATTTTGTGATCTTCAAAACTCCAAACAAACAAAGAGTTGTAATCATATATGGCGTATAATTACCACTATTCAAAGCCAAATATTTTTTTATACGATTACACGTGAGTTTTTTTAAATAACAAGATGTATGACAAAAAGTATTGAACGACGCAGAACTCATAACACAAACAACAGACTCGGTTGGTTTTACACATCGGGTTTCGCCTAGATTTACAAACTTCAACATCGTCTGTTATTTATTATCTAAATCGTCAAAATTATGTTAATAACTATAACAGGTTCTTACCATTCATCATCTATTGTTATGTAATGCTTCAAAAGGTGTGCACGAGATAACCCCTCCAATTAAATCGGTGTCGAAATTCGCCCCCGGTCGGACTGCAACTTGGAACCTCCCGATGCCGATTCGTGTGAGTTATCGATTCTCCCTCCGCGGTCGGTGCCCAGTTTCTGCTCTGTTCCGCTGCCAGACAAGTCAAATCCTGGAAGATCATTTGCATCTCGTAGTATCGTTTTCTATTAGTGAGTGAATAGGCTCCTGTGAAAATTGCGCAATCATATCTAATCACTTAGAGACGCAATATCTCATGTCAGAAAGTGTGTAATATTTAAGCGAATATGTTTTATAGCTTCACAAAACTTGTTAAGGGATTTACCTATGACATTGATTTCAAAATAGCGCTAAAAATGGCAAAAATTCAAGTTGTCTTTCTCTTGTCTTTTGGAGTTTACTCTTTCTTTTTTTAGGCAACTACTAAACTAGAATTTTCTACACATATTAAAAAAAATTAGAATTATTATAAAGGTGTACGTCAACCCATGAAGAGGAGAATGAACTCACAATAGTCGATACAGCTAGTGTATATTCGCGGATCTTAAATTAACGCGGGTTCTTCCAAATTTGAAAACAAATAGTCACTCAATAACTTCATGGACCTCGAACCAACAGAGTATTCCTTGGGAAGCCGCCGTCTATTTCTTTGCAGCCAACGCGCGATTGTTCAGATTTCAAGAGGCTGTATACTCTGACACATCTTCACTCACATCAATGGTTCTCAAGTACGGATAAGCACCACACTCAAATTTCGTTTCATGAGTTTTAATGATTGATTTCTACTATGACAACAGTTTCAAATTTTAAAGTGAGTTACATCTTGTATTAAAGCACATTGACTTACACAAGTACAACGCAGTTGAACAAAATGACGTGCATGGTTTCACATGAGTTGTAGCTAAATTTGTTTAATATGTAGCTACTTCTGTTTCACATGCATGTCTCAGAGACCGTAAAAATATTGCATTTAGAAACGTAATTCTACAAATTTTCTAATCTATGTAACATTGTACACAATCTCATTCGCTCCTTCAACGTATACTTGTAAGATATGTTTACACGAACAACTCTTTATCTCATGCAATATTATCCTGCTCTGCTAATAGACCAAAGATATCTACAAAACCGTGCTCTTGAATCAAATTGCAGACCTGTTTTCCTATTTATTTATTTTTATAAACTACATTATTCAACATTATATTGCATATTTTGAAGTACTTTATTTAAAATGTCAGATATTATCTATCCACCTTTCTTACGTTTAATAATGCGTATTTTACACTGTACAAATGTTTTTGTTACTTTAACATTTAAAAACATATTTCACGTCATGGTCTTTCGTTTGTATTAGTTGAAACAATGTAATGTATGTAATCAAATGTCCTATGTAATCAAAAGTATAAGGAAAACCTTTTTTCAAAGGGTATTAATTCCTGGTGTACGTTTTTCATGACTATCTTGCAAAATGAAGCAACGTAATACATACAAAATTAAGTTATTATTAACTAAAACATGATTATATCTGCCTTTTTGATGCATAAACATGTAAATATATTCTTTGAACCTCAAGGCTTATTCATATTTTACAACAAGGGTAATTTTCAACACTGCGTTCATTGCCAAATTACTGTTTTTACCCTTAAAGCAAATTGCAGTAACGCCAGGAAAATCTATATTAATATACAGTGTAATTTAAGTTATTACAGAAATCATTTATTTTGGAGAATGATGCCACATCACCCTTCACTAGTATTTTATCAAAACCGTAATTGCTTCGGAAAGTACCACGTACGTATTTATATAATGGTCCATATTTATCTTTACCAATTCATCAAGAGCAGTAACGGGAATTTCGCGACGGGCATATTCCCTTTAAAATCAATACTAATCCTTCCTGGCCGTCTGCACAGTCCGACGTCCTCATAGCTCGTTAACCGCGTGTCCAGTTCGCCTGGAAACGCGAGGGGCAGCAGCGCATGGCGACGGCTCCGCGCTGGGCGCCAATAGGCTGCCTCTAAGTGTCCTCATGCGCACCGGCCGCCCCCGTTTGATTTCATTAACACACCACATAGCTGCCGTCTCATCGTGTGAAGAGACGCGCATCCAAGGCGGAGACTTGGTGGGTTTGGCCGCTACTAAAGGAACCATTGCGAGATTGTTGGCCAATATGAAGTAAGAGGTAGTCTTTACATTCTGTGTCTCTAAGATGATACATTCATTTTCTTATCTCATTGTTTCAGTTTCGATTCCCGGCTTTTTGGAAGGTGACACCAATTCCTTCAGATCATATCATATTTCTTAAATGTATGCTATTCGTATTATTATTTGTACACTACTTTACCATGAACGTAGGTCAATACCATAACCATAACTATGAGTATACGCCAATTCCTTCAACCTTAATTCCGTCTTGTTTGGAAGTAATATTTGATCTCATATTCCAAGCCTTGGAGTTTGAAAAGGAGTCTTGTTATATTTCATAGAATATCTGGTAATGTGTCGTGAAGATTAGTGCCTCAGTCTCTTTAAAGAATATAAATTTCAAAAATGTTTTTGAAAGATATAACAAAAACCATAAATGTGTGGATGATGTTCTAAAGAAAGGGTTAGTCTGTAGATATAACTATTGTGTGTCCGAAAAACTTAAGTCTAACTATTAAAATAGTAAAATTATGTTGACGGCAAATCATGAAGGTGAAAAAGGAAAAGGTAACATGATATATATTTAAAAAGTGATAAATAGGGCAGACGATATCACGTCCCAACAGGTCAAGCAAAGAAATCGGAAGACAAATTATCTTGGCAAGAATTAAAATTTGAAGATTATCCATTTTCCTTTTAGATAAAACTCAAAAATACAGGCAAAAAAGAAAACTGTAATGGACAGTTGTGTTCTAATAGTATTGCAATACGTATCTCGAACTTATATCATGGCAAAGAAACGAATAAGCGAAGGTCAAATTTGTATAAATACATTTATATAAATAAAGTAATGGGAGTATAAAGAGTGTTGATTACGAAAAAGAGGGAGCCTAAAATGAGTCCCATTTTTAAAAAGACTAAAATAATATAGTAGGGTTGCATTTGTTTTAGTGATTAAGATGTTATCTATTATACCAAGATCTAATGCATGCAGAAATTGAAAGGATACTACACAGCCTCCGACAATGTGAGATGTGCCTAGGTTTCCATTAAATACCTAGGAACTCCAGAAAATCCAAGCATTTTGAAAGTTTCGATTCTTCTACTCAAGAATGCAAATATTTAAGTGATTCCCTCTTCACAGATTGCGCCTAACGACTGAATTCGTATATTGACAATCAGAGCACACTTGTTTCCGACACATTGAACGGCTTAGAAAAGTCCGCCTGCCATTAAAAGTTTTCTATTCACGTGTTGCAGTATTAAACAACAAGTTTTTTCTGTACTTGGTGTAAAGAATTGTTGGATTCTGTGACCATATATACTGTACTATGTTATAGCAATAATCATGAAAATTGTTTTGATAAAATATTTCATTTGTTACCGCGTTATAAGAGTATTTTATTTATTGATCTTCAGCAATATGCTTAACTTACAACTAACGTAAATTCAAAGAATTAACGACATCAAGAGTATTGAAATAATGGAATAAATTTCCATATCTTATTCTAAATTGTTCGTTAATACTGAACAATAGAACTAACGGGCAGCAAAATTGATTGCCATTGAATTTGAAAAACGTCTATGAGGCGGTGAATTATAAACTAGTGAGAATGCATGTGCATACCAAAACGTTTACATCTGTTAGAGCTATTACTCAACAACTAATTATATTTTAAAATAAATATTTTTAAATAAAGGGCATGACGTTACTTCAATATCGAATGTTGTGGAAGAAACAACATTGAAAAATAATTTCTGTCTTTAATACTCGAGGTATCGGACAGATCTAAAAATAGAAAACTCTATTGATGTGTCTGTCTGTGTGTCTCTTTCTATGTATTTGTCTCAATCCATGTGTCTCTCTCTATCACTCTGTCCATCTATATCACTCTCAGTGTATTCCTGTCTGTCTCTATTACTCTCACTGTCTGTCTCCATCCATGTGTATGTCTGTCTATATCACTGTCTGACTCTATCAGTCTGTCTGTCTCTATCGCTCTCTGTGTCCGTCTCTATCCGCCTGTCTCCCTCCGTCTGTTTGTCTCCATCCGTGTGTCTGTCGTTATCCGTCTGTGTCGTTATCCGTCTGTCTATCTCTATCCAACTGTTTGTCTCTAATCATCTGTCAGTCTCTATCCATCTGTTTGTCTCTATCGATCTCTCTGTCCGTCAGTCCAACAGTCTGTCCATCTGAGAACACAAGATGAGAAAACTACCTAAATTATTAGTTGGATCATATGAAACTAATTTGATTAGTGTTATGTTGTCTGGAATGACTATTCTCCAATCAATCTGGCCCGGGTGCAACTTTGAAAGGAATTTTTTGAATTTTGTGAGCACATCATATGAAGCTCCTGAGCTATTTTAGATATTTTCAAAATAATCATTTCATGTAAATACAGTCACTCTATTTTATTTGACGTGAAAGGTAAAGAAAGAACATTTTAACTGTGAAAGAATTTGAACTGAACAATAATTTAAAGAATGGAAGGAACGAAGAGTTTAATAATAAGGCATTAGTTTCATTAAGCTTAACAATTTAAATATGTCCCCACGTGTTTGCTCTATGTAAGTAATAATGCGGGACCATAGCAATCAACAGGTTGTGATAGCGACAGGTAGAATCGCATGGCTTGACTGCCCTCTGGAGCGTACCTGCGAAATGAAAAGTTTGCGACTAGCTTGTCAACTTCGTCGTAATACCTGGGGCGAAGTTAACATCGGAGACTCAAAGTTGGGCGGCATGAAATGACTAAATCGATGGGCCCTTCTCACCCACGCTCTTCTGGAAACTTAGTTAACTATAAAGTGCCAATTGCTGGGCTTTGATGACGACACCGTATTTCTACTTTAATTGCTTTTAGACCAATTAATGTTTGTAATGTTAATCATATTACAAAAATATGTGTACACATTATTTTAATTTGTGCATTTTATTATGAGTGGTTCTTTAAACTTTGAAACATATAGAAACAGATAGCTACACACAGCCGCTCTATCAGTCACATATTTTGTCACATAATAATATGATACTTAGTCTTACACGCATTTAAAGATAACATGTATTCAGGAGTACAAACTGTGAACGAATCTACGAAACGAAAATAACTTTGTGGATTCGGAAGTAAGCTGTATACCTATTTTGTATACCTGTTCCTATTGGCGAGAAGAAGAGCACAATTACCCCTAGGTCATTTAGAAAAAACAGTACGTTTATCCTGTGCCAAACGTGACAATGTATCCAGCGGTTCGTTTACCTACTACAATAAGTGACCTAGTCATTTTATGAAGGAACTATCTGTTCCCGTGCGTACGTTACGCACTATGCAAATAATTGCTTTGAAGATGCAATGGCTTCATACTGGATCTCAACTTGAAGGGCCCTAAAGCATTAAAGGTCCGCCATGACGAGCTTATTGGCACACCAATTTAATTTTTACCTAGATTTTGCAATAAATAGAGGCGCGAAATTAACTTTACTGGTGTAACTTCAGTGTTTCGTACAAACCCTGTTGTAGGGTGAGGGAACCTTCTACAATGCACTAAAACATCTGAAAATATTCCCCCTAAATACTTAAAAATAAAACTCACATCCCAATAGGAGAAAAATAAGGCCCATCGTTTCTCGAGTATGCACGATTGTAAAGTATGTTCAAGGGAAGTGTGTGTTGTGGGTTTCACCGGCACATTATGATTTTCATACTTAATTAATAGATAGGAGTGGTGTGTGAGACAATGTCACTCAACACCGATCGTAGACCATTTAAATACCTTTCAAACGATACCACATATTTTTAAAAGGATTACTACTTCGATTGGAAAAGAAACAGTACTTCGACTGGACTCCGATTATAAATATCATGTGGAATAGGTCACTGGCCGTACAGTTCACAGAACATGTTTTAATTTTGTTAGATTTTCAAGATAAGTTGTAAGAGATATTTGGACCTACAGCATGGAAGAGAAACCTGGGTCAAATCTCTTTTATTGGCCATTCGTCTTCAATGTAGATCTAGTTGCTAAATATGTAGTGATAGATAAAATATGTAACAATTTGTAAAATAAAAATATTTATAATTCATTCAAAATGTCTTGTAAACTCTAAGCAATATTACTGAATGCAAATACAGTTGATTCTGGTTTTAGTGAACTTCTGGGGACTAACATTTTGGGTTCACTATATCCGAAGTTCATTATATCCGATGATGTCAAAATTAAATACATTTCTACATAACGATTGATTTTATTTACAAAGAGATTGAGCAAATTACATTAACAGCATGAACTACAAATTTCAATATATTTGTTGGTTCTTAAAAATCCGCCAAGATTGAAACTGAAGCAAGCAATCGCGCGTCGCCGGCGCCACTTGTAACCCACGCAGGACATGGTCGCAGTGAAACTGAGTGGCATTAGGTCATATGTAAGGTGCCCACTCCGGGTCCTCTACCTTCCCCTCAGGGGAGACTTCTTCCATTATGATCTTTGGCCGGTGATATTCTTTTCAAACTGCCGAATGTTGGAATTTGTGGCACTGAGGTGATGTATTTTTTCTAGGAGGGAATTCATTTCCTGGAAGTTGTATTTCCTACGTTCACTATAAATGAAGTTCAGTTTCACTAAAACCGAATCTTCTTATGCATATTTGTAATGCAAGTGAAAGGGAAACAGTGACTTAAGTTCACTATAACCGAGGGTTCACTATATTTGAGTTCTCTGTAACCGGAGTCGACTGTATTCTGTTTTCTTTTTGTGAAATTGTGAAACTATGTTATAAACCTGTAAAACTATGTACAGTAAAATCTGTCTAAACCCGAACTTGTATAAGCCACACACCTGCCTAATCCGGAGAAATTCTCTGGCCCGTGAAGTTAAATGGCATTTTACACAGCATAAAACGGAACCTCTTCAACGTGGAAACGGAACAGTTTTTCATGTCCTGCAGGAAAAAATCTTTATAAAACGGAATTCCACTAAATTTAATGCAATTGCCAGAGAGATACAAGATGCTATCAATGAAATGAATGCATCTGCAAACTTGTTTTAAATTCTCTATCCCAGTGACACGCGATTTAGTTGTGGCAGCCGGACATTGAAGGTGACGGGCATCAGCTGATAGCGTAGAAATCTACCTTCGGGTCCCTTTCCTCTCAAATCGTAGAGATTACGGAAATTCCCTCTCTTCCAACTATCTGAGCGTGGGAAGGTAGGGCATGGCTTCTATTCACGCGTCTCCCTGCCCTGAGTGGAAAATCATAACCCCACGACCAGATACGCATTGCTCATGATCATGAGAGTGTATCAGAAAGTCATAGTACTAGGTTGTGATGCACTGTGCGTTAAAAGAGTTAGCAATCTGTCCGAATACAGGCAGGAAGGGGTGTATTTTTCGACGAAAATAAGAAGACGCCTATGAAGAGTGTTTAAGATTCATTTGTTAATGATCCCTTACATAAATACGTTATATGTTAATGTATTTTGATAATTATAATAAAGTCATGTAATTTACTGCTTTCATAGCATAAATGTCAATATCAGGTCGTAAAATGGACAACCTTGTATAAAACGGAAATCTCCCTAAACCGGAATTATTTTGTGTCCCGATCAAATTAATTTCCTGGACGTTGTATTTCCCACGTTCACTGTAGCGGAGGTTCAGGTTCACTACAACGGAATCTCCTTATTTGGAACGTAAGTGAAACGGCTTAGGCAGATTTTACTGTATTAAGAAGAAACTCCGCGTGGGCGGAGGACTCACCTCTGGCCTCGTGGAACTCGAGCGCGATGTGGGCGTCGACGCCGAGCGAGAAGTAGTTGTTGACGACGTTGAGGGGCAGCTGCTCTTTGACGGGCTCGCTCTCGTCGTCGGGCGCGGCGCCGCCCGCCGCCGCGTTGCGCTCCACCGTCAGCTTCCAGCGGTCCAGCTGCACCACGTCGCTCGCCCACAGCTCCGTCAGGATCTTGGAGATGGGCTCGTCCGTGTAGCCCTGCGCCCACCACACCTTCACTCGCACCACGAAACCACCCATCCCTCTACATCCTGCTCCTGTGCATTCGTGTTTCGCGCAATACGCGCTCGCGGGTTTGTATGTTTGTCATAGTGTGTTCTTTGATAGATTCTTAGTCTGCAGCGCCTCTGACCGGGAGTTCCTAGGTTGGAGTCCTGACGACGGCAGGATTTTCGACGGCAGCTTTTCAGCAAGGTCGAATTCAGTCGCTGTCTGGAGGAGAATTCTAGCGGCCGTCTGCTCTGATCGGTAGTTTTCCGTGGTTTCTCCGATCAACACCAGGCGAATGCCGGAGCAGTATCCTAAAAAACGGGCCACGGCCCGCGCGCGATGTGTGTGTCCTTCCTCTTCCTTGTTCTATCCTCTCCCCTTACACACACACACACACACACACACACACTTACCCTTACAAGCACTACACTACCACATATTCCGGGAGACCGGGAGGTTAGAGCTTGTCCCGGCTGGGGCGGTGCCCCGCTGATGGGAGAGTCCTGGTTAGGGGGTAAGCCCATTAGCCGACGGTAGGTCGGCTCCGGATCTCGCCATCTAGTGGGGGAAGATCACCGTCATCACCCGAGAAAAAAACATGCACTTCACTAACGGGAATAATGACCAAAGCAGTTGACGCGCCCGGATACCCGAAACAATCAATCAATTGATTGTTAGTGATTACGGGCGCGTCAACTAATGAAATTATTAGTCCCGTACGTGTAGTGCTTGTTTTTCCATCGAGAGCTCGCGGTGATCTTCCCCCACTGGATGGTGAGATCCAGCGCCGACCCACCGTCGACTAGCGGGGTTTTCTTTAACCAGATATCTCCCCCAGCGGGACCCGCCCCAGACAGAACAAGTTCTAAGTTCTCGCCAGATCTCCTAGCATGACTGGTGAAGTAAGTTAATGTAAGTGTGTGTGTGTGTGTGTGTGTGTAAGGGTTGAGGATATGACAAGGAAGAGGAAGGAAATATCGCGAGCTGTCCGTGGCCCGTCCTGCTCCGGCATTCGCCTGGTGTTGATCGGAGAAACCATGGAAAACTACTGGTCAGAGCAGCCGGCCGCTAGAATTCTCCTCCAGATAGCGACTGAATTTGAACTAGCCGAAAAGCTGGTGTCGAAAATCCTGCCTTGGTCGCGACTTGAATCTAGTACCTCCCGGTTAGAGGCACTGCAGTGACATCTGTTTATACACGGAGTAGTAAGTGTAGCTCCCGGTAGTAAGTGTGTTATGTAAGAGTATGTATGTATATGTGTGTGTATGCTTGTGAATGTGTAGGATGTAGGTAAACGTTGAACGATCACAGACGTAGAAATTATGAATAATATAATTTCTTCTTTAAGGGCTTTTATTGGGTTAGAATTGATGTGTGCGCTCTTCCGTAAAACGTTCAGTAATAATTGAAATACCTGTGTGCAGTGTTTAGTGAGCTTTTGAAACTCTTGCACTCGTGAGATGATTAATTATTTAAGGATGACGTTAGGACAAAACACATTTAAAATTTGTAGAGAATCTATGTAAGCTGAATTATATGAAAACGAAACATGAAACAGGTATAAAAATTGATCATTACATCAGTTTTCTGGATGTATACAGAAAGTGGGTTTCCATTAACGATGTGTACAATTGAGCTTACCTGAAATCTCAGTAATGGATCATTAAATGTGAATACAAAAGAAAGTCGTCTTTATTACAAACATGAGTGTACATTCGTTTATGTTTATTTTTGAATTTTTTTCGAATTTATCAAAGTTTCGTAATTGTATTTCGTTTTCTAAGAAGTTTTATATTTTGTAACTGTACAACTTTGAATTATAAAATGAAAAAAATTACTCTTTTTTCTGTATTACGTACGTACATTTTCAAAAACAGTTTTATAAGTTGTACTATATTATTTTTTGTTAAATTGAGGTATACAGTGAAAAATATTGATTATGATCACATTAGAAAAAGCTCAACTGAAGACACAATGCTATCCTTGTGATACGCTGAACATGTAATAAATACGTCTACAATTTTTCGTAATATCTTTCCAGAATCTTTTGGGAATATGGCGTGGTCACTGACCACAATAAACCTGAGTTCATTGAACTACAGAAATGAATTTTCCCCACGCATTTGATTATAACTTAGAAGCAAGTGTTTTGTATAAGACATCGAACACAACACGAACGCGCTCGATACATATCGAATAGCAGGCACACTCAGGCTGACATTTACAAGCATAGCAACAGGTAGACACAGACGGAGTGCGGGCACGAAGCCAGGCGAACACATATACACTCACACACACATACCAAAGCGAACACAGCAGCAAGCAGACCGCGCCACAAAAGGCTACGTACAGGCACAAATGGAGGAGGTACTTCGTTTCATATGCTGCAGACGCAGTGAATTCATGCACTCTGAGGAAACAGATGATATTACGAATAACTACGACACAAATGGCGCCATACATTGCAATAGTAACACGGAACGTTCTGGAACATTCAACAGCGTTCCCAACATTCATTCCACACCATACCTCTGTTAAGAAGACGAACATCACGAACATCACGAACCAGTTGGACTATTGGCATCGGGATGAACATTATGACTCTTTTCTTGCACGCGAATAATTACTATCGCCCTGATAATTTTTAGAATGATTTAAGTGTAATTTAGGGAGAATATGTTCATCGATATAATTACGTAGGCTTCCGCGACCGGAATATGTCTCTTGGCTATCCGGGACAAGCCGCGTCAATCTGCTCGTAGCTGACGTTTCGGCCAACACATTGTGGCCTTCCTCAGAGCGTACTGTTGCTGCTGCTCAGCAGTACGCTCCGAGGAAGGCCACAATATGTTGGCCGAAACATCAGCTACGAGCAGATTGACGCGGCTTGTCCCGGATAGCCAAGAGACTATGTTCATCGCATTGCATCGACAGAAATTTTCTCTGATCTCTAATTTTCCCTTGTACGAAATGAATTGTGATAATTTCTAGGATAAACCATACCCGTTTTGCTTTTGAGCTACAACCGTTGTTATTAATAGACTTTTCAGTTGAATTCAAAAGATTCGGAGGATTTAGAAGATGGAGATGTATGCACGTGTCTGTAGAATAGAGAATAAACGTAAGATAGTGATCATAACTGGCGATTCAAAACTAGATATTTTCAATCGAAATTAAACCAAGAAATGCCCTTAAATGATTATATATTTAGCAAAGTAAATGAAGCAAGTTTTGAAGAGCGAAATTGGCGACGTTAGCATTTGATGCGCAAATAAAGAACTGCAGTGATCTGTAGTTATTCGTTTGGATTTGATAAAGGATTCATTATGCTCGAGTCCTCTGTTCTCAACCAAAGAGCAGTAGCTAACCTACGAACGAAGAATGCACTCACGCTATGTGTCTGAAATATCAACAAACAAAACGAACCATGTGCCACCTAACCCATCTTAGATATGAGTACCTCGTCGGAACCAAAAGCGAAGGATTAGACGATTATATATTAAAGTTTCGAAGTTTCGGGGACCTTACTTCTCTTTTCGTCGTAATACATGTTAGTTGTCGTCTTAAATCACCTCTAAGTCATTTCTATTTTCAAAACTCACAGTCACTTTCTCAAAAAATATTTTAACAGTTCACTCGTTAAATATAGAAAACACAATTATATTATTTTTTTACATTGTGTGAACTTCATTTTTACTATGTGGTTTATCAGTGTACGACAGATCTGTGATTTATCGCTGTAAAAACTCCATGTAATACTTTACTTAAAGTAAAGAATGTGATTTGTGATACGTTTGACAGCTGATCAATGATTATATTTTTGCACAATCCTCGTGTTAACGTAAGAGACATTGTGAAACTAATTGATACGTATTAGCTGTTTCTTCCAAAACTTTAACAAAAAATATTACTTTCAATTACATGTAATATTAAAGAGAAATTGCAATCGTATGGAAATATAGTAATTGGTTGTTCTTTCACAATGTTTAACATGAACTTTCGATTTCGACCGACAATCGATCAACAGTGCTAGGTGAATTAAACAATATACACGAAAGTTCACCATACAAAAAAATATAATATTATAAGTAGTTCGTAAAAAGTATAGGAGAAAATTTAAAACACATAACCACCTCGAATTACACATCTTCACAAAATATCTTCCATTTCGCGTAAAAGTCAATGTGAAAGCTAGTTTCGTAACGTGTTTCGAAGATAGCCAAAATACCACAAGATAAATTTCAACACTTCTATCGTTTCGAAAATTAAAGAGCATCTCCATCCCATACAGTGTTTCGGAAAGTGAAACGATTCATATTCAGTCTCATAGTTCAAGGTATAATTCAACAGTTTTCGGATACCTTTTAACATGGGAAAAACCAATTTTTGAACGCAATATTTAGCTGCATAAAGGAGAAGCATCTTTAGGGTATATCGATACGTTAAACTAGAACGCAAACGGAAATGAAGATGTATCACTGGAAATAAGCCTTCAAATGTTGTTTTTCTTTGATCAGTATCTTCCATATTATAATAATTTAATTCTTACCTAAATGTCTTAATAAAAAGTACGTAACAGATTATATTGAGGCTGATTGTTCTACCGGTGGCTAATAAAGCGTCGCATTGCACTAACGAAGAAACAGATGAACAAATCTTCATAGGCTTTCGTTAACTGTGCTGTGAATTCAAAGCACAATTTAAAATGAACACGAGAATTGATTATCTGAATAGATCGCCAAGAGAAGGCCTACCCAACAAGCTGGATTCAGTACATCGTTGCCCCCAAAATGCTCGAAGCATCCCCTGGCCTCTTCCTTCCCTCAACCCTTTCTCTTTTCCCTCTGTGAGCGGCCCACAGAGGGGAAAGAGCAAGCAGCAAAGAACCCCCTCAACAAATGTAGTCTTGCCAGAACTGAGCCTGAAAACTTGCATGTAACCTCGGTTGCCCTAGGCCGAGGCCCTAGGGCCATTGTTGTGGCCAGGCCTGGTCAAAAGAAAGAGAGCACACAGCGTCTCAAAATTAATGTTACAAACTTCTAAGGCATATAGGGAGGTCCAAATTGATAACTTATGCCAATGAACATGCAGTGAAAAATCTCTTATAAAGAAGTTACACAAATTACATTTGCCCCTGAAAGGTAAGCAACTCATCTTTCACGGCTGTTTGGCAGGTACGCAAAATCTGATACAGAACGTGTACCTGCAAAACTCCAGTGCAATATGAATTGACACTCAGTTGTGGGCAAATGCCACATATGTAATTACGAAATGTAGTATGAAACTATCCAGCACATATTGGTTGGTTAAAAGCTACCATCTTCGACCTCTCCGTAGAAGACCGTAGAAGTTCATAACATTTATTCTGAGCCCGTGTGCAGAAGAGGGCGGCGGTTGGCCGAGGGGACACTCACGCCGCCCCAGCCGAGCGAGCGCGCCAGGTCGTTGCCGGTGCCGAGCGGCAGCACGCCCACGGGCGGCGCGGGCGTCACGTCCAGCTGGTCCAGCACGCTCAGCACCCAGCCGGCCGTGCCGTCGCCGCCGCACGCCAGCACGCGCAGGTTGGGCACGCGCCGGTACAGCTCCAGCCTGCAAGCACACGCACGGCGCGCGCGAGCGCCCACGTTAGCACGCCCCCTCACTTCATTCATTCACTCAGTCGATTCTATCATTCATTCAAGCAATTCGTCTTAAATCTGGTGTTTTAATCATTTACGCAATTTTTTCGTTTAGCCAATTCATTCATTTAAGAAATAGTACATATCGTTTATTATCATTTCGTGCAATAATCGTACAATACACCATTACAGCTCGTTTATTTAGACAGTTCATTTCACCGACCAAGCCGACAGGCTCCTGACTGATCTTTCGATATGTGTGGAAGTGTAGTGCGCATGACTCTGTGAGAGTAAGGATAAAAGAGGGGACAAGGATGAGGAAGTGAAGATCACGTGCGGTCCGTGGCTTCATTATTTATTACTGCTCCGGAATTCATCTGACACTAACCAAAGAAAACAACATGGAAATCTATCGATTAGAGAAACTTAATGCCTGGAGTAGAAATCCCCTCCCGATAGTGGCTGAATTCGAACCAGCTATTTCGCTAGTCTCGAAAAAATACCATGTTAATTATACATATTAATTATATTACTATATATAAATATTGATTCCAACAAAAACAGTTGAATCGTAAATTCTGATCTTTATTATCGTTGTCTAAAAATTCAACTACTGAATGCAATGATAAACTTGCCGTTATAATTACAAAGTACAACAAAAAAAACTGTATCAAAGTCTACTCTAAAATATAAATGTATTTCACGCTTTCCGGTGTAGTGCAAAGTCATAATGTGCAATTCTTAGAAAGAGTTGTTCTAGTTTTTAATCAAGTTTGTACTCTCCTGCAGGAAATCAGAAAGGCAATTTCTAGTCCAGATCAAACCAGGAAAGTTCAAAACAATCATTGGGTCATTGATCAGTGACTGCCACGTTAATTTTTAACGAATTGGCAGATTGTTTGGCCGATAGACATTTTTTATTCTGTTTTAATTCATTCAAAATTTGACATACTTAAATCTTGACAATCCCCTATTCATGATCTCACTAAATCAGGCATGTCAAGGACGCGGGCAAGGTAACGAGCTTACTAGAGCATGCGGGTTCTGCGTCCAGAGAATTTGCGCGAGATTTTAAAGGAAGGGTTGTACAAAAGCTACGGAATGGCGGTCCGGCACTGGATACCTGGGTCATGACAGTCTTTGGGAGGAGTTACTTGACAATTACTGTCACAAATTTATCTATATTAATTCCCATTTTCTCTTTATGGCAAATATATGATCCATTAAAATGAAATAAAACATCAGTCCTATTCCAAATTCTCAATGGAGAGTAAAATTTAAAAAATGAAATCATAAGTATCTTGATTTGTAATTGTTGTTAACAGACAAATATTCTTGTCTGATAAAAGTGCTGTTCATCTGTAAGCGAGAATTGTTAACTTATAGGGACTTGCTCATTTATTTCACATTATTGCTAAATACAATAAATAACTGAATGATTTAATAACAGAAATGATTTAATAACACAAAAAGAAAACAAAGAAAGGACCCACCATTCATATTCATGTCACTCAACAAAGATGTTTATATAATGGAAAAATAGAAAGATAATAAATATGAAATAATAAGAAGTGAAGAATAGAAACATAATACTATTCTAGGTTATTTGATAGAAAAAATCTGGCAGACATATTTTCGTATAATCTACCTGGGGTCAATGAGATATCTACCACATAGTATTAAATGTAATTTTAATATGATTACATATAGCCAAACACGTGTTTCGGGAACACTCTTCCCATCCTCAGTGGTTCTACAATTTTAAGTACATAAACAAATTACACATGTATAAACGTCAACAAAATCATATATAAACTAATGAACAATAAAATAATTATTTAAAATTAGTACTTACCCAAGTAACACAGATTAAACACAAGTTCATGGAAAGTCGTCAAAGTACGACGCCATTTTGATCGTACGCTGTACGAATGCAGACTGCGGGAAGGTTAGGGAGGAAATGAACGGATGGTAAAACTAGTCAATTAATAAATTTATGATGGGCTGGATTTTACTATGGATTGTTCATTGAGACATAAAAGGTTGGGATTTTTGCATAATTTTAAGATTTCTAAATTTTCCAAAACATTTAATTTGGTACCTTTATTTTCGAAATGTAGAATTTTGAAATTAGTATCAGGGTCGAAAGAGTGGTTATTTTGAATAAGGTGGTTGGCAAATGTAGAATGATCTTGTTTCAGTCTCCAAGATCTGAGGTGTTCCTCTAGCCTACAGGAAAACTTCCTCATATTAAGAGAATTTAATCATATTAAAATTACATTTAATACTATTGTGGTAGATACCTCATTGACCCCAGATAGTTTATCATGGAGTACCACAAAATCTCTGCTGCCACCACAGAATTTATATTTTCGTATGAGTCCATTATTCAACGCCGCGCGCCGCTTCACCTAGCGCATGTACACCGCTTTCTGTTTTTCAAGGGGAAATGTGACCGGAGTCAGGAGAAGTTGCCCGTAGGAGCGCCGGGCTCCCCAGGCGCGCAAGTTGCTCGTGCGGGTACGGTTTGACGTACCTGCCCTAGATAATTAAGTCATTAAAAATTTAGTTTATAATTGTCATTAATTAATTAATATATGATAAATTTGTAGTATTTCATTTTAAGCGTGTCCAAAAATACTTGTAGTTTTAGTTATACACGTAATACACGAAATTAGAATTGTGAGAGGGGAAATAACACCAATCTTCACAATAAGTGATTTACTCTTTCCGTACTTAGTACTTTTGACTCAGAAAATTAGCATTGTGTTTCATAATTGAGATAATAAAGAGCAACTTCATATTGGGTATGACATCTCTCTATTTTTTGCAGAGATTTTTGGTCAGGTTGAAGTTTCGTTTCATCAACCAGGCTTTTGTTCCGGAGCGCAATTCGCTATCGAACGAATAACAACCTGAAGTGACGCCGGGTATTAATTTGATGGCGACGGCCGCCAGCACTGAATGTATTCATCGAATCGCACATATCCATAAAATTTCGCATTTAATTAATATTTATCTCGTCGCATGTGATCGATGCTCAGAGCCGATCGGCTTCGCCTGGTGAAGGCATTCGGAGATGAGCAAGCTGGAATACCCTGTCGGAACTGATGGAATTATGAAATTTATCTTGTGTGATGCAGTGATGACCGGATGTATTGGCGTTTGTATTTGTGAGTCGATATATATATATATATATATATATATATATATATATATATATATATATATATATATATATATTATCTCCCTACGTAATAAATACTAACTCTCATTTTTCGACGTAAACCAAACGTTAACTTACTTAGGGGATGAGCATTGCTGAACACGAATTTGGCAATGAAATTGTCAGTTTGACGCTGGTTTCATTTATACTCGCAATTGGTAATATTTAAAACGAAATATTTGTTCATTGTATTGCAATTAAATGATACTATTTTTAGTATTAATAATACGATTTTTACTTTCACTAATCTCGCTTTTGTAATCTTTAGCTTTTGTAATGTTCAGCTTGCTTTTGTAAAAATATCCTCTTCCACGCATATAATACGTAGTGCAAGTTATAACCCGATATTAGACTTTTGGGGTCATCTGACAGTGTATATTGACATGGAACAGTCTGCCTTACTGTCAACCTTAGACCAATGAGAAACCTTGAACCGGCTTCCCAATGTAATTAATATCTATATCTCTGTGTAATATAAGCTTTCGAATAGACAAAATGTTTGTAATAAACTTTCACAAAGGTGTATGATTATTGGTGTATAGACTTGAATAAAGATGTTTATGAATTGTAATATCCACAATAACCTGCAGCCAAAAGGGGATTAGCTAGTGGTGCTGTTTGTAAATTTATAGCAAATATTCTGCTATAAAATTGGATTGTAAAATTTTTATATAAAACTTTTGTGTAAATTTATTGTGAAAATATCCTGCAAACATGACGTGTGGAGTGTGAAAGTAGTATTACAAAAACAAAGAGATTATTTCTCTTGTTTGCGCTCTGGAAGTGTACGAGCACTCGTCGTCGCTCTCCCTTCTCTCTGATTGATTGATTGATGGGGGATTTAGTGTGTTTCAAGTGCTAAGGACATTACTCCCGTATCTGTTTTCATTGTGAGATGGCGGTGATCGTCCCGCGCTGGATGGTGAGATCTGGTTCTGATCTACCGTTGGCAAACGGGCTTTCCCTCAACCAGATATCTCCCACCACACAGCTCCAGCCGGGACAAACTCTAAGCTCCCGACTGGTCTTTCGGTATGTGTGGTAGCGTATTATATGCACTAGCTCTCTAGCTAGTGTCGAAAATCCTGCCACCTTCGGTACTCGAACCTAGGCTCTCCCAGTCAGAGGCACTGCAGTGACGTAGTGCAGTGCATGCACTAGCTCTGTAGCTAGTGTCGAAAATCCTGCCACCTTCGGGACTCGAACCTAGGCTCTCCCGGTCAGAGGCACTGCAGTGACGTAGTGCAGTGCATGCACTAGCTCTGTAGCCAGTGTCGAAAATCCTGCCACCGTCGGGACTCGAACCTAGGCTCTCCCGGTCAGAGGCACTGCAGTGACGTAGTGCAGTGCACTAGCTCTGTAGCCAGTGTCGAAAATCCTGCCACCGTCGAGACTCGATCCTAGGCTCTCCCGGGCAGAGGCACCGCAGTGACATCAGTAGATGCCCTGAGCCACCCCTCCTTTGTTGCATAATGTTTGCGGAGCAGGCGCGCGAAGGGAAGGCGGAGGCGTCCCGTGCTGTCGGGGGCGTGGACGACGGGTGACAGGCAGGCGGCGGCGCAGGGGGCGTGGCCGGGGGCGGGCAAGCGGCAGAGGCGCTGAGACCCTGCACGGAGAAAGGTGAGCGAGTGCGAAAGAGCGGCGAGAGACAGGACGGGAGCGGGTAAACCTGGCGAGGGGAAGGGTTCAAAGAAAACCCTAGAAAGTCCGAAAGAAATTTAATTATAACAAAGAGGTGAGAAACGGAGTATTTAGAATGGAAAATTTTAAAAACGATCGTCTAAATATATTGGAGTAGGAATTGAAAACTCAAGAGAGGAAATTCGGAAAATACTTTACGTACAATAGAACGAAAAAGAACAAGAAGAAAAAGAATGAAAAATGAGAAATTCGATTGGAGAGAACAACCCTTCTTACATTTTTGAAGAAAAAACTCCCCCTGCCCAACGCGATATAGATCGTTTCTGTTTTTCAGTTTCATTTTTCTTTTTTTCTTTCACAAAATTTCACATTTCTTCTTTCACAAAATATTTAGAATTACTTTTTAACAACTGAAGACACATGGCGATCCGATCAGTCATGAACCTGCTAGGCTAATTTTTCCGAGATCAAGCAATATATGTGAATTATACCGCGAAATTGATTCATGCGTTTAAACAGTATTTACGTACGCATAATAGTACATATATTAATGCCAATGATACGGCAATAACGATTAAACATTATAATGTTTGCGACGTTCTTGATTCCTATTTTATGGTTTTGAATTTGAAAGTAACCAAAATGTTTTACTAATTTCATTCCTATTCTTGCATTTAAAATGTCATGGGTAATTCTAGAGAGTAAGTAAATAATACGTAAGCGACGGACAAGACCAGAAATGCGTTGAGAGCTAATCTTAGAGCCTGCAGAAGACAGCTTGACAAAACGAACACGATATGAGCAATGTAGAGAAGTCTTCGTACGCATCCGCGACTGACCTTATCCCTACCCCTGCCCTTATCTCTGACACTTCTACCTCTCTTCCTACCTCTTCATCCACCTCTGCTACCCCAACTACCCCAGCCTCTCGCCGCGCCGCCCCCACTCCATCTACCCCGCCCCCTCCGTCCACTTCACTCCTGTGCCGCGCCCCTCGGCCGTTGTTAGCAGGCGTCCGACACCCTAATATATGCGGGTTTAAATTCGGCGCCTGCGGGGGCGTCGGGAGCAGGGGTCGGGGAGGGGCGGGGGAGGGGGAGGCGGTGCTCCATTGAGCGGCGCAAAGGGCGCGCAAGGAGCAGCAAGACGCGCCGCCCAGCAAAGGTCAGGACATGCGGGCTCCGGAGGCTGGCGCTGGGGCTTTCCATCAGAAGCACTCTGCCAAAGATGTTGAAACAGGTCGGGGAGGTGCGAAGGTTGATTGATTAATTAATTGATTGTTAGTGATTCCGAGCGCGTCAAATACTAAGGTCATTTGTCCCATAAGGGTAGTGCATGCTTTTTTCATCTGGAGGAGATCTTCCCCCACTAAATGACGAGATCCGGCACCGACCTATTGTCGAATAGCGGGGTTTTCCCCAACCAGGACTCTCCCACCAGCGGGGCACCGCCCCAGCCGGGACAAGATCTAAGCTCCCGACCGGTCTCCCGGAATATGTGATAGTGTAGTGCTAGTTAGTGTAAGTGTGTGTGTGTGTGTAAGGGGAGAGGATTGGACAAGGAAGAGGAAGGACAGATCGCGCGCCGTCTGTGGCCCGTTTGGTAGGGTACTGCTCCGGTATTCGCCTGGTGTTGATCGAAGAAACCACGGAAAACTGCCGATGAGAGCAGCCGGAAGCTAGAATTCTCCTCCAGACAGCGACTGAATTCGACCTAGCTGAAAAGCTAGTGTCGAAAATTCTGCCGCCGTCGGGACTGGAACCTAGGACCTCCTGGTCAGAGGCACCTCCGTGACATCAGTTGATTCACTGAGCCACGGCTTCCGGTATCTGTGAAGGTGTGCGATGATTACGTCCCGAACGTTTTTGACGTAAAAGTGTTAGAAATATCGATTATAATATTTATGACCTAAAAATACGAAAATATGATCTTAAATATGACTTGATTTTTTTTAGTTGCGTTTCCGAAACCTTCAAAATTTTTCCGGTGTTTAAATAACCATTATATTAAAAATATACTTGTAAAATCTAGTACTTTCCCAATTCACCCCTTCTACTTTGGCGCCCCACGAAGACAATTGTACCTGCTAAAGTTAATCATAGAAGCAGTTGACCTTTACACAAAACCGGACAAAAACAACTCTTTCTTCGAATCTGGTGCCTTCTACGCTTTCATTTTCTCTTTTAGAGCGTACCCTCATAATTCACACACACACACACACACACACACACGTGTGTGTGTGTGTGTGTGTGTGTGTGTGTGTGTGTGTGTGTGAAGAATATGGCAAAAAGATGACAAATGAACGCAAAATGAGAAAAAGACAAAATATGACTATATGATACGTGAAAATTGCATAATTTTTGTCATTATAGATAAAATCATGCTTATCTTATATTTCCCATCTATCGTTTTGAAACGAAAGGGGACTTATTTCTTAAACAATGTGACTGGCATTGCAAACATTTTGCTTTTAATTTTTCTTTAACCCTTTAACGCTAATTATAATTTTGGGTGCATATATCTCTGGTGGCATATTTTTGCAAATTTTAGTGCTAAACCTATGTTGCCAAATTATAATAGTAGAGTGCTCCAAAGCGCCAACCGCTGGTTATAAGAACATTTTTATTTAAAAATGTAGCAAAACTGTTAGACCGTAGTTGCAGATCCCCCATCAGCTTCGATATTGAAAGTGTTTTAGAGAGAGGACGAGAAAACGCAGAGCTGTGATCTCGATGTGGGTACGACGATGTATGATGACGTTCAAAAGTTATCGTTTTGAGAAGAATGTTTATTTTGTTGCTATAATTTGAATAACATAGCAGAAATGTAACTTATCTTTCCAAGTTACTTTTGAATTAGTTTTCAACATTTTTGCACCCGATGTAGAATGATTGAAGACACTCTCTGTCCTGGGATGGAAACTATGTTTGGGACTGCAATTGTAGAGAGAACTGTAAAGCAATAGCGACGAAGTATGAACAGATGTAAGGCAAGGCGACGAGAATACATGGATAAACTCTAGTCCAGCCGTTTGAATTGCATTTGTCAAACGGAAGCAGAAGTTTCAGCGAAGATACACCGTACAGGTTATGGTTTCAATTCATGAGGCCGTTCAGATCAATCTATATTACTAATTTCCAATGCGCCCAATTGGAAATTGGCCCCGTTCTCCGATTGTGATAAAACTTTCTCAACTTATCGCCTGCACTTGCGTGAAGAATATAGGCGTAGTACAATGGGAAGGTGCGTATGTCTGTCACATGTAGACGCACAATGTGGACGTTGTTGATTTGATGCGTTATTGCTAACTCAAGCGCCCCTGAATAGAAGCTCTACGCAACCCGCCGCACCGTCAAGTATTAAGCGCGTCTTTGGTGCATATTCTGCCCCTGCGATTGTGACATATCGGCCGGGATTTTTACTTGAACGTTATCTCGGACAAGAATCAAGATATTCTAAAGACCTACTACATCCTCCTTAATTAGCTGTAAGTCAGGTTCCAACATTTCTAAATTAAATATTTATGATTTTAATTTAAATATTGTATGCATTTTTCTGAAGGACCATTCTTGGGTATCCTTAGTTGTTATTGTCTTATATTGTAAATATTTTTGTCTTCAAGCATTGTTCATGTATGATGAAATGTACTTAAAACAAAATTGTATATACTACGTATCATAAAAACCCCTGAAACACATAATAATGTCGAACAAGGATAATAAAAAATATTTAAAAAATCTCGGACAAGTAAATGAAACTTCTCCAAAACAGTGTTAGAGCGAATGCATGCCCAAACTTGAAGGAGAACGTTTTAACAATAGGATACTTGACATCCATATCTAAATCAGGACATAGAACAAATCCATACTCGCGAGAGTCTTTTATGTATTACGTTTTTTCATAGCGTAGCGTATAATGTGATTAACAATCACGTGACCAGTAGCGTGTGAAGTGCAACACATTGAAATAGTGAAGCATTGCCAGGTTCACTAGTATAATATAATAATAATGCATTGCCGTTACAAACTCTGCGAGATGGTATGTGCTGTAGCATCCTTAATTTGGTATTCTTGGAATATAAAGAACGGTTGTACTGAATTCAGAGTTTACTACCATGCTATGGTATTTCAGTATACGTGAAGACACTTCTTGCAGAAATATTAAATATTTTGTTGGGTTTTACGAAAGTACTGTTTTTGTTGCTCTTGATCAATGAGTGCTCTTTTTTGGAAAACTAATACGTGTGGTTTTGTTCAACACCGTTCTTCCTGTTTTAGTCCACTACTTCAATTCATTCATCGTAAATTTTCGAAGCCACACACATTCACAGGAGTTAGTACTTCATCGCAAGCCATTGCAGTATTCTTTCATTATCTTGATTTAGGGAGTGTGAACAAGGCAATAAAGTTTCGCAATAATAATGGAATAATGGAAGCATAGAGGGTTGTCTCTGCCCAGTCCATTGCTATTCCTTTTACTTTTTCGTATTTGTACACATACGATATGAAGTAATTTATGTAGTGCAGAAAAAGTTATGTAATATTACTAAAAATTGATTTAGAGAATTCAGCGGAAATATATATTTTGCAGTCACTGACACAGATTGTTTTCAAACGCGTCTGTCCATCTGAGTTCAACACCAGCACCTAAACTATTCACAGTAATTTTTTTTCCATATCATTATTCCACGAACGATCTGGCTCGAATCTAAGTCCTGCGATTTGGAAAAAACTTTTTTAAATTTTGGTGGTACTTAACGTGGAGTCCAAGGATATTTTCAAAATTTATATTTCTCATAAGACTTAAGTTAAAAACACGTTTTAAAATGGCACATGTGCAATTTTCACTCTTACCCTAAATTATCGATATTTGCAAAACATTGAAATTGTCTGAGCCCCTTCGAACATTTACTTCATTAAAGATAGATATTTCTTCAATGAATGAAATTTGTTCATCATAATTAGTTCTTTAAATTAGTTTCGTGTGTATTTTTTCGAAAATATGAGTAATTTTTGCGTAATTTTGAACGAAATATGGGCAATATTAAAAACTATATTTTCTCGAAGACACTTTTTTTACATTTTTGTACCGTCAGAACTAACTGCACTGCATAACATGGCATCAACACTAATTTGATGTATACTTTTGATTTTGCAAACATTACAAGATGGATTTTTTAAACATCTCTCATGTCGTTAATTTTTACATTACAGACATTATACATTATTGGATTTATGCATACAAGTCTTTCAAGTTATTTTTGAGGAATATTCCCAAAAATTCAAAAGTTGTCTGTGAAATGAGGTCAAAATTGGGCATTTCACAAAGGGTTGAACATTTTCTCGAAATTGGCAATTATCTATGAAATTTTGCATGCATTCCACTATTCTACAATATTCCTAATATCATATTTTGTTTTTACGATTAGGAGACCAAAAATTGAAAAAAAATGTATAAGTAGTGGTGCTACAAAATGGTATAGACTTTCTCGGAAGAGTTACTTTCCTACTAGAGACTCCGAAGCTACAAACCAGGTACCGACGAATGGCGGTCGGTAGATTGCGGATTAGGAGGGGCGGCATATATGTCCGAACTATCATATACATTTTACATCGTCAAAATATATCTTGAATGAGGGAAACTATAGCTTGTAGTGTATAACCGATTTGCACGCATGGGGATTTCTATCCTTGTTTAAGGCAACTTGATAACGGAAGATACAATTATGTTCACGCGAAAATAATATATTCCGTAAAAAAAATATTTCCAACAAAAAAAGTAATTTATGAAATCAGAAGAAAGGGTCAGCATTCTTTAGGTTAGTGAATAGGTGCGGACTTAGCCGAACAAAACCCTACTAGCAGCACGCTGTATCCTCCCAACTCTCAGTACACCCACTCTTCTTCAAGCTTCCATTGGCTCGCATCCACGAACTACGTACGGATTTGTGATAGTTCACGATGCGACCCATTCTAAAAACATTTATCTTTTGCTTAAGAAAGTACACAAAACTAAATTCTTCCCAAAAAATTGTGCTGGTGGTAAACACAAATTAAACGAGTCAATTTATACGTTACGCCAGTTTATACGGTCCGTTTAATACTTTCTGCAACTTTTCCCGATTTTTTTTTGTGGGGAGGGCGCCGCTTTAGAGCTCTTATGGAGAAACCATTGGAACAGACTCAATTAGCTCAGAGGTTACAGAGTCGTATTACCGTTTTCGGTGCAGCTACATTGACAATTCTAGCCGCCTGATATTATTATCGGTAGTTTTCGGTGGTTTCTCCACTCAAAGCAAGTACATGGAGCTAACTGCATTAAGAAACGGGCCAAGGCACGCGCACAATCTTTCCTTCCGCTATTACATGCATTACACTACGACATATATGGAAACGTTGACTCTCTTCCGGTTGGGGTAGTCTCTCTTTGGAGGATCCTATCGATGGAAACCCCTTGCAAGCTGACGTGTCGTATCAGACCTCTCGTTTCAGGGAGAGAGGAACAGCGCCATTCCAGTGATATAATATTCACTACACTTGTGGGACTAACCATCGTAGCAGATGACGCGCCCGGAAACACGAAATAATCAATGAATCAATGAATGGGTTTTGAATTAATGAAAGTGGGCCGTGGGAGCACGGGGGCCCGGCGCAGGGGCTTCAGTGAGTGCGGGCGGCGGCAGGGCGCGTCGGCGGGGGCGGACGCAGAGGAAGACGTTGCACGGCACGAGCAGCGACCACGCGATCATTGCGGCGCCCCCCCCCCGCCCCCGCCCCCGTCTCCACCCACGTCCCCGTCCCCCGCTCACGCCCACGCCCCGTCCACGCCCCCGCCCCCGCCCACGCCCACGCCCCCATTGGCTCTCTTCCTCAGGATCCCTGGGGTTCCGCCGAAGGAAGGGCCGCGCCTAATTCCCAGTGACATCGCGAGAGTAGTTCGGCGAAGAGGGCAGAAAGGTCAGCTACACATTCATTCGCACGCAAGGGAAATGTTCACTAGGATTTGTGTGGAGAAATAAAATTACAAGTGGGGCGAATTCTATTTTGTTCAGATTCCAAATTTTAATTTTCAGTGTTCTGGAATATTCTACACTTCAAATCGTTCGAATTCAAGAAATAATACATTTTTCTTGATGATGTGACTTATGGATTATATTATTTTAGAAATACGAATTTTAGTTTTGAATTTTAGCACCTACGTTACTTATTAGTGGATGGAGCTCGTCTTCACACACAAATACCTCTTGAGTATACGAGACGCAAATGTAGAAATTAATCAGACTCATATTTTTCTATATTTCGTTTCAATAGCTACAAAATATTTGGGGATTAGGTCTTTATTAATTAAAATTCAAAGTTTTCAATTGCTCTACCACAAGTGTCATGTTTCCAACCTCAATGTAATGATACGCGAAGCTTTGCAGTTGATTTGTCCAAATGTGAATTCCATTTTTTTAAAATATAGAATCATGTGTAATAAAAAGTGTGTAAATTGTTGTAATGTTAAAGTGTGTAAATGGTATTCTGAATTGCTAAACATTTTAGCATGCACTTCTGCACACAATTCTCACGTGCTAACGACCTGAAAAAATAGCAAGAGCATCACACCGAAAAATCCTTAATGATATCGATTTTCCTGGTTTTAGTTGCTTCAAATGAAATTTAAATACATAATTTGATTTTAATTCGTTATTAATTACTCCATTACTGAAAATCTATATAGCACATGATGAATTACAAAAGAATTTAAATATGATCAGACAAACGTAAATATCCATCAGAACGAGTCGCAGTTCGTTTGAAACATGTGTCAGTGTACATTAATGAAAACGTCAGTGTATTTAAAAACGAATGTCCGTATTCGGTGAAACCATAATAATATTCAACTGCAAGCAATTGTAAAAATTTAGCCATATACTTTATGTTTAGTAATTAATTTATGTAGGAATCAATGGCAACGTATGTTTAGAATACATCAGAATACAATGGCATGGTACCAGGAAACATATTTTCAAGCGAATTTGACATTACATTGCAATCGAAAAGCAGAGTGCACAGATTCATGCATTCACATGAATTTCAACTTACAAGAAACGTCCGTATAAGCTTAATAATTGCTATACACGCACTTCAGAACGAAATTGCATATTTATTGAAACAAATATAAAATAAATGTAAGACACATTTAATCTTAGGATGTATTCCAAGGAAAGATATGTAATTAAATACATAATTTTGGATGTAGTGATGTAACTAAGCGGATGTCAATAATGTTTTCACTGACCTCGTTGACTCTCTACCAGAAGAGGACGTCAATTTTCAACAAAGTTATTGTGAATAAACTCCCATACAGCAATGTTCGGATTTATTTTGTATATTTTACAATATATGGGGAATTCTCTTTTCATGCCTGCCGCCATTTCATGGAAGTGCTACCTTTGATCAACGAAGGGTTGGAAACTACCACTATAAGGGTTGATCGCCACCAGAGCCACTATTTTCGCCATCGCTGTCGCCTTGACAAAATAGCCCCACTGTTCCTCAAGCTCTTCTCACAACCAGCCTAACCATCTTGCTTATAATGATATCGCTTTACACTTGACTAGAGTACAAGAAGTAGTTCATTTTACCTTGTCTCTTTCGAGGCTTCTGTAAACCACCACTTAGAAGGATGTGCCTTCCAGTATACCAAACCATTTGACTCTTATCGATTCTTCGTCCCTCCGACTGAGATTGGCAATCCTCCACACCCAATCATCATGGTACTTGCTCTCATTCCCCCACTCTAACCTCCAAGTGGCCCATATTTTCGTTATGTACGTACTAATCCGTACCAGTGCAGCCCGTTTGCGAGTCGTTAATCAGCCGGAGGAAGAGCGTTGCGCTCCACTATGTCCCTGAGAACAGTCTGAAACGCAACTGGTGTGGCCAGTCCCAGAGAGTTAACAGGAGGGCAAGTTCTTGTTTGTGACCCTTAATCATTTAACGTGTCCCTGGTTCACTGCTCAGGCTTCTCGACCTCATAGGTAGGTTTGAAAATATTGTTTGTTATTTGAAAATATTGTATGTTATAGAGATATTGTTTGTTACGTGTTGGACAGCCCTCCATGCCAAAACACATAGCTTAATATTCCTGATCAAACGGGATTCGAACCTGTTTCCCCCCTTGCCGACTCCATCCCTATGCTCAAGCTTTAGCGCTGTTGACCCTCCAGGACGGTCACCAAACCTTTATTGTCCCCTCCCCCGCCATCGGCTCCCTTTTTTGAACACGATTGAACCGGCTAGTTTGGCTCAGGGGAACAAATGAAACCTCCCAAGTAAATGTAGGTCGGCGCCAGATCTCACGTTCTAGCTGGATAAGAACTCCACCACTACACGTTATACTATCCACAACGCTTACGGGAATAATAATCATAGAATTTGAGATATTTATCACGAAGTAATAAATCATTAACAGGAGAGTCAAGAAATGCAGGCGGCCACGCGGGCAGTGACTTCCGGCAGTGCTACTTGCTTTTCTCGTATCGTAAAAACATTTTAAAAGCCCTATACCTTTACGAGTACATATTATTCAGAGTCGACTTTCAAAACGAATTCAGTGTGCTGCTACCACTGAATTCATTGAATTTTTTCCCTACAAATAAAGTCTCACTGTCGAAAAATATATTCCGTTCCCTTTTTTCATTTTTTAACATAAAAATATTTAACACTTATTTCCAGAATTACTAATGCTTTTTGTTGTCTAATGTCACCTTATACATTTATGACAATGAAGAAGCATACTTCTGACACTGCAAAAATGAAACTGATAATTGAAATGAGCAAGAGAACGTTGACACAAGACGATTCAGTATGTGCCCCCTCCCCCAAGTCAGAGTAAAACGTAATTCTACAGAGCTTCACTTGTTTAGGAGGAAAAATAAATTTTCGTCGCTGAAAGCGTGTTGATACTTCGTCCATCCGCTTAGGGGTTAAATTAAGAACCCAAATGCGCCGCGAGCCACAAACTTGCATTGCGATGCCACTGGTCCCTACGCCAAGTCAAGCCTTTTAAGTGGGGACTACATTTACTACGACCACGTGCAATCCATGATTCGTTGTTTAATCCACAAATAGTGGAGAGGAGACGCCGAGTCAACAAGCTCTTGACATTTGTTAATTTTTCAACTGTCAGAACAGATGGTCACTGGAAGAGAAAAACGTCCTATGTCAAAAAAGAACATTTTTAGGAGAGCAAAAAGTCTTTTTCTTGCGCTCATTTGGTTGTAGTGTCTCCTTTCAGATCAGTTGTAGACATACAATAATGTGTGACGAGGTGAAAATCCTAAATAGAAACAGTTTACACCAATAAAAAAGGCGAAATTTTTAAATAAGACCTTTTGCACTGTAAGGGGCGAGGTGAAGGATTGTTGTTCCCGAGGGCTTCGTCAACATTAAGCTCTTTTAGGTCAATCGAGTGCAGCGCATTGTCACTGCGCGTCTAATACTAATGTTCTGGGAATGTAGCGCGAGTGTGTTGTCGGTTTTCACATTCCTTCTCTATACTACAAGTTTTATAATCGCCACAATAAAACGATTTCTAATTTTCGGTCGTGAAATCCGCGTTTAGAGGTCTTTTCGAGTGTCTGAGTTTGAAAGAACACTTTGTTGGTAGCCCTCTGGCCTCATTTCCACCCATAATGTGTCTGGGCAGGAGTTTCCCATTGCTGTCCTAGTGAAGGTGTTGGCACAAAGGATGAGTTGGGGAGCGGGGAGGAGGAGCGGGGAGGAACGGGGAGGAGCGGGGCGGAGTGGGATTGTGAAGGACGGGAGGAGCGGCGTGGGGTGCGGTGGGATGAGCTGAGTGGGGTGGGGTGGGGAAGAACGGAGCGGGGTAGGTTAAAGCGTGGGGGGAGCGGAGTGGGGCGGGGCGGGGGGGAGGAGCGGTGCGGGTTGGGGTGGCGAGCGGGGTAGGGTGAAGCTGGGCGGAGAGGAGAGAGCGGAGTGAGGCGGGATGGTGCGGGTAGGAAGGAGCGGAGTGGTGGGGAGAAGTGGGGCTGGGTGGGGTGGGAAGGAACGGGAGGAGTGAGTTGGGGAGGGAGGGGGCGGAGCAGGGGTAGGGTGAAGCTGGGCGGGGAGGAGAGAGTGAGTGAGGCGGGTAAGGAAGGAGCGGAGTGGGGCGGGGAGAAGTGGGGCTTGGCGGGGTGGGGAGGCACGGGAGGAGCGAGGTGGGGTGGGGTGGGGAGGAGCGGGGTAGGGTGAAGCTGGGCGGGGAGGAGAGAGCGGAGTGAGGCGGGATGGGGTGGGTAGGAAGGAGCGGAGTGGGGTGGGGAGGATTGTGGCGGGTGGGGAACCGCGGGGCGGGGCAGGGCGTGGCGAGGGCGTGACTGGGGGCGGGGCGGGGGCGCCCTCCAGGCACGATCTCGTTGCACGCGGGCGCAGGTCGCGTGTGCAGGCGCCGCTGGCAAGTGTCGGCCCACTCCCCCTCCTCGGCGAAGCGGCGCGGGGGCGGACCTGGTGTCGGCCGCTCTCGCACGCTGCCTATTAAAGTCTCTGACACGTTTATTTTCGACCGGCATTCCCCCGTGCAGTATAAAGTAGGTGCTATGTCCCGAAACACAGTTTCGCCCTCCTATATCATCAAGCGGGAGGCGGTTGAGGATGTGGTTAGGCTGCTTTCTTTCGGTATCAGGGCTCTCCTAATTTGGATAACGCCCGGACAACTCAGTCCAGCAGTTGTTTATGACCGTTTTAGTAGACTTAGGAACGTTGCTTCAAGAGAAGTGCTTCTCAACACGCACTACTAATTCTCTTCGTCCTTACTTCATTCGGACTGGACTGTCTTCGATTTCAGAATTTTGTCTTCGTAGTTTTAGGAGCAGAGCATGCTCTTCAATAGAGCACATGATACATTTGTTGGAATTACAAAAACATTTGTAAGGATATTTTCTATCATAATCTGCTTCGAGGATCAATGATATTAAAGATACTTTTAGATTATGTCTTAACATTTTCTTACAGTTCGTTTTGTTAGCTTGGTTTTCTATTGCATACTATAATATCTTTATTTACAGAGAGAGTTTACAACCGTAGATTCGATCATAAGATTTGCCATTTCCATAACATTTTACAGCTTCTTTCATTTGGACATCTTTTCTGCTTTTTAATTATGAGATTGTCTCTGAAATATGGTTATCCTTAAATCCTTCCTTTATCTCGAACCCTTCTTCGAAATCTTACTTTATGGCGGATCTAAAAGGCTTGAAATGATTTAAAATCTTTAGATTCTACAATATTTATCGAATGTTTCTCATCAGAACAGAAAATACTCGAGGATAATATAAAGCAAGACAACTTTAACAGATCCTCTTAAAGAACGAGAAATTTGAATGACTCTCGTGAAGTACATGGAGATTCGAGATGTGAGTATCCACAACAAACTGAATATATTTTAAGGGTAATTTCTTTTGTTTCTTCTGCGTTTCTACCTTCGGAGTGAACAAGTTAAAAATACAGAAGGTACTTAAAAATCTTCGGCAGACTTTTCTTTACGATATCACAAATTACCAAGCCGTTGCATACCATTATTTTGTAACGTTGTTATTGATGTTATTACATTTCTTTTAAGGTTATAAGATTAATTTTTGCGTCATCTTTTGCGTAATTACGAATATCATAAGGTTTTATGACCTTCACCATTACGGTGCGCAAAGTGGCTCTCCTGGGGTTCAATATGGGGAGACAAATTACCGGGCAAAGATACGAAGAGCGGTAAGAATATCGGTAGTTATCCAGTCAAATGTGCACGACTCTTCGTTGCACATAAGAAAGCTTACTGGCCACCCGGTCGACTTTACAAACGTCATTATTCTCCTCTTGGTCTCACCGGTAAACAGGGAACTATGAGGCCCCTTTGCCGTGTGTTTGCTGTAGCATTCCCTTGAAATTCCCGGCAACCCTTAACTGTGGGGGGGGGGAGGTCTTAATGGTCGCTTGTCATGCAACAGGCACATTATTGCCGACCTCCTGGGCATGACATATCCGCATGTTTCGTTCCAGAATCCAAATGTTTACAGAAAACGTAAATTGAGTGAAACTGGGTGACTTTTTTCAAAGCGTTTTATCATTTTTATCACAAAATATTGTTATATGTTTTCCTTTTTATAATGTATAACTTCAATTGTGTGGCTTGTAAAGAAATGCTTCATATATTATTTAGTATATTTCGTGTGTATTTATTATATTGTTTGCTTTATGAACAAACGTAGAGGTGTGCAGCCATGTTTACGTCGCAACAAATTAAACGAACATTAGGTGATCGCTAAACATAACATACGCAAAGTGCACGATATCATCTTAACTCTTTGCGGCGTGTCTGAGATGACAATGAGAGTTGATTTCTCAGCTCGTGTGTCTGCAGGAAGCGGGCTGTCCTACAGGTCGCAGGGCATCTCTGAGATGTCATAAGAAAATGGCGCGTTGACTCGGAGGGTTTGCGCGCTTCGCACTTCCGTCAGCTCGGCCATTGTTCCCCGATGTCAATAGCAGACGCATAACATTTTATTCAAATGGCATTATATTTCAAGCAGAAATTTACTCGTTCGTTATTAGTTTTGCTATAACTTCACAATGAACTAGATATTTGAATAATAAATTCAAAGATTGGCAATATATTTTCTTTCATTTTGAAAATAATGCTGCAAATAGACGTGCTTTAGAAGTTAAATTTATTGACTGTATAATTTCGGAAATTAACAAGTCTATACAATGCAATAAAATGATTGTTTTATTTTCAACTCAAAGATTATTGTATACAGAAATTATTTTTAGATTTTCTGTATATCTACGTCCTCCAAAATAGTTCATTTTACACTTAATTACAGCTACAAAATAGTGGTATTAACCTGTAGTGAAAAATATGCAACACTCTCTAAAAGACAGACAAGAATGAGTGTGGAAAAATATTTAATCAAATAGCGTTCGTATGTATTTCAATTAATCATCTATCTTCGATTCGGGACTCTGTCTCATTGTTGACTGGAAATGTGAAGAAAAGCAGCTGTCATCTCTGGGATGCCCTCCGACTGGATCAAGGAATGGACGCTGTCCTCAGAGAGATGCCCTCCGAGCTATAGGAGGAGCCACCTTCTTGAAAGCGTCGAGCTGAGAGCTATCGGCGCCATGACATTTTACGGATGCCCTCCGACATGTTGGAGGGTCAAGATACAAAAAAGGGCTCCTCGGTGGGTGAGGGGTTAGCTTACTGGCCTCTGAACCCCCAGTGCGCGGTCTCGATTCCGGCCGAGGAACCCGGATTTTCGAAGGGCGGAAAATCCACAGTAGCCATGTCACTCTTGTGGCATGTAAAAGAACCCTGACAGGATGCCCGGCAAAATTAAATTCCTCCGACAACATCCCGCCCAAACGAGATCCCACTTTCTCCCAACCAGACATCTCGGATATAGTTAACAGGGGCCCGTCATCCGGCGGAGAAAGTGAGAGTCAAATCCCAGGCGCAGACGGGACTGCCCACGGGGTGCGCCTGCTTGGATAAAAGTCCCCAGACCCGCGTCGGGGGTAGGCTTCGAAGGAAGCCTGGGGTCGAAACTCGGGTGCGGAACACTGCCTACGGGCAGTCTCCCCGCAAAAATAACCCGTACGAATATATAAAAGATATAAAACGCAACCGAGTTAAGGCTAGTCAGTGCACAAATCTGTAGAGCCAACGTACAGGCGACTATAGCAAGAGTGCAGGTCCTCATCGACTTCCCCTCGTGCAATGCATCGAGTGACAGTGGCGCTCTAAGCGGAGGCGAAGGGCGCGGGCCAGACTCACCCCATGCGCGGGCCGCCCTGCGTCAGGTCGAACACCTGGCGCGGGTTGAGCAGCCACTGGAACTTCTGCAGGAGCTTGGCGCCCTGGTTGCCGCCGGAGCGCGGGTTGATGAACACCACGACGGGTCGCGTCTCCGCGTTGGGGATGGGCTTCAGCACGAAGCTGCGCTGCTCGCGCTGTTCCTGGCGGCCAGAGGGACCACGGTCAAATGCAAGCATGCGAAGAAAGAAAACATAAGGGTACAAATTATACATTTTAGCCCCAATGGTATTTTAGTGAGTTTTTGATGATGTCATGTTCATGAGATAGTGGATCGAATTCATTGTATTTTTGAAAAAAAAAGTTTCAGGCTGTTTCCTTCAAAAGGAAAAAAACTAGTGGTGCTAAAAGAGCACGTACTTTCTTGCCCTTAGTAATGGTTATGTAATACTATTTATACCACAATTTCTCTCCGAATTGACACATCTCACAGTTTTGGTAAAACTCATTGCAAATCATAAAACATTCGGTGCGAAAAGAAAATATTTTTAAGCAAATATCAACACAAATGTGACAATTATAACTACTTTTCATAAGCTACTCATGTCCCAACAACTAGACGTAATTCACAGAACTGCCGTCTCGCGAGGCGGAATGTCATTGTTGAATTCCAATCTCATATTTCCTGAAAGATATTAATTTCTCTTTCATATTACATTTAAATCGTATTTTCAAAAAAGAGAACCTAATTAGGCTAATTTTAATTCATGTTTTATTACTTGAAAGAAAACACATCAATACCTTGAAGATGCAAGAACATTCCTCGCAACACTGACAAAAATTATGGATTATCAAATAGGTTTTAAATAATTTCTAAAAGATTAATTTGTAAACGTGTAACAAAAGTTCGAATGTTAGAAACAAATGTAGACATAAGAAATAATACACGCATTATAACTTACGTAGCATCCAACTGCCTCGAAACACTTCTGAAATTACGTTCACGAAGTGCAGTAAATTCGAAACAGACGACAATGTTTGACGCCAAATTACACAAAAAAACCCTCATATTTTCGAAAAATTCAACATGACCTAATTTGAAGATTTTGCACCACATGATACAACATGAATATTTTGACGAAAACATTTCATTAAAAAAAATACTTATTTTAAGAATTGTAGTTGCAGAAAGACACAAAAAACGTGTGAATTTTGTATTTTCAAAAGAAAGAAAATTAGAATATTCAACTCACACGAGCCCTGCCATCTCACGAGCACCACCATTCTCTTAAGCACACTATCCGAGGTGAAAATTTGATCATTATTGGAGGTGTCTTTTTTTAGAGAATGTTTTTTAACAAAATTAAAAATTCCCAATATTTCACGCAAAATCACGCGAAAAATACAGAAATTTTTGTAAAATTGTACATGGCCTTATTTCAAAATCTACCTTTAACGAACACATTCCATTAAAAGAAAAAAATCTCTATCGTTAATATTTTAGCAATAGGAAAACTCCGAAAAAAATTCTTTTGCAATTTTCGAAGAATCAGGGATTTCAATGGTAATGAGACCCCCTCTTAAACGTCCTTTACACTATTCACCACAAAAATTTAATCAAAAACGTTGGATCCGTTGTTTTGAAAATTTTGAAAATGTTCCAGGGACTTCATGGAAAGTACTCCCCAAAAACAATTAGCAACTGGATTTATCTACTTTTTCGTAGCCAGGACCGTGTAATAAGAAATTTTCTGCCGAAAATTTGCGGTTTTTTCACGCATCATTACATCACTTTCTGTCTACTACGTAAGAATTAAGGAGAAAGTAAAAATTTAGTCATTTTTAAGACAATTTTGTAAATATCCCTGTGGCTTCAAGTAAAGTAAACCGAAAAATTAAAGAATGCCATTCAAGATCGCAGAGCTTGGAGTGTGGCCAGATCGACCGGGGAGTATAGTGTTTGGAAAAAAATCATAGGAATAGTTTAGGCGGTAGAGTTGTTCACAGACAACTGACAGACGAACGTACGGACAGACAGACGGACAGATTCATACGGACTGACAGACAGGCAGACAAAAGGACGGACGGGCGTTTTGAAAACAACTCTTTCTCGGTATTAAGGTCTCACTATTCATTCCAAGCACAATAATCAATATAATGTCTTGGCAAGTTGTTTATTGAAATCCCCGAAACATTATTTCATGTCGTTCAGTGTTTATTTTCGAAGATTAATAAAATGAGGAAGGTTTACAAATTCCGAAAATCCTGATTCTGTATTTACTGCTTCAGTACCTACAATCATCAAGAAAATTTCAAAACCTGGCTGCGCCGCCTCTAAGCAGTACACCGCTTTATAGGTTATACCGGAATCTAATCCGTTATGCACATAGGCATCGACGCACTCGCCTCGTGACCTTTACGCAAGGCTCTTACGTCACGTCACGCGCCGCGCCGCGAATCGAGGCCATCGGTTGCGAACGACACCCCTCAAGTGCGCCGGGCACCGGGAATGGCTTCCCAGGCGCCCGCTCGCTGACGCGATATGGGCCACTAATGCCTCAGCGGCGTATACTGTGGGTTCCAGAGGTTACCGACGGTAGACCGAGAAATGAACAAGAACAAACCTCTGACAAGATACATTATATTAAAAATAATTATAGGTCACATTCTTTTTCATTGACATACATTTTTCAAAAATCCATATAATACGTTCTGTTGAAATATCGTTCGGCCGTCCGCGCATCAGTCGTCTTAAGAGACGGCAACGCCAAAGAAACCGCTGGCACTCAGCGGCATTCACACAGGGTGCGTTTGTTGCATGACTCACTCCCCCCTCCTACTGGTATAGAACGTTTTCCTAAGGATGAGCCAAAGTGACAGCTAGTGCTGGCAACATAACTGAAGGTTCTGTGGTCGTCGTGCCCTTGAGCCCATTAGAATCCCTTCCCTCATTCGTTCTTTTGCAGTTGGCTAACTTGTAAATGGCTTCGACACTTCATTTTGTGATATCCTCGTCCGACAAAGCGCCACGAGAAATAATTGAAATTACGAAGTGCAGTGTTATGTGCTCTTCTGTAAAAATTCTTTTTTTCTATTAACATTACATTTAATTTACGTTTTGTGTGATAAATATTATGTTTATTTTAAAACCGAGACTTGAATGCGAGATGCGTACAGATGCATGTGGTTCCGACTTATGTGTTGTTGTGTGGCGAGCTCTGATTGAGAGCTTTCTATTAACATTCGTGGCAGTTTTCTTTTACTGATTGTGAGAGCATGTTAAGAGATTTTCCACATACGTAATTAAATTTAAATAGTTACCGAACTCGCGTACGTGCATATATTTAAGCGAAACTCTTAGACTTCTACATAGGGATGTTTTAACAGGAGCCATTAGCACTTCACGAAGGGGTGTGGCTGAACAACTGTCGCGGCGGAGGGATACTTCTCTGAAATACATGTCATGTTCACTTGTTTTCGCGAACTGTCACTTTGGCTCATCCTTAGGAAAATCGTTCTATAAGGAAGGGTCAACCAAAGGATCAGGTTGCCGATTTCCCGAGCGGTTTCTTGACACGCTCGGAACAGTTCAGAGGTTCGGAGGCAGTGTGCAGTAAACGGACAGAGTAAATTAGAAATGCACTTTTGTGCACGACACTCACGATTGATGGCGAGAGTACAAAAACATAAAAGACTATTTTAAGCGTATTTTAAGTGTTAAAATTGCAACATATTAAGGGGCAAAGTTAACTATTGTCAAATATTTGGTAAGATATTTTTTAAAAATTTCACAGCATACTTTGGGAAGTGACCCACACGTCCTAGATTTCGACTCCCATTAATGGCGGATTTTCGCCACTAACTATGTAGCTGGGTGGAATTCAGCAACTGTCTGGAGGAGAATTCTAGCGGTCAACTGTACTGATTTTTACTTATTTATTTTTGGTTTCTCCGATTAATTACTGACAAAGTACCCTGATAAACGGTGCAAGGCCAGCGTGCGATCTTTCCTTTCTCTTCGTATTATCTCCCCTTACATAGGCGCATACACTTATTCTTACACGCTCTACACTACCACGCATATCGGGAAACCATCCAGAGCTTTAAGCTTTTGCAGGCTTAGCCGGTGCTCCCTGGAGTGGAATTACTGGAGGAGGAAATGGTGACGTATAGAGCAGCGTTTAGGAAGATGCTGGGTCTCACGATTCAACTGGGCTGAAATCACCACCACCTTCCGGGATGAACCATTCACTTCACGAACAGGACTAATGGTCGCAGCAATTCACGTACTCGGAAACGCCAATCAATTAATGAGTTGTGAAGTCAGAATACATTTACACTCCCATGCACTATACTGCCACACATGTGGGGAGCTTAGAACTTGGGGCGGTGCCCCATGGGGGAGGGGTACCTGAATGAGGAAAGGTCCGCACGTCGACCTGTAGGTGCAGGATCTTCGCTTCTAGAAGGGAAGGATCACCGCCGCAACCCGTGACAAAACATGCAATACGCTTATGGGACTGGAATCATGAAATAATCAATGAATCCATAGAATATAAGATTCGTAGATTCTTGACACCAAAAAATAGCAAAACATCTGTTTGTGTATCCGTCCGTCCGTCCGTCCGTGAGTACACCCATCCGTCTGTATCTATCTGTCCGTCCATCTGTCTGCCAGTCTGTCCGTCCGTATATCCGTCCGTCTATCCGTCCGTTTGTGCGTCTGTGCGTCTGTCCGTTCGTCTCCCCGCCCATCCCTTCGTCTGTCCATCCTTCTGTCAATCTGCCTCGCCGTCCGTCTGTGGTCATCACTAGTGCCTTAATCGTTTAGCCGAATTTCTGGAAAATTGGCATTCTCCTATCTATACGATCTAATTTGCGTAGGCCCTGCGAATTTGAAACACATTTTGGGGGTAATTTTTCTAAAGTCACGACAACATTATCAACATTTTCTCCATAAAGGCTCCAAATTTTTCTATTACATTCTTTTCCTGTGGAGCACAGCGCTTAAAATGAGGCAGGACTGATTTTATATTTATTATATAATTATAGGAGCGTCTTCCTATAATTACAAAATTAAAGATAGATTTGTTCCCTAAAAATGTATTCTCCATATTTAAATCTCATGTACAATTTTTCGAAAATATGAGTAGTTTATGCGTTATTTGCGTTAAATGTTGACAATTTATAATAGAAGATTTTCTCCAAAATAGTTGCAATTTTTTATTTATTTTTTGTGCAATAGAGCAAAATACACTTATAAAAATGAAAAAAACATTCAATTTTCGATGAAATCTTTGTATTTTCGGAAACTACAAAAAGTTTAAAATTAAAAACTAAAAAAATTTAAAATAGATATTTTTCCTAAATGAAAACTATTCTTCAAAATTAGATCGTTAAGTAAGGTTATGTTCAATTTTTTGGAAAAATATAAGTAGTTTTTGCGTAATCTGTGCTTGTGCCCAAAGAAAATTTAAAAAATTATTTTTTCAAAATCGGCTGGAATTTTTTAAAAGTTTTTGTTTCTCGAGTAGAACACTGTACGCTTACAAAAGTGGTGGAGGTCCCGTTTTCGTTGACGAGGCGGATGCCAGAACAGTACCCTAAAAATGGGCCACGGATCGCCTACGCTATTTCCTTCCTCTTTTCAGGTCCTATTCTCACTTACCCCTTGCTTACGCACACTTACATGCACTGCGCTACCAGACTAGTCGGCATCTCGGAGCTTGTCCCGCCTGGGGCCTTACCACGCTAGGGTAGATGTCTGGAAGAGAAATTCCCTCTCAAGCAAACCGACCAGCAAATGTGTTGACGCTGGATCTCATCTCGCATCGTAGGGGATGGGATTACCGCTATCTCTAGAGATATATATTTCACTACACTAACGAGACTAATGCTCTTAGTGATTGACTTACACGGAAACATGAATCAATCAAAAGCAATCTTCTTTTCTCATTGCATTCTGTTTCACTTCCCTCAAATTAGTCTGGAACTTTCTAATAGATTACGTTTCTTTCATAACCGACAGGAAAGATGCCTACTTTGCAAAAGGATTGAGAGTGCAATAATAATAATAATAATAATAATAATAATAATAATAATAATAATAATAATAATAATAATAATAATAATAATAATAATAAATAATTCATCTATAAAGTTCAAATCTAAGGTCTAAAATAGATCTTTCAACAATTACATTAACTTAATTTCGTTATAATACGTCCTTGTTTTATACATAAAAAAGGCAGTATGTTTAGGAAGTATTATATGTTTTACACAGTGGTGGTATTCTTAAAAAGTGATGGGATATATTATCTATTTCAGTATACCAATAAATGGATTAGAAATGTAAATTGCTTTAACTGAAGCCAAAAGCTTTATCGACTGTGTTGCGACCATCATTGCTTAGTTTGTTACAGGCAAGACTAGTTAGACGAAAAATGTAGTATAATTTTAGATATCTCGGTGAGTAATTCATTTGATTATGTTGAAATTTAGCTCCCATCCAAGTATGTGCCATTAGTGCAGTTGTATGTGTCGTCCACTGAAAATTATTTATCTCAAAATTCAAAGGCCTCGAGCGATTGTGTAGCAATGGCAAGGGCGCAGAAGTACCTTCTCCTTGGTCCTCTTCTTGGAGCCCGTCTTCTTCTTAGGAGAGCGTCGAAGGCTGGATTTGAAGGAGCCGCGCCGCGGAAGCTTCACGATCCACGACGGAGGGACGATGATGCCTCGATGTGGTCCTGCGGGCACACAGCACCAACAGGCAGTTCAGCAACAGGCGGTCCCGCCCTCTGCAAGAAGCTCTGCACACGATTAATCGTCTCCTATGTTATTTCAGTAGTATAGATAACTTTCGCGGTTCTCACAAACAACCAATCTCTATAAATGAGGTCTTTAAAGAAAGAGTATTTCATGGATACGTGACGAATTGCACTTTGACGTGTGAATATGAAGGATATTTAAAAAAAAAGCATGTAAATAGTCATATCAAATACAACTTGCAATATTTGGCCGCATTTTTGAATCTATATCATTAAATAACTACTAAACGAAGCGTTCTAGAGCCTTAAAAATTAATATTTTGATGATATAGGCTTCAAAGAAACGTTTCTCACACCGCAATCTACAGGACGAGATCATTTTATTACATTTTGCTGCATCGTCACTTCTCGATTCTATTCCATCTGTTCAGAGCCTGTAGAACCTGCTACTGTACGTGAAATTAAACTAATTTCTTGATATTCTACGCGACTGAAGCACACGGATGTACCTCTCTACTCGGTAATAACGTTAAATAAGAAAAGTCAGTATTGACAGGGGTGTATTGTATTGTTATCAAATACAAGGAGACATATAGAACAACTGACAGGGTGAAAAGAGGGTCTTGAATAAAAAGATATTTTAGAGGCTTAATATGGAAATGGAAAAATAAGGAAGAGGGTGGGGTTTAACATGCGAGGGTTTAAGCACAAGTACTCTAGCAGATACATAAATGGTACCTACCCCTTAAAGAAAGAGGAGAACCCCACGAACATTGATGTAACTCATGGAGAGTGAAAATACGATAGACTGATAAAGTAACATTTTGGTTAAACATCGTTCGAAGTTGAGAACAATTATCCACAGATGATAAGCGATTGCATTGTTCGAGGTCTAAAGTTGGCATAAGAAATGCAACAATTTGGTAATCATTTTCGCTGCAAATTATTTAACATTCGGGAAGATAGAGGAAGAGGAGCAAATAAATTCTAGGAAACGGTAGTAACCGCATTCAATTAATTCTGATTTAAAAATGAAGGTATTTTAATGAATGAAGCGGGATTTTTCACTGAGGCCAAAGGCTAGTCATTGACCTCACAATTGCAGCTTGAAATTAAAAGTATAAATATACTTGTTTTTATAATACTTCAAACTACTTCAAATATACAAAAAATTGAAGTTTCAAAAGAGTGCATGCATTTTATATAAAAATTATTGAGTTAATAATTAAATGACAATGACGTTTCCCTTTAAAGAATCCTCATAAAAACACACCTAAAAACAGGCCTGAATTCTAATCTCACAAAAAAAGCTTTAAAACTGCTTTCTAGAAAAAGTGGCGATTATTAAACGCTCTTAATAACTACTTACTTAAAGTATGTGAAAGTTCCTTCCTCCTAACGAACATTACCATCTAAACAATTGCAGTGCTTTACTGGATCACGATACGTTTGCAGCTACTTATAATTTATAAGAGAATTTCTGAATTTTAAGAATAATATAATAATTGTTATCATTTTTTATTATCTAAGCTGTCAAAAGAGAGCTGATAATATAATTCAAATTACGTATCTATCTTATGTCTATGTATAACTTATTCCAAAACTTCCTTTTTGAAAGAAAGACAGGTATTGTAGAGTAAACAATATTTAGTGAATGGGAAAATATTACCTCTTGTGTTAGGAAGTTCGATCACGTGAAGAGGATAAAAATGTTAATTGTAATAAGAAACATGAAAGATAAGGACATTTTCGGTATCACTCATTTCATGTTCTTCTCTCTTTAATTGCATGACCTAATTACCTGTATATTTTCAGATATTTCATTCGGTTTCGACAAATGTATTCTGTCGTGTATGTGATTTTATGCGCATAATTATGCCGCTTGAGGCTAAATTTGAACAATATTTATTGTCTCATTTTTCCTCTGCGAAGAACATTTATTTTCTGACCCTTGTTATGACTGAAGTGAAGGGAACTGAATTTTTAAGTACCTTTGGGCGAAGACAGTCTGCGCAAACACGTCCACACCTGAGGGAACAATAATGTTTGTGGCGAAGGTGAGGTGCGTTGACATGCCATCGTTCTTGATTGTGGTGATGAATCATAATGACGCAAAGGCATTCAATGGTGGATTGAACTGTGCTCGTAAACTTGTATGTGTGTCTTGAAAACGCTTTACAGATCAATAATCTTGCAATGGATTGACGTCCCGTTTTTATGCCCTGAGAAAATTTGTTTCATCGTTTCATCATCATTAGGGAAATAAAAACTTTAATTTTTTATATTACATTGGGTATAAGAATATTTAATTTTGGTGATTCTCAGGGAAATTATACATTTAGTCACCAGTTAAAAAGTGATTTGAAGAAACATAAATCACACTTCCTATTAGGAAGTAAGATAATATTAATGTAATAACCGAAACACATGATCTCTCTAAAGATGTTCATTACTGAAAACACTGCTCAACAATAATTTTTTCATCAATATCTCCATTTTGTAATCTCATCAATACAGGGTGTCTATGGAGGAAACGTCAAAACTTCGGAAATAAGTTCTTAAGGCAGTTTTAAGCATGTTTTGTTTAATTAACTTTATGGATATTCCGAATGGCTGAGCCCCAATAAGCACTCAAAATTTGGTTTGAAAGAATACTTTGTAAGCAAAAATTTAGATTTCAGAAGCAAATAAATACTCTCTATAAACATGTAAATTGTTTATTATTTACAAAAGAAATATACTTGTTCAAAAAAATAACACAGAAATAAAAACGCACCCAAATTTCACAATTCGACTGCTTTTTTTTAAATTTCTGGGTTAATTTTTCTTCTGAACAAATATATTAATTTGCTTCTGCAAATTTTTGCATAGAAAGTATTATTTCTGACCAACTTTTAAGTGCTTATTGCGGCACAGCCATTCGGAATATCCAAGGAGTTTATTACACAAAATATTCTTAAAAGTGTCTTAAGAGCTAATTTTCAAAGTTTCGGCTTTCCTTCCTGGATATCCTGTATAATCCCACACACTACAGACAATAATTTATTTGTATTGGGTAAATACCAATAACAGTGTTACTTTGAGTTATTTGTCGACTGAAACACAACAGCTTAGAACTGCACGAAAACATGCTTGGAGTGCGCGTATGAGGTTATTTGTCACAATATTAGGGGTCCAAGTCTCGTCTGTACGAAATATAAATGTTGTCAACTGAAGGCTGTAGACGGTGGCATGATTCCTCATTGCTAAGCATGCTATAGTTCTAGTCGCTTCTAGTTACATGAACCAAGGCCACTATTACAACAGGACACAAGGTTGAAATGTGGCAACAGAGCACTACGGGACGACTACATGGTCGGGCACGAGGCATCGACCTCGTTTGCAAATACGTAGTGATTTTGAGTTGATGTGAGCGTTGCTCACTGAAATATTATGTGAGCAGTGTGCGACTGAATTTTCCCTGAAGTACAAACAGTAGTTTTTATGTTTAATGTAGCCAGTGTATGTATTTTTAGACATTTATTTCAATAATTATCACAATATAAAATAGACACAGTACGTTTTTAAATTCCGTATATTGCTATAACTCCGAGGCTTTGCTAAGAAATTTTGCAAGTGTAGTTTTTTCCGAGTGATGAGGTGCAGGCCCATCGCCTCAACCCCCGTACAGGAGGACCAAGGGATTTTGTTTCTGGCTGCCAACCTATATTAATGCTATCAATGCATTATGTAGTGATAATAGCAGCTTTGTCAAAGTAGGTAAACGACTCTCTCCAGAATTTCAAGTGAACAAGGGGTTAAGACAAGGCTGCTCATTAGCTCCTCTCTTATTTAAAATTTATCTTGAAGAAGCTCTTAAAAATTGGAAAAGGAAGTGTAGCGGAATGGGATTGCCAATAGGAAATGATATCCTGTACACTCTGCTGTTTGCCGATGATCAAGTGGTCATAGCTGGAGACGAAGATGATGCAAGTTATATGTTTCGCAAATTACAAGAGGAGTATGAAAGATGGGGTCTCACAATAAACCTAAAAAAAACGGAATATATGATAGCAGGAGATAAAGAATATGGGGATCTGGACGTCGCTACAGGGAAAATTAAACAAAGTGAAACTTTTAAGTACCTTGGAGATACCCTCTCTTCGAAGGGAAGAAGCTCTGATGACATTTCCAACAAGATAGGACAGGGAAGGAGAGTGATAAGACAGTTAAACTCTCTCCTCTAGAGCAAAAACGTCACAAAACGGAAGAAAGCTCATATCTTTAAGACCATCGTACAGAGCATAAGTACCTATGGAGCTGAAACCTGGACATTGAATAAAAGGGATAAATGTAGGTTGATGGCCCTTGAAATGGACTACTGGAGGTGCTCCCGGGTGTCCAGGATGGATCACATTAGAAATGAAACAATTAGACAAATGATGAACGTGGAGAGCAGCATCTTGGATTCAATTGGAACAAAACGATTGAATTGGTATGGACATCTCCAACGTATGGGAAGCAATAGGTGGCCTAAGAAGATTTGGGCATGGACACCTCCAGAGCGGAAGAAGCGTGGAAGACCACCAAGAAGTTGGAGAAAGGACATCCAAGAAGAAATGGAGGCAAGAGGCCTCAAGGATGGAGACTGGGAAGATCGGAAGAGGTGGAAACTGAGAAGCGAGAAGCGGCGTCAGCCGTAAAAAAACAACTCGCAGCTTATATATATATATATATATATATATATATATATATATATATATATATATATATATATATATATATATATGCTATAACTTCGTTAAGTACTTGAAAAATAAACATGTTATTTGCTAAAATCTTGCCAAAATGGCACAAAGACACTCCGATTTACGGTAATATTTGTTAATCATAACGTTTATAACTACTGATGGAACATCACATTCTTTCTCGAATTATTTCTAATTGCTCCGCAGTATTATACTTCTAAATGGACGTGAAAAAGTGTTTTCGACCTGCAAAAAGTATTTTCTGCAACTTTACTCGAATTTAGGTCCTCCAAGTTAACTCGCTTTCAGCTCGCTATATCACTACGCTACAGAAGCGTCATGAAGTTTGAACTCGAGCCCACGTTTAAAAGTGAAATTGTCTCAATCAGTATTTTCAACAAGCAATTTTTTACAATTTTCTAAAATACGAAAAAAAAAACAGGGAAAATGTGACTAGCACCATATTGTTACCGTCACTTGATCCATACAAAAAAATTAAACAAAAAATTGAATTTATAAGAAAAAATATTTAAAATTGCCTACATTTAGAAGCCGAAAAATAAAAGTTTGGCAATTTTCGAAAAATGGATTAGATTTCAGCTCATGGATTTCAATGAACACGATTCTTGCATCGTTCTCTTCAGCATAATATTACGCTATCCCAGAATAAATTTCAATAATAAAAATTGGAGACTTTTTTGAAAAAGTTTTGAAAATCATATTGAGGCTTCATATGAAGTACCCTTAAAAATCAAAATATCCGGTTGAAACTCCCAAAGCTTTGAGCTTGTTTCGATCGATCGCAAAATATCAAGCCCTAGCGTTGACCAGAGACGGACAGACGATTTGCCGTCTCAATATTCCGGTATCAGGACCTACAAAACAGGTACAATGCGTAATGTATCCCACACTCGAGCTGATGTACGTATAGAGACTTTATGTGTCATATTAGGAAGGAGGACGAGCCAAATTGAAGCGAATGCAATGGTCGGGATAGGAAAGTATGTAGTCAGCCATCGAGATGACCCATTAATGGGGTAGGTCATTAAATCTGACTGAAGAGTGGGAAACAGAGGTATTGTAAGTGTAGCAAGAGTATTGCGAAGAAAACTTTGCAAGACACGCAGAATAACAGAGACATTGAACTTCTGATGCTACTTAACATGAAATCGGAGACACAAAAATTGATAAGGAATTCGTGGAGTGACAAAGCACTCCATAGACAACATCTAAAAAGACTGGACAAGGTGCAGATTAATAAACATCATTCATTTATGTGGCTTAAAAGGGGAAGAATTAAGAGAACGGTAACAAGCAATTACGTATCGAGACGGTTTCGAATTGTGTTGTAAACATCCTAGAAGAGTTGAAAGACGAAACAATCACTTAGAGTTAGTAAAGCTTCTAATAATAAAACGATGAATTGATGAAACAGTAACTGCTTATCTAAACCAATATAGATCCTTCGTAGTATGTAGAAGTCCCATTCACCTAAGCAGCGATCCCTCGCGTGGCTCATATACTCTATGCGAGCTTTCCATGGTGCGATCCCGAGTTCGATTCCCAGCCGTAGTAAAAACAAAGTAGTAACTTTCTAATGCAATCTTTTTAGTTTTAATAACCCACGGAAGCTATTGAAACTGAGAAAACAAGACAGCGAAAGTGCGCTAGATATGGTGATAGGAGTACGTCATACTCGTCACATGCATCCCTTGTCTCCAAGCGTGGATAATAAATAAAAATAGGGCGCAGTTCGGGGAACATCGCTAGATGGCGCAGTTCGGATTGATCCTCCCTTAGAATGCCAAATGCAGTGGACTCCGGTTATAGTGAACTCGGATATAGTGTACCCTCAGTTACAGATTACTTAAGTCACTGGTCCCGTTTAACTTACAAAACAAATAAACATAAGGAGATTCGGTTATAGTGAACCCGAACCTCGGTTATAGTGAACATAAGTTGTAGGAAACACGACCTGGAAATTAATTCCCTTCTGGAAAAGAATATCGTCTCAGTACCAACACTATGCAGGTTGAAAAAAATATCGGCTAAAGGTCACATTATGGAAGAGTGGACCTTACAACAGAGCAAGAGGCATTGAAGAGGGTAAAGAATGGATTACGATACTCAGACAGTGGATAATACAGAATCAAGTATAGAGAGAGAACGAACTCTGGGGAAGTATCTAAAGAAATTACTAATAAACGTACGAAGAAAACAATGGAAAATAACAGCTTTTTTATGGACAAATACAAATATTGAAATTTTCAGTTCGGGCTGTTAATGTATTTTACAATATCTTTATATTAATAAAATCAATAAATGTGGAGAAATTCTGTTTAATTTTGACATAGTCGGATGTAGCGAACCTCGGATATAGTGAACGAAAAATGTTAGTTCCCAGAAGTTCACTATAACCGGAATCGCCTGTCCGTGCACACCTACCTAAGCTGCACTCTTCTCCAACGCGCGCCAGCGGGAAGCAGGCCTCCTTGTTGTGCAGCGCGCTCTTGCACCACGAGCAGCTCAGCGCCACGATCTCCTTGCTGCTGAACGAGAGCTTGGACTGGAACGACTGCAAGCACAACCAGCACATCGGGGTGGCTTAGTTGGTACAGCGACTGCAAACTAACTAGTCAACTGAGTGTTAAATTATGCTATTTATAAAACATACATATTTTCTGCTTGAATACGTGTATATTAAGTAGGAATGCGTTTTAAACAATTACAAAACAAATAAAAATTACTTCAAGAGTAGTATTTCAAAGTATTAAATAAATCGAATAATTTATGAATATGTTAAAGAATGCAGCTCGAAACAATCATATGCAACACAAAAAGAATGCAATATTAACCATAATGTACATCGAAATGAAATCTAAGCGAAATGTTGCCAAATAAATAATAAAAAAGTAAATATTCAGTTAAATAAGGAAGGCAGTATTACTATCTGCTTTACATACTGGTAGTTTGAAAGGACGAAACTGAGGGTGTTCTAAAGCTTACAGCTACCTGCAGATATGAGTCGGATAGTTGGAAGCGTGATATACGATGTAAAAACAAGTTACGTATAAAAAAACAATTTTCCATACACATCTGATAAATGTGTCAGCATTTGTACGCGTCGGAAGTTATATCGAAATATGTATAAAATAATTAATTTGACTACGAGAATGTCGTCTCAGAGGGTATATCATCACACCTATGCAATGCTATTTCTGTAGGAAGCACGGAAATCAAATACGCATCTAAATCCTGAGGTAGTACATTTCTTGTTTAGACGTTGGTAGCACTGGCATTTTTCACATTTCAGATGTTATCTGTCAACATTCTAATCGAAGACGTTGGAAATGAACTTTACCATGTTGAAATGTTTATTTAAAAATGTTCTAGTGCAGCAAGTGAAAGTACAGACTCTCAAATGCCACTAGCCGAAAATGTAATTGTTTCGAAATGAATGTGCCTTTTCTCAGAAACAATTATTTTCAAGTAAATGCAATTAAACATCCTTTTGTATTCTTAATACAAGAAAGCATCCTTTTTTATATTTGGGAATGAATTGACATTTCGTTTCGGAATATCAAGCGAATAGGCAGAGTGTGATAAAAAGTGAAATTAGAAAAAAATAACATTTTAAAATCAACAATCATGAAAAAATTATGACAAACGCTATTTCTTTATGTATACCAACTAAAAACACGATAGTTAATTATTTTATGAGGCAGAAAAACTTTATTTTTTCCAACAGTGCGCTCTAGCGGCAGCAGTCCACAATAATCCGGTGATAGACGTTCAAGCATGAATTACAAAAACAACATTTTCCCAATAACAGCTCCAATTTACGACTTTAAACATTTTATTTATTTTTTACTTTATATTTTTTATTTACAAAAACGACTTTAAACTTTTAGTAGCGATAGTTCCACATGCACTCTATAAGATGGTATAAACGCTATGTTGCTCTAAGCGAGATTTTTTTCTAAAATCACAAAAGTTTAATTTTTTTGACTTGTATCGTTAATATTCAATATATTTAATTTATTAATTTATAATTATATAAATTTAATATATATTATTGCGTCGTTAATATTTACACGAGTGGCAATTTACACATTATTGTATTTATGAGTATATGTGCTTTAAATAATGTTACATAAAGTTTCTCGAAAACTCAACAGTTTTCTGTTAAAACGAATTCAAAATTCCGCATTTTCAGAAACGCTCAAACGCCATTTTCTTAAATAAGTTCCAATTTTTTAATTTTTTTCAACGTGGAGGGCTAATTTAACATGACATGAAACTGTTTAACATGACATGAAATTCATTTTGCTGTCCTCCTTTGTTTTCTTAAAATATTACACAAAAGTATTTTTTAAATATCTCTCACGCAGTTAAAATGCACATTTCCACCGATTTGTAAACACTATTATATTTATGAGTTAAAGTTCCTCAAATGACTTTAAATAAAGTTTTTTGAAAAAATTAAAAAGTTCCTGTAAACAATATTTTCAAATTTCGCGTTTATAGTAACGCTTACACGACATTTTCATCAAAACGGCTACACATTTTTCAATGAAAATTGCTATTTAGGTCGGAGTTTTACTCTTCATTAACATTCTTAACCCATTTGGACTAATATTTCTAACTAATATTACTTTGGACTAATATTTATAACTAATATAATAACTAATATTTCGCTTCTACTATTAGGAAACCGAAAAATTGAGAAAATATCAAAAACAATGTACTTGGTACGTCAAAAACAATGTACGTGATTACTTTAGTGCGTCAAAATTGTCAAAAACAATGTACGCGATAGATGACAGCTGGCAAGAGGATGGGGCAAGAGTAATAAGTCAGTCCACACCAAGGAAAATTTCGATTCGTGGATTCACTGGTCGTTTTTCTTTCCACGCAAGATTCACTCAAATACACTCAAACACATAGGGAATACAACCGCGGTCACCGGACAACTTATGCCACAAGATGTCTCTTCAAGTTTTGCTTGTCTGCTCCATAGAAACGGTACATCAAATTGGTGAATTGAATATTTAAGACAGTGTGACCTCTATGTTACAAAATTGTACGGTAGGGAGAGGAGGCAACAATGAACAGCGAGGAAGTAATGTAGAAGTGGACGTAGTACATTACAAAAACAAGTGGCTCATTTGAATACACTTCGGTAGAACAGAGATGAAGAATTGTGTTAAATTTTTTTTTGGGGAGGGTATGTTTTATAGGAGGGCTTTTGTTTTCTTTCCTTCATATAAAGTTAAGTAACTTTTCATACTACTATTTATCCTGTAAATCTGTTGATTGTGCAAAAGGCGGATCTAAGGGAATAGAAGATCGTATGAAAGGAAAAGAGGAGAGGTCTGCTGCAATTTTTGTGGAAATATTTGTTAAACGGTCCCTAAGCCGGCTTCATTGTCAGAATTGCTTAACCACCCTCTGAGGAGTCACACCAGTTAAGCAATTCCAGACATCCTGGGTGTTTGAATCGGTGACCGTTTGGGAAGATAGTAACGGCTCCGAGCCCCTTGCCGATAGGCTAAAAGGCATTGGCTGATTATGACGTTACGAGTCAAAATACAAAACTTAACGGAGAAATACTCCACACACACACACACACACACACACACACACACACACACACACACACACACACACACACACGCACACGCACACGCACACACGCGCACACGCACACGCGCACGCGCACGCGCATGCACGCACGCACACACACACACACGCACACACGCACGCGCACACGCACACACGCACACACGCACGCGCACACGCACACACGCACACACGCACTGTAAATAAACTCATTGCCTAAAAGGGGCAAAGAGACGCAACAAATTTGGAGAAAAAAACGGATTTCCTTCTTGTCATTCTCATTCTTTCTCACGTTTTTTGAATACGTTCACTGGTTGAATTTCGTTGATTTATATATTTATAACATGGCATTATGACATTCATGTCCCTAATTCACCGCAAACGTCACTACACCTCAGCCAGCTGGTGTAAATCTGGCAATTAATCATTTGCAGTTACCGCGATATATTATTCAGAAACATGAGCAGAAAATTAATCGTTTAACTACCCATTGACATCTCTGTGGGCCGTTTTGAACTATTAGTGTCAGAGTTATAGACCGTCAGCATGTTTTGGTTATTCGATGTCCTTAACTGACATTCTATGTTACGTGACTACAAACCTGTCCACGACAAAAGAAACTAAAGAGAATTTGTCATTTTGAATATAATGTTGTGATAGATGAGTGAAGTGAGAGCTCTATAAAAACAAAGCAGTAACATGGTTGACTATAATGTTTCAAGAAATTTAATGAGGAGAAAACTTGATCATATTCAACATCTATATGGGGATAAGTGCGAAAAAACATCTTACTGAGGGGAATTATATTACAGACGGAAAAGTGAATTACTGTATTTCATCAATATCATGTGAAGGTTACTTCAAAATACTACTATTTTTCATAATAATGCATGTCAGACAACATAATATGTATTGTTTAATTAGAAAGTCACAACGTTTGCTAACGATTGTTGTTTAAATGTGGTCATAAAAAAACTTTGCAGTGTCTGATTATTCAAAAATTACTAACTACGAATCGTTCGTTTTAGATGTATTTCTTGCTCTAGGAAGGTGTGCAGTCAGGCCTCCATATATCTAACCTTTACACATCAAAATTCTCTATAAATAGAGTTACGTATTTTTTTCCTCGAAAATTCCGTTTAGAAGTGTTTCTATATATCGGAAAGTATTTCTATAATACGAGATAACTTTCTGATACGACTATTTTTTTTCATAAAATAAAAATGTACAGTACATACTATAAATTACGTGTCTGAATAATAGTATTGTTTAATTTGAAAGGAGAGTATTACTACTGCAAAATGTAACTTCCTTATGGACGTTTGTATAATTGAATTAATGTTTATAAAATACCAACGCGTTTTTCCGTCCAGTTCCCAGCTTTCTCATGGAGTTAACTCACTCCTCCTTTCCCTCTCCTTGAAAACTTGTCAATCGTGTGAATGCGTACGCCAAAGCGATCTGAAAGTCAATCGCGTGCCCCTTCGTCTAATTACCCTACCCTGTGAAGTTAGTTCGTCGGTTCATCGCAGGTTCAGTTTGCTGTTACGCGCTTAAGAAGAGTGTTCGAAATGTCGAAACGAAAATCCCTTAATGTTACTGAGAAAGTGAACATGATCAAAGATGTGGACAGTGGTTTGCAAAAAGAAAAAAATTAGTGGCGCAGAAATTTGAATTACCAGCTAGTACAGTTTCGACTATAATAAAAAACTGCCAAAGAATTTCACAAATCTAGAATCGTAGGAGATCGAAAAATGTATACCGAAGTTTCTATACATTGTATATTATCGAAGGAGAGTGAGATTCAAAATATAGAGAACCAACTGTGTATACACAAAAAGTATACAGTATAAACTATACATTTAGAACAGAATTTTGTAAACTGCCAAAGACAAAGGGAGCCACATGTATGAAAAAACTGTTCACTATGTGTGGAAAAAAGTATCTAGTATATACCAGAACAAAGATGAAATTTGATCTCGAATCGAATGTGTTAATTTTCAAGAGCTGGTTATAATGACTTATTTCCCATTCCTTGGCATTATTATTATTGTCATTATTATTGTTGTTATTATTATTATTAGCAATTATTTTATTCTGAAAATCCCTACTTTCAAGGATAGTGTCTCCGTACCATTACAAAAACCTCCTGATTCAACAAATGCTCAATTACATAATGAACTCGGCATTTCTCCAATCGCGATTTTCCTCTTATCTTCTCGCTCCTATCCAAAAATTCAACGTCTTCCTTCAGCCGTACATTACAAAACTGAAAAACAAAATCCACACTGTAAACGACTGAAACAAGGACATGCACGATCGTTGCTTGGCATGCACGCAATATTATGACTTTAAACAACTCATACAAATGGTTGTATTAAATACAAAAATAAACAATGTAAATCTACATCCAATAATCGCGTCCTTTTGCCCAAGGTCAAGCAGAAACAACACAATATTTTCTTTACAATTGATTTTATATATTATTTATTCAGACAAATAAACTGGCTGAGTGCGATATAGTTTTAAAAATCAGAATCTGTTATGTTATTGTTGAAAAATTAATAAAAGTTATTGTCCATCATTGTCAATTAATATAATGGCCAAAATAGTTTTATATTACTGAAAAAGAATTCTTTGATATATACGCCGTTATCGAACCACACCGAAAATTCACCGATACATTTCAACCGTTTTCGAACATCTGGAAAGTTTTTGTGAAATGTATGTGTATCCAATAATTTATTGTTTAATGTCTTTAATAACCATTCTCGGGAAGATATTCGAGGCCGTTTCTTTTAAAAGTCATGTTGAGTTACCTCCAGTTTCATCTTCTTGCAACCGCAACAAGCAGTTGACGTAAGTGACAACACAAATTGTCCGATGAGACGTGTACTGACGAGGACATACGAATTCAAAAACTTCCGGTGATTTCTTTCGTATGATTCCAAAAGCACCGGATCTATAAAATAGCTACTGAACGGAGAGCACTGAAACGAGCCTTTCCGCTTGTAATCAAGAGTACAACTTCCAAGGGCATCAGCCCACCGGTAGAATCGTGCCTAAGCTGCCCTTCCGTCTGACGTAGCTGATTTCAGGCCCGAAAGCCCAAATCACTCGTTTGAAGGGTCGTGTACCTGCCAAGTTTTCAAGAGGCAGCCCCCACACGTGGCTCGCAGGGCGGGGCGACTCAGGAGGGGACGGGGTGTGGCGGGGAGGGGCGGGGGGGGGCGGGGCGCGCAGACTGCGCTCAAACGCAAATATTTGAACGACGACTCGTCGTAAACAGAGCCATTGAAAGTTCCCTTTGCCTCCCTTCCCCTCCTCTCCTTGTGCGGGCCCCCAACCTCTTCCTCTGTCGTTTGGTTCTGCGACCGGAGGAGCCTCTTCTGATCGGCGCGGTGCCCCGCCCCCGCCCCTCCCCCGCCCCGCCTCGCGCCCTGGATGATTTACTGCAGGCGCAGAAGCCCCCCCCCCTCACCGAAATCCCTTAAGCTAATGCGCCGTCCTCCACGTGCTGTTTCTCCGACTGTGTCGACGTGGATGTCTAGTTTGAAAGTTTCATCAGGAAATTAAAGACGTAATAAACTGTCGCTGTGATGAATTGCTTAATGCTATTTTCTTTTGAGCCTAACGCGAGGAAAAAGAATTGAAGGATGAGTTGTGTTGTTTCTGCATCGTTTTTCTTTTCAAATGCCAGACTGATTTGATAATCTGTTTTAAAGAACGAATTGCCTTTGCTAGTCTTTCCGGCCCTAAACAACTAAAAATTGTATAAGCAATTAGTTCAATTAGTTTATCTTTCTTGAGAGTAAAAATTATTGTTTTAAAATTGAAATGGAATGCTCAGAATGTATTAAAACCACTCACTGAAATTCTGTTTATTTCATTTAGCGTTTCTCATCATAACACTCTTGTTACTGAAAAAATATTATATTTTATATTTGTGACTGATTTTATAGGGCCTGAGTTATGTTCTGTAAATTTGGTCGAGGTAATGCAACATATTTTACCGTGTTAAATATTATTTTACAGTGTATAACACTAAAGGATATACCCACGTCATTACTTACTTCCGTTTCGCTTTATATTACTTTTTAAAGCTTTGATGTAATTTATTGACTTTTTACGTATATAAGAGATCCACGCCTGCAAGAACATTTTTCATAGCGACACATATATGTAGAAATGCTTGACATCACTCTCGTTCTGAAGTATACATGGGCCCTACGTCATGCTGGCGCCAAGAAGACGGAGAGCCGTGACGTCATGCTGATGGCATGATGACGAAATACGAATAAGTGTTCGAAAATATAAGTAAACCCTCATACTCACAGAATGTGGTATGATGACAAATAAAATTTATATATTGCGAAACTGCAAGTGAGTTTTGTAAAGTCAAATATAAAACCCAATACATTTAAAATGTAACTAAGATAATATGTCCGTTTTACTACAATATTGTTAATACAAATTTTGCAATAATAGTGTCATGCGCTAGGTTGATCAATTATTATACTTATAATTACTAAGTCTGTTCAAGAACCTGCCATACAAGAGTCTCGCCATTGGCTGGCAAAGCACTTTCATCGCGACGATTCCAGTGCGTAGATCAAGCTTCTTGTGAATGGAAGGAGTTGACAGACGCATCAATAGCTACACCGAGTAATGGTAGAGCTCTTGTTGAAATGTAGTAGTCTGGATTTCTCTGACGTTTTCGAAATCCGAGAAAAACAATACCGAAAGTTATTTTTCGTGAACTGGAGCAAGAGTATGCAATCGGATTGATTGATTCATTTTTTCGTGTTTCTTGGCGCGTCAACTGCTTTGGTCATTACTCCCGTAAGTGTAGTGCATTTTTCCGGAGATGCCGGAGACCTCCCCCGCTGGATGGCGAGATACGACGCCGACCTACCGTCAACTAGTGGGGTTTCCCCCTAACCAGGACTCTCCCACCAGCGGGGCACCGCCCCAGCCGGGACAAGCTCTAAGCTCTCGACCGGTCTCCCGAAATATGTGATAGTGTAGTGCTTGTTAGTGAGTGTGTGTGTCTAAGGGGAGAGGACAGGACAAGGAAGAGGAAGGAAATATCGCGCGCAGTCCGTGACCCGTTTCGTAGAGTACTGCTCCAGAATTCGCCTGGTGTTGATCGGAGAAATCATGGAAAACTACCGATCAGAGCAACCGGCCGCTAGAAGTCTCCCCCAGACAGCGACTGAGTTCGGCCTAGCTGAAAATCTAGTGTCGAAAATCCTGCCGCCTTCAGGACTCGAACCTAGGACCTCCCGGTCAGAAGCGCTGCAGTGACATCAGTCGATGCACTGAGCTACCGTTTCCGGTAGTATGCAATCGGTGTGATGCCCCGTAAACAAATGTGGATTGCAAATTCGGGATATGAATAATGAACTCGTCCAATCATCAACATCCATCACTTCAATGTGTGACCAGTAGCACGATGCGAAGCGACAGGAGAGTCGTCCGCCTCATCATAGTATTGAAGTTTGACGAGACAAATAGTCTGACATTATAGAGTAGCAAACTGTTTGGATCCTACTAGAGCACACCGTCTCCCTTGTAACCGAAAATGCCGAACATAAAAACATCAAAAGTACCAAATATACAGTACGGAAAAATTAACACGATCTTCACATAATGCTCGCAGGGTTGCAAGTTTTAGCACACTTCGTTAAGAAGCTGTGCTGATTCGAAACTGAACATGGCACTCCTCAAACTCATGTGGGTGAAATACAGAATTTTCAACATCCTCTCTTCATATTATGCACTAAGGAAAGAAGAAAATTGTGTATTTTTTATAAAAATCGTCGACAAAAAAACAGAATTTGTGCTGCTATTTAATAGGAAGTTACGGCTGCCTCAGAACTGCATGGAAAATATTTACGACAAAAGTTTGACAATTGTAATACAATGAAAACAGAAGGCGCATATGCAACCCGCAACACGCGCAACGGTTGTTGATAACTGGAAAACTGCATTCTAAGCCTTTAAAACAATGTTCTCGTATTCTTGTAGGGTTGTTTTGCCATACGGGAATACGATGTAGGATTCTTATATCTTAATGGACAAATCGAGACGCTAGATGCTCTACGCATTTTTGGAACGCGCCCCACATCATAGACCATACTCCACATATTCAAAATTTCCTATTTCAACTGCCAGGGAGGCCATTTCACTGTATACCGCTGTAATGTTTTGGAAAGTATTTGATTAAAAAATTTAAAAACATTGCTGAATTTGGTTTTTGATTTTCTCTTAAATAAGTTGTGAACATGTGAAGATAACGCAATAAAAATGTGAGGAAAATGTGGAAAAAATATGGGGAACGTGCAATAAAAATGTTGGAAACATGTGGGAGTATGTGAGAATCGAGAAGGGAAATGGAGTGCGTGATGAATAAGAGCAAGCGGGAAGTAAGCACGCAACGCCAACCACAATTTCTCACTGACATCAATTACCGTCTCGTCGATGGCGGATTTCCGAAACTACCTAGTTAGGCGTAATGCAATAAAATCCGAAGGACACGTCTAGTGGACAGCCTCTCTGATCGGCAATATTCCATGTTATCTCTTATTAATATCAGGCAAATTTCGGGCCCGATCTGATATTTTTTCTCTCTGGCTGATCAATTTCTCCCCGAGGAATGGATCACGTACGATCTTTCCTTGCCTATCCCCGTCCTCTTATCTTCCCTTTCACACTAACACACAAACATTAATAAGCACTACACTGTTGGGAGAGCGGTCGGAAGGATACAACTTGTCCTGGTTAAGATGGCGCTCCTCTGGAGGAGAGATACCTAAAGGGAGAGAAGAACCGCAAGGCGTCGTGTAGGTCGACGACGGATCTCACTTTGCAGCCGAGCAAAAACACCGCCACTTCCCAAGGTGTAACATGCACTATACTCACGGGATTCATGATCACAGTAGTTGACGTGCCCGGAAACACTACTCACTCTTCAAGCCAACATGTAGGGGGAAGGTAAAACCCGAGGTAGTTTCTTAAGTTGTTCTAAAAAATTACACCTTTTTGAACCTCCTATTATATTTCTGGAAAGCTACACAAAATCTGTATGAACGTAAATTCTTTTTCTGTGCATGTTAATTTTCACGCATAGCAATAGAATGTCTTTTCACGTACAGCGCTCTTAATGCTGTAATGCATATTTGGAGCTGGAGGCATTCGAAGTTATTTAAGAGTTTGCAGTTATTTTAACTTTTCAAACAAGAATTTACCCATTTAAAACAAGGATACAAGGAACCGTGACAGACGTTTTTCCGAAAACCTCTTTATTGGTATCAAGAACCCATAAAATATAGATTTGAACTACACACCAATTTAGAGAAAGTAATTTACTAATTTACTACGTACATGCGAGAAAAATTCACTTTTTAGGTATCAGGAACACGAAGTACGAGTTTTTCTTTAATAAATGGCCACTTTTTCAGCAGCAATTCAATACTTTCGCTTTCATACGTAGTAATATATGATGGAATAATTAGCTTTTCTATTTTTGAGACAACTGAAACTTTTTTATATATAACTTATCTTTATTACATCTCAGTTGGTCATTACTTATGATTTCGTTTGCAACGTTTCGGGGTCGAATTTGTTCCATCATCAAGCTAAGTCACCTTAAAATTTCACCACGTATATTGGTCACAACCATAAGAAAACACAATAAAATAATAACCACATCAAAAACACTCGACATCTTACGATGTCCATGAATCCATACAAACTAGGGCATAACAAATTCAAACTTAAAAAATTCTAAGTACTAAATTAAGACAAATTTAACACAAGTAAGAGTTCGAATAAAATTAACTCCCCACCTGTCTATGTCCTAACCCAGTTCTGGTAATATGATATACAAATCTCTGTAAAATCAATGGTTTGAACTGATAGTGAATAAAGATGTTAAAAAACATTCCCACTAGTTTCGTTTTATAGAGTTTCTAGCTTTTCTTAAATTTTTACAACCTTATTTTCCACACGTACACAACGAAAGATGAATGGTGTTTCGTGGGCTGGTCGTGGAAACAGTCTCTCGTGAGCCGATTGAGAGGCAATAAATCTGCCGTAATGATGACCCCGAAGACCTACGCTCAAATAATGCGACGGCTAAGGGTGCACGTGCCTATTTTTAATTTAGAACTTTTAAGCACACAAAAAGTTTCCTCGGTGAAAAACCGACGCTTCACATTAACCGTGTGCAAAACGTGATAGACGTTATACGACTTTGTTGGGTATGGTCTGCAAACACGTTACTTACGTTCATCTATTCTTTTTAACGCCTATTCTAGCTACATATTTCATGATGTTGCACGTGTTACTTGTAGCGAAGTCAATAACTATGCTTCAATCATTATATGCTATTGTAATTTTATGAAAACAAGCAATTTCGTGTCTTTTGATATTTTTAGTTTGCGCGTTCATTCAATTTTATTCGAGATTTTGTTTTGAAAAGTTTAAAAAATGGCCTTTGATTAAATAAATCTTTTAAGTGTTTTTATTGACACTACATATATGTAAGTATGAAGGCCATGTCCGTTTTGGAAATGTAAGGATCTCAGTCCATTTTCAGCTTAAAGAGACGAATATATTATTTACAGTTTCATTTTCCTGATTATATAATATTTGTTTTACGTTTCACTGCCGTTATAGTTTATCTGCGTTAACATAGCAGCGTTTCTAAAGAACATCTGTGTTATCTCGGTTGTCTCTCTCACAATATGCTTTCACATTACACTGTTCTTCCGAGACGGTCTTCTTTAGTTCTAATTTTTAACTTCTTCCGTCACGTATCTCGTATATTTTCTATCGTTCTTTGTTCCCGCAATTTCTTTGCCTTGTCATTTCCACCAGAGGCGCTTTTCTCCTCTTCTTTATGCTCTCTCCATATTGCCCGGCTGCATTGTGTAATACCTCGCCATCCATTTCCTTGTCCGTTAAATGTTTAAGTGCGACCGTTTCGCCGAGCTCCCTTATTGCTTCCATAATCGCGGCATACACGTGACATTTATTACCCTGGGCGCGACATGCTCTTTCCCCCCTCCCTCCCCTTCCACCTCCCTCCGCCCTTCTCCCCACTCGGCTCTTCCTCCCGCTCTCCCGCTGGCTTTCAACACTGCTCAGGCGGGGGACGAACGGAGTAAATTTTACGGTGACGGCCCGTAAACCCTGCTCAATCAATCCGCGGACGCGCCCGGCGACAATGGTCCAGCGGCGGCCGCGGAGTGGCTTCCTCCAGATGGCGCGTGGGCGAGCGGGCCCATGGGCGAAGCGGCGGATGTCCCAACAAAGGGATTATCCGGCCATGCCAGAGGCGGCGGCGGCGGCAGAGATCTGGCACTCGATGAAGAGCGCATCAAGTTTTCTTTTTTGTTAGCGTTGAACAGTTGAACAGCAAAATTTGTGACTTGGCTTTTGCGTCCTTACAAGTATTTTAGTTCTCCCTTAAATGCTGCATTCTAAGCTGTTAAATTTATGTCTAACTAATAATGAGATGTGACTATTTAATTTCCTCGTTAACATTGGGTTATTAATTCCGTCAGCACGTACATTGGTAGTATGCAAATATCATCAAATCTGTGTATGTGAGCAAATTTTCTAGTAAGCAAATACAATCTTTACTTCATTACATATGTTAATTACCAATTGAAAGTGTCCTGTTTTGCATTGCACATTTACAGATCCTCCTGTACGAGCTGACCGATATACAGCATATACATCCGTAATTATTCAACTAAATATGTCAACATTAATACAAGTGTATTATAAAATAGTTCAAAAGATTTTAACGCATTGGTAACATCTCATTTTCTTCTGATTCCTTGATTTAAGATCAGTAATGAAGAATGTCATAGATTCTGTAAAGGCGAAACATTTATAGTTCTTTAATTTGCCAGTAGTGTTACTAGTAAAAAGTAGATGTAAAGTTGAACGGAGTTTTGAAACAACATGGCTTACTTTCAAAATTGATCTACCAACTGTCATTTATGTATCAATTGAGCTTCGAATTGATCACATATATAGCTTCACTGAAATCAAATACCTTGTAGGACCTTACTGTTTGGTGTCCGAGCCCGTTTGGTGCGTGATTTTCCTTACTGTTTGTAGTCTGACTTTCTTGTGAAGGTACTACTAAGAGTAAGTTATTTTTAGATAATTATATTCTCTTGAGGATGTTATTTGATGTTATAAAACGTCGTTCATTATTACTTATTTTCATACTTTGTTAAATTCTTTAATTATATTCTTAATCCAATTGTACGAAATGAAATAATTTATAAATGATGCTGAAATAACTGACAAAAAACACAAAATTAAAAAAAGAAATCTTATAATATTAGTATAACGAATTTTTGTGGCATAATCATTCGCATTAGTAACGAAAAGAAGTTTTTACGTTTCTCCATTGTTGATATTTAATTAATTTATTATAAATCTATTTTCGATCAATATTGAAGAGCATATTTCGGGAATATGACTGTATTATGGTATCATGACTATATTTTGCCACTAAAGAAATAAATTTATTCGTAGGGAGAGTTCTATCAGCGACAACACTACACCAGATCTTTACTTTCTCAGATAATACAAGAAAATTATGCATCTTAGAATATACGACAACCACTCCCAAGAATTGAATTTTCCCAACAATAATGACGATCAACCTCACACATGAATCCACAGGGAGTGATGCACATTGATAAAAAGCCTAATATTACGAAACATCAATATTCAAAATTAAAACATCGATGTTAATTAAATATCGACCCAAAACCTTCTATGTTTTAGACATAATATTCCAAAGCTGGTTTAGTTTCCTCTAACATTCAATTCGTGTTCCAAAAATTTAATTTGACAATGACAACATTTATTAATTGACAATAAGTGATATAACTGAAAACAAAGTTAAAAAATGAGAAGAAGTGAACGAAACCTGAACGTGAGTCCTCAGTTCGCCAAAGACGGGGGAGGCCGTGTGCACGCTTGGTGTGCGATGCCCGCCCCTTCATGTGCGGAATACAGGGCATAATGGTCACCTCAGGCGAGAGAGAATCACCTCGATAATGGTAGAACAGTGTTCGTTTGGTCCGAGCACATAAACAGACACTGGTGCCATCAATTATTGTTTTGTAGTTAAACTTTTACCAAATTGTGGTTATGGGAGTTTTCATTACAAACAAAAGACATTGAAATCGTAAAGTGACCGAGCACAAAACATGGATGGTAAAAAAATATTGGCTGTAATAAAACGATGTTTGTATAAAAACAATAATGTTTCGAAAACAGTCACATCGATGACGCATCCCTAATCCACATAGGGAACCCAGTACCGCCGCCGAATATTCAAGCCGGCTGAGATGGCTCAGGGCATTAACTGATGTCACTGAAGTCCTCCTCACCGGAAGTCCTACGTTCGAGTCCCGACGGTGGCAGAATTTTCGACACTAGCTTGTCGAATTCAATCGCTATCTGGTTGAGGGTTTTAGCGGCAGGCTGCTCTGATCGGTAGTTTCCCGTGGTTTCTCCGATCAACTCCAGGCGAGTGCCGGAGCAGTACCCTAACAACGGCCCACAGACCGTTTGCTATCTTTCCTTTCTCTTCCTTGTTCTACCCTCTCCCCTACACACACTTACACTAACATGCACTACACTACCACACAGGCCGGGAAATCCGTCGGTAGCTTAGAGCTTGTCCCGACTGGGGCGGTTCCTCGCTGGTGGGAGATACCTACTTGGGGAAAACCCACTAACCGACAATAGGTCGACGCTGGATCTCGCCATCCAGCGGGGGAAGAACACCGTCACCTCCCGAGAAAAAACACGCTCTACAGTTACGGGACTAATAACCGTATTAGTTGGCGTGCCCAGAATCACTAACAATCAATCAATCAATCATCAACCGAATGCTCATTTCTGGTCATTGTGCGCAGACGAGTCGATACTTTCCGACTCCTCGGCACGCGCTTCCCCTCCACTTCGCGCCGCGCGCCCGCTCCCCGCCCTGCCGCTCCTGCGATCGGCGCGGCGCGGCGCGGCGCGGCAGGACTTTAAAAGTTTGATGCGGCCATTACTCTGCGCCGCGCCGCCCCTCCCCTCCCGGAAGGGCGGAAGGGGATTGGCGACTTTGTGCGCGGCGCGACGGATTCGGAGTCGCGACCGGCGCCCGATCGGAAACATCCCGCTGCCAGCGGGCGGGCTCTTACAGCTCCTCCGAGTATTGCGCTCGCTGTAATCGTAGGAGAGTACGAGCGGCATTGTGTGCGGGTCACGTCTCGGTGTGTCTTGTACCCAAGTTTCTACCTCCTATCAATTGCCGCGCAGTGTGCCTACCACAATAGTTTATTCTCTGTGAAGAGGCGTCATCTGTAGTGTTTACGGGAACTATGGATCCTGAATAATTCAGGAAGGTATTTTACGTAGCATAATAGTAAAGAAGCTACATGTTTTTATCCTTATAAAATTTGTTTCTTTCAGGATGACATAAATTCTCTTATAGGGACAATAGCAAGAAACAATATTTTTAACATTTTAGAAACTATTATTCGTACAGAGCGTGGGACTTTAGATTAGCTTCATAATAATTTTTAAGACATACATGTAATTTAATCTTTCTGGTGTACGTACTGTATACGGAGAGGATAAGTACTATAGAGAAAATTATGTAATGCTGCACGAAAAACCCGCAAATTGTCGGCAGAAAAAAATTTATATCCTGGTTCTGATAACGACAATGTGGAAAAATCCAGTTGCCAAATTAAAGAGAAACTAGTGGTGCTACAGAATGGCACAGATTTTCTCGTAGTAAAGTGTTCTAATTTCCTTATGTGGACTGGCTTCATGCTATTGTCCCATTCTCTTTGCCAGCTGCCATCTATTGCCGCCCAAAAAAGATTTTTTGAAATTTTCTTGTCCTAAACGGAAATTTTCATTTAGGGCTGTTTGTAAGAAAATGGCGTTTAAGCATTACTGTAAATGCGAAATTTGAAGCTCTTTTTCATAGGAATCTATAGAGTTTTCGAAAATCTTCATTTGGAGTCTTTTAAAGAACATCAACTTGCAAATGCAAAAATGTTTACAAATTGCTGGGAATGTGCATATTAACTGCGTGAGACATTTAAAAAATACATTTGTGTAATTTTTTAAATAACAAAAGAATATACCAAAACGAACTTTACATCATATTAAAGATTGCAATTAGCATTATCTGTTAGAAATGTTTGAAGAAAAAATTTTGATAAAATTTTGAAATAAGTTTTGAAGAAATGGCATTTGAGCGTTTCTCAAAATGCGGAAAATGGAGCACATTTTCACAGAAAACGGTTGAGTTTTCCAGAAAGCTTAAAAGGCATTATTTAAAGCACATGTACTCATAAATACTATAATGTGAACAAATTGTCACTAATGTAAATATTAACGACACGAGAGACGAATCTAAAAAAAAATACATTTTTGTTACAGAAATTACCGAATATTACCATTTTCAAACAGAAATTACCGAAAGTTACTGTTTTTTTCAAAGCATTATGTACTGACTCACTTTAAAGAACTTATCATTTAGAGCAGATTTTAAGACAAAAATCCCTGTCTTCAATTTTTTCCATTGTTTTTATTTAAAGTCGCAGAAACTACAAAGGTCTTCAGTTTTGTAGTTTTGAAATGTTAACTTTTTGCAATTTCCAAAGATACGGAGAGTTCGATGAAAATAAGACTTGTACCGTATATTTCACTGTCCTTTGATACACCCGAGGAGAAAATTTGCAGAACAAAGTTTCAGCGATTTTTCGAAAACAATATTTTTTAGAAATTGTAAAAATTTAAAGCACAAATAATACTCTTTTTTTTCAAAAAATTGTACATGACCTTTCTTGAAAGGGCTGATTATTTACAACAGACTTTTTCTAAGGTAAAAATGTCTATCTTCAATTTTGTAGTTTTGAAATGTTAACTTGTAAATTTTCAAAAAAACGAGTTCACCGAAAATTGAAATTGCACCATATTTTTGATCGTGACTTAATACATACGGATATGAAATTTAAAGAAAGAATATGAAACGGATTTTGAGAAAAATTGTTAAAAATATTAAAATTGCTTATATTTCGTGCAAAAATAGAGGAAAACTATTCGTATTTTTGAAAAATTGAACATGACCTTATTTCAAGAACTTTTTTAAAGAACAGATTGCATTAAGGAAAAAATATCTTTCTTCAATATTGTACATATAGCAAGGCGCCAAAAAATTGCACTTTTTCAATTTTCGAAAAATCAGGGATTTCAGGGAACATGGTGCCTGCACCTCCTTCACGCTATCCAAGTACAGAGTTTAACCAATACATTTGGTGCCATTTTTGAGAAAAAAAATCAAAATATTGAGCCGTTATGTAAATTACCCTCAAAAATGAAAAAAATTAAAAACCTTTGAAACTGTCAACGCCTCGAGTTCTTTCGGATCATTCGGGGAATATTAATTTCAGAGAAAATCATCTGAACTGTTTAGGCGCTAGCGTAGACCACAGACGGGCCGACAGATGTTTTGCTGATAATCGCTTTTTCCGTACCAAGAATCAACAAAACATGTATTCTGGCTACAGCATGTGTTAGAGGTAGTAATTGTCCATTTATAGCAATAGGAGTTATCCACTTTTTTGCTACCAGAGCTCGGAAATAACAGTTTTTCTGCCGTTTCTGAAATGCGCCGTTTTCCGGAGCACGATTACATAACTATTACTTCTTAAGAAGTAAGTGCGAAAAAGTGAAAACATGCTTCCTCCTCACTTTATTCACGACAACCGATAATTTATAATAAAAGCTTCAGACGAAGTTATCTCATTCTGAGTTACACTAATGCAAATTTAGCTTTATGTGCAACACAGCATGGTGCAGGTATGTGTTGATGTATTTACTAAGTTTCAGATCAATTTCAGTTTCACTGCATTTTCTGTTCAAATTTCAATTGTTGATGATGATGATAATGTTGATACGAGCTTTTTATTTGTGAATCACAATATTAAGCATTTTTAGTGACACAGAATATTTTAATATACAACGCACAATTAATTTTAATAATTGAAAAATGGTTTAATGTTCAAAATAGTAAAAGGCCTACACTGTCTGATCAAAAACACTCTCCGTGCACATGTGTAAAGCAACTAAATTTAGCTAATTTCTATTATCGGTCCACGTGACACATCATCACAGATAATGTTAGTGGAAAGAAAGACATTTCAGTCATTACACGCATTTTGTCCATTTCCGATCGTTGTCGATTGTAATTTTTTTTCAATAAGTCGCAAAAATCGATTTCACTAATCGATTATCCATAACTAACATTAATGGAAACCTACAAGGGTCAGTTTATTCGTAATGCCTCGTAATTGTGTTTTGCAGATGATTGTCGATCATTTACGATATTAGATTACACTTCGATTAGAGAAAACGTTCTGTTGCTAATATTTCAATTATGGAAATCCTCCTGTAAATTTGAAACTATTGAAGCATCCCATAGCGAAGTGACCAGACGGCTAGGTTTCCACATCATACGTAGAGTTCAAGTAGACAACAGATCGGTATCTGGGGATGTGAACTTGTTGGTGAATGATATGGTTCATGGACATGTTCATCCGTTCATGCGCATGTGGACTTGGTGGTGAATGATATGGTTCATGGACATGTTCATCCGTTCATGCGCATGTGAACTTGTTGGTGAATGATATGGTTCATGGACATGTTCATCCGTTCATGCGCATGTGGACTTGGTGGTGATATTATGGTTCATGGACATATTCATCCGTTCATGCGCATGTGGACTTGGTGGTGGTGTTAACTGGTTTCATGGACATGTTCATCCGTTCATGCACGCATGTGAACTTGTTGGTGAATGATATGGTTCATGGACATGTTCATCCGTTCATGCGCATGTGGACTTGGTGGTGAATGATATGGTTCATGGACATGTTCATCCGTTCATGCGCATGTGGACTTGGTGGTGAATGATATGGTTCATGGACATGTTCATCCGTTCATGCGCATGTGGACTTGGTGGTGAATGATATGGTTCATGGACATGTTCATCCGTTCATGCGCATGTGGACTTGGTGGTGGTGAATGATATGGTTCATGGACATGTTCATCCGTTCATGCGCATGTGGACTTGGTGGTGAATGATATGGTTCATGGACATGTTCATTCGCTCATGCCCATGTGGACTTGGTGGTGAATGATATGGTTCATGGACATGTTCATCCGTTCATGCGCATGTGGACTTCGTGGTGAATGATATGGTTCATGGACATGTTCATCCGTTCATGCGCATGTGGACTTGGTGGTGAATGATATGGTTCATGGACATGTTCATCCGTTCATGCGCATGTGAACTTGTTGGTGAATGATATGGTTCATGGACATGTTCATCCGTTCATGCGCATGTGGACTTGGTGGTGAATGATATGGTTCATGGACATGTTCATCCGTTCATGCGCATGTGAACTTGTTGGTGAATGATATGGTTCATGGACATGTTCATCCGTTCATGCGCATGTGGACTTGGTGGTGAATGATATGGTTCATGGACATGTTCATCCGTTCATGCGCATGTGGACTTGGTGGTGAATGATATGGTTCATGGACATGTTCATCCGTTCATGCGCATGTGGACTTGGTGGTGAATGATATGGTTCATGGACATGTTCATCCGTTCATGCGCATGTGAACTTGTTGGTGAATGATATGGTTCATGGACATGTTCATCCGTTCATGCGCAGTGGACTTAGGTGAATGATATGGTTCATGGACATGTTCATCCGTTCATGCGCATGTGGACTTGGTGGTGAATGATATGGTTCATGGACATGTTCATCCGTTCATGCGCATGTGGACTTGGTGGTGAATGATATGGTTCATGGACATGTTCATCCGTTCATGCGCATGTGGACTTGGTGGTGAATGATATGGTTCATGGACATGTTCATCCGTTCATGCGCATGTGAACTTGTTGGTGAATGATATGGTTCATGGACATGTTCATCCGTTCATGCGCATGTGGACTTGTTGGTGAATGATATGGTTCATGGACATGTTCATCCGTTCATGCGCATGTGGACTTGGTGGTGAATGATATGGTTCATGGACATGTTCATCCGTTCATGCGCATGTGGACTTGGTGGTGAATGATATGGTTCATGGACATGTTCATCCGTTCATGCGCATGTGAACTTGTTGGTGAATGATATGGTTCATGGACATGTTCATCCGTTCATGCGCATGTGGACTTGGTGGTGAATGATATGGTTCATGGACATATTCATCCGTTCATGCGCATGTGAACTTGTTGGTGAATGATATGGTTCATGGACATGTTCATCCGTTCATGCGCATGTGGACTTGGTGGTGAATGATATGGTTCATGGACATGTTCATCCGTTCATGCGCATTTGGACTTGGTGGGGAATGATACGGTTCATGGACATGTTCATCCGTTCATGCGCATTTGGACTTGGTGGTGAATGATACGGTTCATGGACATGTTCATCCGTTCATGCGCATGTGGACTTGGTGGTGAATGATACGGTTCATGGACATGTTCATCCGTTCATGCGCATGTGGACTTGGTGGTGAATGATACGGTTCATGGACATGTTCATCCGTTCATGCGCATTTGGACTTGGTGGTGAATGATACGGTTCATGGACATGTTCATCCGTTCATGCGCATGTGGACTTGGTGGTGAATGATACGGTTCATGGACATGTTCATCCGTTCATGCGCATGTGGACTTGGTGGTGAATGATACGGTTCATGGACATGTTCATCCGTTCATGCGCATTTGGACTTGGTGGTGAATGGTACGGTTCATGGACATGTTCATCCGTTCATGCGCATTTGGACTTGGTGGTGAATGATACGGTTCATGGACATGTTCATCCGTTCATGCGCATGTGGACTTGGTGGTGAATGATACGGTTCATGGACATGTTCATCCGTTCATGCGCATTTGGACTTGGTGGTGAATGATACGGTTCATGGACATGTTCATCCGTTCATGCGCATTTGGACTTGGTGGGGAATGATACGGTTCATGGACATGTTCATCCGTTCATGCGCATGTGGACTTGGTGGTGAATGATACGGTTCATGGACATGTTCATTCGTTCATGCGCATTTGGACTTGGTGGTGAATGATACGGTTCATGGACATGTTCATCCGTTCATGCGCATTTGGACTTGGTGGGGAATGATACGGTTCACGGACATGTTCATCCGTTCATGCGCATGTGGACTTGGTGGGGAATGATACGGTTCACGGACATGTTCATCCGTTCATGCGCATGTGGACTTGGTGGTGAATAAAGCGGATTCGCGGCGGGTTTCCTCCGGGGCCTTCCTTCTTACTTTCTTCTATACGTACGTATGTACTGAGAAATGTACGTAATGCACAGACAGTTAAGTAATGTTGCTATTTCATGAAATGTCCTTGATACCGAAAACGTATTGTTTTTTCTTCAAAACTTCCGTTCGTCCGTTTGCCCGCCTGTCTGTCTGTGAACAAGACTAGCATCTACTAATATACTCTGAGAAATATTGTTTCCAAACTGAAGAATCTCGTCGATTTGGCCTCAGTGGAAGCCCTGCAATTTTGATTAATTCTTTCAATAACATTCTTTAATTGTCGGAGGTATTTTACATAGAGTCTCTGGGATATTTTCAAAATTTCCTCAAAAAATCTGGTAATAATAGAGTGAAATACACTTTTAAAGGTGGCATAAGTCCGATTTCAAGTGTTTTTATGAATTTTTGAAAATTGCAAAAGTTTGAAATTTGTTTGGCGTCTTCCTACAACTACAAAATTGAAGAAAAAAATATTTTCCTTCAAATGAAATTTGTTCTCCTTGATTCGTTATTTCCATAATTTATGTGACTAATGCCACGTGAAATCGGTTGAGAAAAGCATGACTACTTCCAATTGTTGTTACATTAATCTAAATTTGTTAATGTTTGTATGTATACAGTCTATACGATTTCATCACAGGTAACGTCCAAAATATTTTCTTGGGTCAGGAATGCAGTGATGGCACCCCATTCATCCCATCACCCCACAAAAATGTTTACACTTACTTTTAAATCTCGCGCCGATTTCTCCTGATCCACTACCCGCGACCTCTAGTAAGCTATTCGTAGTTATCTGCAAGCAACTATGACATGCCTATTTTAAGCCTCCCAGGAGAACTTTGTTTACGTCTGTCGTGCATTCTAACTCGCATTCAAGAATGCGAGTTGTCGTTAAACATAGGGGTAAGGTTAGATGAAGTGTCGATCTACATTATCGACATTATAGATCTATTAGTGTCATTTACTTTTGTATTAATTTTCGTATACCTAACGTGTTTTTATAACTTCTAAGGAGAACGTTTAACATATTATATGCTTTGATCGCAATCTGAAATTTCAGAACGTTAACTGTGATGGAATTGTATAGATTAACATTAATTGTTAATTTACAAAGATAAACAAAATTAATTTAACCTAAATGTATATTAACATAAATTGTGATCTAGAAATGTAGATTCTTACATTTTGTGAAAAATATGTACACTATTTGAAAAATATATTATTTGAAAAACCAACAAACAATTTCGACTTTAAACACCTGTTGCTGGTTCGGTGGTATAACGTTTAGCGAATTGGGCTGTTGTACCCAAGTTTGTGAGTTCAAGCCTTATCGAAGTCGTGGATATTTAAGGGCAAAAAATTCCTTCGTACGCCTTCATTCGGAGGGAAGTAAGGCAGGTTGTCACATGTAGTAGACTTTTTTTTATCTAGGGCTTTTAACCAGCCAACAGCCGGTTACCCTTTACGCCCCGATGGGACGCATATTCGACCATACACTAGACACCAACACACTTGCGGGCTCCTCTGATCTGGGGTCAGCAGAACGCGAGGCCCTCCGCGACAACACATACATACAAAGTCAACGGACAAACAGCCATGCCCAAGACGGGACTCAAACCCGCGACCCTTCGAACCGAAGCGCTGAGTCGGTATTCGCTCTTAGCCACATCGACTATCCAGGTCGGCATGTAGTAGATTTACTGCATGTAAAATAACGTGAAGTCTCAAAGAAGCCTCTGAGCCTGTTTCGTCGCCCAAGATAATACCTTCTTTCTCCGCTAGATGGTGAAAGGAGCGTAACGAAATTGGCCCGAGTCTCGCCACGTAAAATAAGACATTAACTAACTAAATACTCGTAACTTTCGAAATTTCCAGTTCACCTGCAATTTTTTTTGGCGTGAAAATTTATTTTGTATAGTATTTTGGGTCAACAAACAAACTCGAAAATTAAGAATTTTAGATTTTTAGGTCTGAAAATTAGGTCTGAAATTTAGGTCTTTGAATTCGAGAGTAAAACCATTGGTATAAAATGCAAATGATGTGAGACTGAATGCAAAAAACTTTTTCTTTTAACTATTTGGTCCAATATTCAGAGGAACATTTTTCTTACATTAGAATGGATTTTCACGAGAGATTTCAATTTTTTATGAAGTTCCCTCACAAAGCTCAGAAATTTAGGATATAAATAAAAACAAGATCAAAGACCAAGCATATTCATTAAATATGATACTTCTAGGTTTTTTTCATCACATTGAACATGTCAAAAAATTTGTTGGTCAATCGGAAGTGGTCATGCTTTCTTCGACCGATTTCACGTTTACACACACAATTACCCATGAATATTTTCTTGAACATTTTAGTCGTTTTTGCGCCGTATTGAGTGAAATAGTGCAATATTAAAACGTATCAAAAACAAAAATTTCTCGAAACTACTTTTCTTCTTTAAAATTTTGTTTGGGATAGTGTTAAATGTACTCTGTACGATGACATAAATGAAATATTGCAATATGCTTTTGTTTTCTTAAAATTACTCACCTGAAATTTTTCAACATGTCTCCCACGTTAATATTTACATTAGATGCGATTTGTATACATTATTGAATTTTTTAAAACAAGTGCTTTAAATGACGTCTTACAAAGTTTCTCAAGACTCAAAAGTTTTCTGTAAAAATGAGCTCAAAATTCCCCATTTTCGAAAACGGCTCCAAGTTTTTTCTTTAAAATTTTAAACGGATAGTGCTAAATGAACTGAATAACACGGCATCAATGCCACTTTAATGTATTCTTTTGTTGTTGTTTTTTTAAATTGTTCAAATGTAAATTTTTTCGAATGTCTCTCCCACTGTTAATATTTATTTGACAAGCAATTTGTATGCATTTTTGCATTTGTGAGTCAAAGTACAAAAGATTTCCAATGATGTTGCTCTAGAACTGAAAATTTATACCGATATGTAATATTCTTAAAGTCATAAATCAGTTCTCTCATTACAACAGAAAAAGTTAGATAATGTGAAACAAAATAGGGTGGCAATAGATGGTAACTGGTAAGAGGGTGAGGCAAAGCTGAAACGCTAGCACATACCAAAGTAATCAGAAGACTAATTAGCACGAGAAAGTCTGTACCATTCTGTAGCCTACTAGTTTCTCTCTCGTTTCACTACTTCTCTATTTTCAATACTGTACTCTCCACGTCATCTGGCATTACGATCTTCATCGCACGTCAACGTTAATACTGAACCGAGGAGTCCCTCAGATGGTTCATTTGAAGTACAATAAAGGGAACTATTGATATTGTGCCATGCTGCTATACGGTACACCATAAATGAGGATTTATTTATTTATCGTCAAAAACAGTAAAATTTGTGTGTGACAAATGAAGAAAAAGGACAATTACTTTTCTTAAGCTACAAAATGCATACTCCCGCTCTTTTATTACAATTTACCCTGAATTGTGAATTAAAGTACAAACAAGCGTGCTAGATAACATTTGAAAACAAGGATATTTCTTTCCTGAGTACTTAAAAAGGTCAAGAGTAGAAGTAACAAAAAAAGTGTGCGTACTATACGGCGTGTTTCCCCAAAATCGTACCTACGCATTTTATCTGGTTGGAATAAACGTTCGTAAAAACTACACAACGAGCTGTATGAAGGCTGACTGAACGTGAAAGAATGCGGAACAGTGCACATAATGGTTATTTTATCAAATGCAAAGTTCATCGATTCACTCGCTTTTTGAGTGTGTTCTAAGCGTAAACACCTCCGGCGCATTTGTCTTTCCCATGCGTGTCCCATGCGCGGCAACGCAGCGCACGCCACGCCACGCGGCGGCGGCGGAGGCAGCCGCGACCCACTTTGTGACGTCACGCGTCGCTGTTGTTTGCGGCGGGGACTCGGCGGGCGGCCCCGGGCGCGGGGGGGGGGGGCAGGGGCTGGAGCACAGGCAGAAGAGGCCGTTTCTCGAGGGAGCAGTGGCGTCAGGGAAAGTAGAAGCCTGCCGAGGGGGCTGTGACGAGGGCGACAGCATTAGTGAGGCTGTCATGATAAACACGGCAGACTTAAATTGAGAGAGTAGTGCAGGTCGGAGAGTAATGAAAAGTTGGAAAGGGGAACCGGTTGAAAGAGGGCTTGGAAACCGGGAGAATACGGAGATAGATTTGAGCTGAGAGCGGGGAGGAGTGGACAAGGTCTTACATACGAAGCTATGGGCTGAGGAGAGCGGGAAGATGTGCATCGAAACAAATGTCACTATCATACAAAGCACTGAAGATGAAGCGCAAAGGGTCTCATAGCAGTACTACACTACATTTAGTAAGTGAGATGATACGCAGATGAAACAACGAAGAAAATCAATGAAGCTGGAAAAAGAGGAGACGAAAGATACCATCGCAGAACTAGAATATAGAGGAATTGAGGAGAGGACGTTGGAAGGGAGGGGGGCATTGGGAAATAATTCAGTCTCGTATTGTACGCTACAGAATTTACGTGTACATTCTAAGTTGGGAATTTATAAGTACTACTTTAAGAAAAACTTGGATTAGGAAGTTTGTAATTTATCATATCCGGAGTATGAATACTGGCAATTCTTTATCAAGTAGACTTTTAAGTAAACCTAAGCAAAATGTATTACTAAAATCACGTAATTGATTGGCTTTTTCTGGGAAACTAAAAGATAATAATAATCTAAAACAGAGGCTCATATCGTGTTTCATTATATTCCCTACCCTGAAAATAATATCAGTTTAAAAGAACTTATTGAAACACACAAAACCATACAATAAATAAAAATGTGACGAATACTATGAATAATTTCCAAATAGCTTAAATAAGCTTCCGATAATCTTATTTCCGAAGAAGCATTTCCTCATTAATTTTTCAAGGAAAAGCATTCGTATTGTTTTATAATGGGATACTATTCAACGGTGCAATTCTTCAACACATATTTGGCAGCGTGATGGAGAAGCGTTTAAAGAATGTATTGATACGTAAAACTCTAAATCAAATGGAAATGAATATTCGACACTTCCAAAAGAAACTCTTCGATTACGTAGCATAGCGGCGAAATTACACGACTGCTATGTCAAAAAAGTTTAATAGAATTGGTTATTATCGCAAAAACTTTGTGAATATATACACGGATGTGTAAAACAAATAATAAAATATGTATTTTACGTTACATTAGTTGCATTACATTAATGTATCATTTGAAGATAATGTAAACTACACATTTTATTGTGGACGATTATGTCTATTTTACCCATCAAGAAGAGTTGGTAGGTTCAAAATTAATCTACGAGCTAACGGTTTACAGGCATATTGTCCATTAAATTTCCTTGAAAAATACTTGATAGCGGAAAAAACTATGAAATTCACTAAGCAGAAATGATGAGATGCTAGTTTTCCAAAACACACATCAGTATCCATATTGTGTTGTATTACTATTTCATCTCACTAAAGCAGGTAGGAGCCTTCGCTGGAATGTAGCCGAGTGACGGAGGCAAGCGCGCTGACAGGGGGCCGGCGACGATGGAAGAAGCGCACTCTGCAGCCTAGGCGAGGGGAGGGGGGCGGGTGCCGCGTGCGTGGGCGACGCTCCGGTGGCAGCGCGGGAGCACGCGTCTCGTGGAGAAGGCCCCCGCCCCCATCCCCGCCCCCGCTCCGCCCCCGCCCCCGCTCCGCCGCCGCCAAGGACGCGCGAAGGAGGAATCCGAGCCGGCTGCCTCCGCCGCCGCCGCCGCCGCCGTCGCCGCCGCCGCCGCCGCCGGGCGTTGTCGAGCGCTTTGACGGCGCTCGGGTGTCGTCACCTCCCCCGCCCCGCCCCCTCCGCGCCGCCGGCGCCTCTCCAGCCCCGCTGCAACGACTCCGTTGTTTCCGTCGGCCCCTTCTCCTACCGCGCGAATCCCACCACACACCCGCACCTTTCCCCACTTCTTTCGGCCGCCACATACCTCTTCCTTCGTCCGACGTCTCTACACAGTCTTCTCCGTCTTTACGTTGCACGCATTTCCTTCTCCGATCCGTCCCTGCTTTGTGGCTTCTTACCGCTCCTTTTGGTCCTTCTCCGCTTATTTGGCTTCCATCACTATTACTGCCACTGCCCTATGACTCCTCCTCTCCAGCGCCTCCGCCACTCTACCACCCGCACACTTCCACCATCCCTCGCCAAACCCCCGCCGCCCACTGCCTCCGCCACCGCCACCGCCCCCGCCACTGGTGCTGAGTAGATCCTCGTGACACCACGCGACACCGCGTAGTTTACCCACGTGCTGTTACGGCGCGCGGCACGAGAAGAGCGGTCGCGTTGATAAGGTCGCCCGCGAGGCGTCACACCCTACACTTGTCCCTTCGCTTTGAGTTTCTACTCCACGAGAAACTTCCCTCCAAGTTGTGCTCTATGAAGTTGTGACACAGGTGACGGAAATTTGTGGCCGAGTGTCAGTTAAATTAGCTGTAATTTGAGGTGTAAATGGAATTATTGAGACGATAATAGCTTTGCTGAAGTTTTCGTTGATCAACAAATATGTAGCCACACAACAAAACAAAAAATGGTACCCTCAGTTAAGATGGTAAAATATTCCCCTAAACCAAATGACATATGAGAGGTGTAATGACATATGAGAGACATATGAGAGGTATAATTATAACATAAAAATACTATTTTTGAAAGGTTTCTTAGCCCCCGTCCAACCACCCACACCCCTCGACAGCCACAAACGTGTTTTTTTAATTTTTTTTTTTTTTGCAACTTAACACTATTTTATCTGACAGTCTACGAAAGGATATTTTTTTAAATTATGGCCCAGAAATTAAAAGAATGTGAAAAAATTTACAAGTGTTCTCAGATGAAGGTTTAAGCTTTTTTCATGCATGGGTAAGTGTTTTAAGACAGAGGAAAATAGGTCTGGCAAATCCAGGTTCAATCTGTTTCCCTCCCACACATGACCCCCACTTATCCTTCATTTGTGACCAAATTTTCTCACAAACTGTCAAAAAACATAGTTTTTCCTTAGTGTGTGATACTCTTATGCAAAGGATTAGAAAGATATTAAAAAATAGTAATTTGTAACTAAATTCCAAAATCAAAATGTTACTGGGTGCTTCAACAATGTATACAAATGTATAATAAACACTAAACTAAATGCACAGAACTGCTTATTAACACTGTTATTGTGAATCACATTTATTTTCTGAATGGGAGAATATGCGAGCACGAAAAATTTGTTGGTGCCAGTCAGACTGGCGGTCTCCTGTCACACAATGAAATCTCCACTCTACGCAATTCACCGCCTCATTACAAGAGAACGGTAGTAAAAGCAAGACTGGAATTTACCCATGAGGGTTTTCAGATGAGGCTCGGATGTCCTTTTTTCTTGTTACGATTATTTACATTTTTACTTTAATTTTTCTGTGCTCATCAAGTGTGAAAACAAAAGAAACATTTCAGACGAGTCACAATATTTCAACACAAGTGAGTGTGCAAGCGCATACTACGGATAGATTCCTATCCCAACTCTAGTTACGCTGATAAGCTTGTGGCAAGCGTCGGCGACGCAAGGCATGCTGTCACACTTGGGCATCTTCAACATCAGTCAGATTATTAGTATATTATCGTGCTTGAAATATTTTCGTTTATTTGTCTATACCGCTTTTCGAACCACTCTCCTAAAGCTATCAAGTAATTTTGCACTTTTTGCTGAGCATATCTACAAATTTTACAGAGGCCAGTGAGCATGCCACTGCAGACAAAGGCATCAGCATTTCACTTTGAGAGATGCCCCTAAAGTAGGCATGTCAAACCCCACGCCCCAAAGAGGCACTTGCCGGCCTGGGAAGCCCAGCAATCCTGCGAGCACGGGGAACTTTCCCTGCCTGGCTGTCTTTTCCCCTCCATATCCAGAGGGGAGTACACGTGCTGGCTGAAGAGGCGGGAGGCGTGCAATACCGGATACATACGAAACTATTTTTGCCAGATTTGTTCTGTCAAATAAACCTGATTTGTATTATGATTAAATTATTTACTTCTTATTACTATTTCATGTTTATTTTATTTTTTTAAAAATCCTGTAGTGTGTTAACATTTTTTCCAAGAGAAAGAAATATTTGAATGGGGAATTCTTTACTTGTTTTCGTTTTGTATTATGTTTAATTAAATCATTCAATTATTTGTGAATGTAGCAATAATGTGAAATTAATTAACTAGTCTCGCTGAAAAGCCCTCGCATACATATTAACAGCTTTCTTAATAGACACGAATCTTTATGCGTTAAACCTCCTAACATGATCGTAGGAAGTTCAATAAATTATGGCACTCTTAACACATTACAAAATGAAGATACTTTCATTTTCAAATGTTTAATGTATTTCTCAATTGAAAATTTGATATCTGACATATATTACAACTAAAGACCGGATTCCCGTGTTACTGCATCTTTTCTTTGCTAGCTTGAAATTGGATAAAACCACAGAAATTTGAATCATGAAACGGTATTTATTTTAGTACTCGTTTTATTTTGCATGAAATTGCACGTTTGGGGGGTTAGTGCACGATATTTCATGTTTTAGATAATGCTGCGTTGCATTTGCACATTTTGGGATTTTACTGGACGAATTTGCAAGATTCAGAGTTTTATTGCATAAAATATGTTTTTTATATTATCAACTTGTTTTAATTTATCTTTTTTAAAGGTTACATTTAAGAAAAAGATTTTGTGATATAACCCAGCGATGAATTTGGATGAGCTGTGAAACCTGAATGCTGATTAACATGTATCAATTCTGCATTTTGTTGCCTATGAACTGAGCGTCTGAACCTTTCATGATGCCTATTGTCTAATCAGTGAGTTATTGCAACAGAGATCCACGTTGGTTGCGGCCGCTTAGCAAACACTACGTTGGGGATCTATCTTCCCAAACAGATCATATATCCGTTTTGCCAGTTTTCGCTGAACTTAGCAACTCGAGACAGCATGCGCGGGTCACTTTTGTCCTTACGCCCGAGCGTGAAGCTTCGAGACAAGCTGCACTGCACTTCAAATCATCGAATTTCTCGGATCAGGCGTTGCCTTGCTAAGTACAAGAAAGAATGAACGGAGTTTTTGACCGCGTTTAGCAGCACACGTACGTCAGAGTAAGGCTCGGCACACAGACTAGTATAAATGTAGTACGAAGTTTTTCATGTATCTTAATTATTTTTTATTTCTGAACGTATATTTGTATTATTGTATTGTGTATTTACTTATTTGATCTGGGCTGTCCGGGTGACGCCACGTCGAAGGCTGGGGTGCCGACGTTTCGACCGACATATCGCGGTCCTCTTCAGGGCTGTACTGCCCTGAAGAGGACCGCGATATGTCGGTCGAAACGTCGGCACCCCAGCCTTCGACGCGGCGTCACCCGGACAGCCCAGATCATGACTCTGGCCGCGGAAGCCTACGATATCATCTATTTACTTATTTGTGTTTTCTACACTAATTTAATTTTGGGTGCAAATAGTATTTAAAATTTCAATTATGGTTTGTTTAAAAATAAACTTATAATAAAAACACTAGAATTGTATTTGATTCACCTTAAATATCGCATTTAAAATATAAAAATAAGTTGACACGTAGATTAACTGGAGTTTCAGGCCACTTAACACCGTTTTGCAAAGTCTTCATCTCTTTATTGAATGTTTTTGCACGTTTCGGTGCTTTTACTGCACGTTTTAGAGTGTTTTACTGCATGAAAACCTGGTCTTTAATTATAACTTATTAATATTACGTAATTTCTTTGCTTTGGCAGAGGAAATGGGAATTCATATAGCTAAGTTTGAGGCAATAACTGTTAAGAGACTCCTCCAAAACAGTCATGGGCCAGATATCCAGTGATGTACTGCACTCTGCAGCTGAGTCCAACCCATCTATTAAATTTTGCGCCAGTTGCTTGAGACGCAGTGCCCGTATAAGCAATGTCCGCGACCTGCCTAAAGCCTAGAGAAGGACCGAGTGACGTACCTTGGTTAGTGGACAGTTTCTGTTCTGAACTTAATAATGAACTCTTGAACATTTAATGTCATCAATAGTAACAGTAGTTTTTTCAAGTAGACATATGTCACGTACCATAGACAGATGTATGTATTAAACACTCTTGAATGAAAACAAAAAATCAATATTGTTTCTTTTTAAAGGTAATTTCAATAGAATGTTGGTAACATGACAATAACTGTCCAAATGAGCGCAAGAGCAATTATCGACTTGCGACGGTCGTGCACGACATGTGGCCGAGATCTGAAACTACGAAAAAAATCCAATTGGCAGTTTTCAGATAAAATTTTCAGATTTCTTTCATTGATTTATAATTTCATTATTACACAACTAAATTATTTTACATGATAAACAAATTAGATACTGCAAATTGAAATTTTTTTGAACCAGAATATAACTCAATTCATTTAAATCACAAAATTAAAATCAATATTAATGGATAGTTTATATAGTGTCGTATAAGTAGCAAAGGCAGCAAAGATTCAGACATGATACACATTTTCAGCACTAACTGGAATATTCCATAGAGAAGAGATATGGGTGAGCCCTTGCGCATCATATCTGACTTAAGCCAATGGGTTTCAGGCGGCAGTTTGCATCAGAATATTTGCGGGAATTTTAAAAGCAGCCAGAAACCAAAATTATCACCTTGTTAAAAGTCATTGAAATAGATAAACATTTCTTTTGAATATTTCATCTTGTACACCATCATCGTTTTCTTTTTGGTTGGTCACCGTTGAAAATTATCACTATGCCAGTTTCAAAATGTTTCTCAACATTTCTCGCACTCCGTACAACATGGCGGCCAGCGTTTGGTCTAGATGTTCAAACGAAGTGCTCTTGCTGTGATCACGTGGTTTGTGACGCAAACTCATGCTGCGCAGAACGAGCAAAAATCGGTACGCCAGAGTAGTCCACTCATCTCTTTCCTCCACAGAATATTTCCATACTATCGATCAGTTACCGAGAAATCGATTTTCGACCTTGCACATTTCCACGTTCGTAATGTTGTACCTTTACAAAAATATCTGTCAGTATATCCGTCAGTGTTTCTAGGTCAATTTTATCACTGGGGTTCGTACTATTATTTTAACTAAGACTAATACATTTTGGGGCGAGGGCCTCTCTCATCTAATGTCCAAGCATGTTCTGCGTTGGTTTATACGAGTCTTTGTGGCTAAAGAAGCAACGAAATGTTGTGTAAAGAAAACAGAAACAAAAGGCCTTCTCTTTTTATAAAGGTTATTTTAACTGGGCATCATTTATTCATTAGTGCCTGGAGATCAAGTGCGACCTAAAATTGCACCATTGAAAATGGAACAGAGGCCGACAAATTTACTAATGACCTTTTTTATGCTACACAAATTGAATCAAGTATTTACTGGTCGAGTTATTAATTTGTACGCTCGTTAACGACCAAATGCTTCTGGAACTGCTTTTCAGAGAATTGGTTCTGGGTTGGCCGTCGAAGGTCACCGCAATATCATGACTGTTCCTTTTCATTTTGCGCCTTCACCTTTTACGCGTTTGCTCTTCCTCTTTCTTTCGCGTTCAAATAATTATCTTAGCTAGAAAGCGTATTCAAAACATACCAGTAATTACCTAATTACTATTTTAAAGTTAATTTTTTCCGAGAAAACATTTGAAACAAGAAGTTACTATGTACAACTTGGGGAAATTATCTCATCGTAATCGCCCTTTGAGAATATTAATTTAGTTATAATTAAATTATTATATTAATGATAGCTGTATTATTTACGTTGTAATTTTTGTATTCGAGAAAGCATGAGAAAATAATTTAATTATCTTCCTATATTTTTCTTTGAATTTATTGTCTGATGCTCTATTTTTATTTGCGGGCGTCTAGGGACAAAAAATTAGGCCAAAATAGCCAATTAAGGTTAATTATTATTGCAGTGTGCTATTAAGGAACTGCCAAGTTCTCGGCTCTCTTTATATCAACGAATATTTTTTACTTCATATTTCAAGCCTTGCCATCCCTTTGTCTTTCTTTTTGTATGTCTAGAAGAATAATTTTCAAAGGAGATGTCCTTTGAAAATTATTCTTCTAGACAGCTGATTAAATATGTAATATTATTAAGAACGGAGATACATACAATTTTATGTCTTCTAGGAGGATGCCATTTAAATGCGAAGATGAAGTAAAACAGTGTGTTTATTAAGTCTCTCCTGGGTGCCTTTCTTTCAGTGGTGTACCTGTTATACGCAAATGGTGGCTTTACGTTAGGATATGTCAAATTCCTCAATGTTTGTTAATCTCACCTCCCATGGCAGCTGTAGGCACTATGGTGCCAATCCAAACCATGCTCAATACTTCGCAAGGGCAATTTCTGCTTATGTGGGTTCTTAGTAGTGCTGCATGCACGAAAACAGTACTCCTCAGCATATGTGTAATTTAAACATGGTTGAGAAAACAACCTTTACTATCTCTCCATCCCCCAGATGAACTGGTGATACGAGAGAAAGGCGTATGGGAAGCCTAAATAGATGGATGTTGCTTTGGACATGAGAAGACGGGTTAATTTGTAAGGTCTAGGATATGGACAGGTTATTTTATTAAAGGGAGGGCATTGTGGTGGAAGATAGGTTTCTTTATTAGAGTGTAAGAGAGGATCAAGGGTTATTAATGCGGGTATATTTTAGGTCTGGGAACATGTCCGATGGGTTATTTCATTAAAGGGGTTTTAGATGGGTTATCTTATTTGAAGGTACTGCGTCATGAGTGATGGTTTTATTAAGGTATCGGTAATACTGTACGTGGCGTGTGGTGATTGTTGGAAAAAGGAGAAATTTTTGGGTTTTAGGGTACTTATGTCTTTTGACAGAGTGGTCAGTCATTTAAGAAGCATTATAAAGTCATGAAGGTAAATTCTGGTTGTCCGAGTACCTGGTGGCATGGTCTACGTAGTTATATTGTGAGTGAAGGTGGAGGTAGGGTGAATATGTCAAGCGGGTGGTGCTTGCTGTTGTGTGGGATGGGTCTGTTAATTATATGGCGATGAGGTTCGATAAAAGCAGAGAAGGAAGCGCAATTGATGGATCATTGCGTCTAACAGTCGTTTCCGTGCAGTTTCGTGAGTTTCTGTCGCAAGAGGTTTAATGTCGTGCTGAGTTTTAATGTCGGGGTAGCAGTTGTCAGGTGCGGGTCTGCAAATAAGTCTGATTATTCTGTTTTCCAGTCCAGTCCTCAAGTTATAGTTTGATTGGTAAGTCGAGGTCCATGTTTCAGTGTCATTAGTGGCTATTGGCACGTATGGTATATGTAAAGTTTGGCCTTGTGTTTCCGGTTTTTGTTTGTCATGAGGTGCAGTAAGGCGTTGAATGTTCGATGTGCTTTTTGAGTCTTGTCCTTGATGTGTCGGGTCCACAGTAGTTTAATTAGGTTGAATTAGTTAGATTGCATGTCAGTCCAAGGTACCTCACTTCTCGTTTCCATGGGATGTCCACGTCGTTGATTTGAATGGGAGCTATTGCTGGATTTGCTCTTTTCCACTGAAATATGATCGCTTGACATTTGGATGCATTGATTGTAATTTGGTTTTCTCTGGCCCAGGCTGTGAGTAGGTTAGCGGCTTGCCGTAATTTCCATAATGCCATTTTAGTGGTGTGGTTGGTAACAGTATATGCCAGGTCGTCTGCGTAAAGATAGTCACTAGCATCGTGTAGTATTGGTATGTCATTGATGAAGATGTTGAACAGGGGAGGAGACAGAGAAACGCCCTGAGGGACTCCGGCTTGGATGGGGTGCGAAGAGGAATAGCATGTAAGATGTCTTACGCGGAGGCGGGGAAGGGTAGTTTCTCAAAGAGGTCTGAAGGAATTCTTGGATGTATGGTTTTAGTTTGAGAAGGGGGATCTCGTGGTTGACAGAGTCAAAGGCACTAATGAAATCTATAAATAGAGCAGGGACGTCACGTGTATATTGTAGGGGTGTTGAAACGTCTAGGGCAACCCGTAGAGTCTGTAGTACTGCTGACCTACTGTCTCTGAAACCAAACTGTTTTCCGTAATACGTTAGTCAGAAATCGTGTCATTCTTCCGAATAAAAGTCGTTCAAATAATTTGCTGGGAGTGGGCAGAAAATCGATTGGTCTCTAGCTGCTAGCTTGTTTATGGTCTTTCTTTGGTTTTTGGATCATGACGACGGTGGCATGTTTTCAGATGGAAGGGTAGTGAGCAAGGGCAGTTCTGGAAAGACAATGTTCGTCAAGGAGGGTCGTCGACGAGGAGAGTCAAACTTAACGCGTTTGTCTCCGATTGTTCTCTTAGTCTTCCAAGCAAATCTAATTTTTTCTTGCTTTCAATTTGCTATTTACAGAATAATGTTCACGAGAGAAGTATTTTTTCTAATCACCAGACGCTTTCTCCCTTTTCTTCTTCTTCTTCTTCTTCTTCTTCTTCTTCTTCTTCTTCTTCTGTTTTTTCATGGTATTGAACACGATCTCGTTCAACTTGATCTCGAGAACACAGAGTGTGCACTTTTCAGCGAGCAAGCAGAATGGAAAATAGGGAGGAGAAGGAGGATGAGGAGACACGCCCCTAGCGATGCCTTTTCAAGGCTAAAATAGTTAGAACTCAGGTTGGACAAGGAGGCCCAAAGTCTGGTCAAGAACGAAGGCACCGTCTCTCTGATTCGGCTGGCAACGGTACCATTTCAAAACAAAAAGAAGAAAGATTGGAGACGCGAAGCAGCCGCTGCGCTGAAGCTCTCTGTACTTAATTTTTTATGTTTTCATTTATTTGAAATTATGAACTGTAAGTTAGAAAGATGGATAGTGGAAAAGAGATTTTTTCGGGTGCGCATTACCAAATGACACAAAAAGGTGCTATTTATGTTATTTTTTGTAAGTATTGAACCAATAATTACACTTTCCACCAGATCAATGATGACTTCAGGGTTTGTCGGTTATGACGACTACGTACATGTGAATGTTCGTTCCGTTCAAATACACCGTTACATCAGGAAAATATTTTATCTTAATTACAGTTTTATTTATGTTTCTTATTTCCCCGAAAAATTATTATTTATGTAGTTATGACTACATTGAAATTTACAGTACTTAGTTTTGCTACATTAAAAAGCATTGTACAGCTTTCACATCCTCTTTATTTCCGCATCGTAAATTCAATCTTTCTAAAATGCTACCGAGAGTCGTGTATGAAACTGATGAGAACAAAAGATCCTATTCCTATTCCGGAAGTTCCTAGGAATCTATATATTTAAAAAAATAAGGGATTCTGCCATGGCTTCGTTTAGAGCTTCTTCTGAACCGATTGTTGTATATTTTCTTTTAAATGAAAGAATATGATTCCTAGATGTGTTATCAGATATTGTTTGTGTTGATTCACCAACATTTACGGTGTAAATTAATTAATTAAATCATTCTTTAATAGTACGCTTATCAATAGTCAATTGTTTTCTTCCAAAGGGTGGCTCTTTGAAAATTGATATATATGAGTCTATAGATGTGCGTCCCCGCCGCTTCATGGTGGCGCTGCTTGATGTTTTTGTTTTGATTCTTGAGATTTGTTCACAATTCGTCAAGGTTTTGTTTCAGTGTAATAATTGCATTGTGAAGATGACAGTTTACATATACATATTTGCTTTTGTAGTGTATTTTGTAGAGATCATTCGGACAGTGGGTTTTGTGCGGTTGTAGTGAAGTTGTTTACAGGTTATGTTGAATTCCGAATCGTTGCCCACGCGCCCCAAAAGACGCAAACGTAGTACATTGACTGGGAGCAGGGAAAGAGAAAGTCAGCGTATGTGTCGTGATACTGAGGTCATTTCGTTTTCTGTTGGGTTATTGTCTATGAAATGTCAGTTTTGTTCTACTTTGTACTTCCCATGTCAGAGAAATTCTGTAAACGAGTTTACTGTATGTTGCTTACATGGGAAAATAAGTTTACCTTCCAGCAATATGCCAGAAGAAATCAAACAGTTGTTTATAGGAGATTATGACACATCAAAAACCTTTAGAAATAATATCCGTCAGTATAATAGTGGTCTTTCTTTTGTGTAATTTGGTGCCGATATTGCATTGCCACCTGGTCATGGGCCATACGTGTTCAACATTTTGTGAACTCCACATCACAGAATATCTTCGTTATACCCTGAAGATTCAAACAATGCAACATATTGTGAACATTAGTCTGGGCACAGTATTTTATATTTATCTTAGATCACACCGTCATATTTTGACGGGTTCTCATAATAATAATAATAATAATAATAATAATAATAATAATAATAATAATAATAATAATAATAATAATAATAAGAATAAGAATAAGTTTACTCCACAAGTATCGTAAATAGCAACGATACTGAACAAAAGAGAGCGGCTTCGGTGAGATTTTTAAATTCATGAAAGTAAACTAATCCAATGATACGCAGGCCCGTACTTGCATCAGCTCGCACACGATAAAGAGCGCAAGCAGCCAAAAAAAGACTTCACTCTCACCACATGCCAACTAACCTCTTTCTCTACATTTCTGTAAGGTTCTCTCTCACAACGGGGAGAACTCCACAAAGTAATCTCTGATCTAACCTTTACGACGTATCCGACATCGTGTATAAGTAGTCTCGGCCAGGCTACGTACAATGCAAAACGAATCTTGCTCTTGTTCGCAGCCTCTATTTTTAGATGTCGGACTCCGCAAAGAGGCGAGCGAACTGGCGCAGGCAGGGAACAATGCGGCGATTTACACGTCACCGCTTCCTATTGCGGCGCTTGGGAGCCAATTTTAGGCGCCTTTATGTCGGAAGCTTGTAATTCTGATTTTACACTGTCACATGGACAAGCGCGACTGCAAGATATTTTTAAATATTCGAACACGTATGGGAATGGGACCTTAGAATATGCGCCACCACGTTGGATGTCGGAACGACCCCTTCGTGTACTACAAGGCGAATCAAATACTTTGGGTTCCGTCCCTAGGGTGTAAACAAAAAACACACTATCTTGGAAAAACTTGAGTGTACCTCATACAGTAGATATTGCACTATTTTTTTACAAATTAGTACCACAATTTGTCATACCGTGGGGTCAACATTTATATCCCTATATCGTAGAAATCTGCCGACTGAGGTAGGTACCAGTGTTTGACAGTCACCAGTAACTCTGTGTCGCTGTGATAAGGGTAATGATGGCCGGATAGAAATTTATTGAGGTGGAAGAAAATATGAAAATCGCTGGGAGGAAGGGTAAAATCCGTTCTTTAGAGTGGATGTTCAAACATCTCCCATCACCACTGCTGCAGGAGATCTGACATGACCCAAGTCGGGTATGACTGACTGTAATACCAGCCACATCAAGAAAGTCAAATCCGGTCCTCATTACGCGTATCACAGTGATGCAGAGTTGCAAGTGGCTGTCAAACATTAGTACCTATTCCAGCTGGCAAACTTCTACCACGCAGGGATGCATCAACTCAAAGTATGACAAATATCTTAATTTGGTGGTGATTATGTGAAAAAATAGTGCAGCAGGTGGTGTTTCTGCTACAATAAATTTTTTCCATGAAATTGTTCTTTTTTAACTCTATCGCCCTTAAATGCGTAAGGTCATGCGTCAGAAAACGACAAATTTCTGCAGAAAAAAGCGGAAATTATCTGTCCCTCTCTTACAGTAAATTTCTACCACGTAGTGTAGTCAGAATCCATGTTTTGTGGGTCCATGATAACGAAAACTGGATTGACGGCAAAATGTCCGTCTGTTCGACTGGGATCAAGGAAAGTGTCTAACCCGTTCAGCCGATTTTCTCCAAAATTGATATTCCCCGAACAACGTGGCTGACGGCGCGTCGTCTTGAATGCTTTACTTGAAGTCTCTGGGACATTTCCACAATTTTTCTCAAAAATAACACCAAAGATCCATTCTATGTCAAATCGCAGGAGTTGACACGACTTTTTTTAAAATATACGATATTTTTCTTTGTGTTAGTTATGACTACATTGAATTTGGTTATTTACGTGTACTTCACAAAATATGATCAATTGTTGCTCCGAACGTACTTAATGTAAAAAATTCTGGTTTGTTTTATTTAATACTTTGAAATGTGTATTTTATTCCTCTGTAAATACATTTGTACAAAATAAATATTTCATTTAAATTTGTTTTCAATAAATTAAAATTTCTATATAAACTTGACGAAATAAAAATTTGAAAAACATATAGGCGTACTCCTTGTTCAATTTCCTATAAAATACACCAAGAAAAAAATGGCCACAAAAATGACGACGCGTTCTGCCTTCCCATGCATTAACGAACTGTGTTCGATCGTCTGATTCACGAAGAAATTGAATAACTATAAAAAGAATGACCGTCTGCCTGATAAGGGTTTCAAGAGTTATTAGTATTTTAGATGTCCACTCTGCCCCCAGAATGGATGGGTGACAGCGAAACGAATTCAAATAGAGCTATTCTACGTCAAATCGTACAAGACTTGATACGTTTTTTTTAATGTATGATTTTTTTATGAATGTGGACGGCAAAAAAATGACACGTGTTTCTTTATTTTCCTGAAAATAATTATTTGTGTAGTTATGTCTTTATATGTGTAGTTATACCTGTATCTGTATTATTTTGGAATTTACGCATACTTTGCAAATTAAGATTGATTGATGCTCGGAATGTATTTCACATAAAAAGTTCTGGTTTGTTTCATTTAATACTTTAATAGGTCTATTTTATTCCTCTGCAAATTACTTTCTCAAACAATATATATTTCATTAAAAATTGTAATTATTTAAAAAAATGAAACATTCCGCATGAACTCGCTCAGATAAAAATTTGAAAAAAAAATATTAGCGTATTTCTTATTCAATTTTCTACAAAATACAACATGAAAACAAGCGGACACTTAACATATACAGATTTAAAAAATCTTTGTGAGAATGAGGGCGCGCGCTTCTTGCTCAAACGAATTGTGTTTGATCAGTCTTTGATACAAGTGCCGAAGAACAATAAAAGGAATGACCTCTGCCTGATTAGGGTTTCAAGAAATATTAGTAACTCGTATGTTCACTCTGTCTCCAAAAGGGATGGGTGTCAGCAAAACGAATTCTACTACTCCTCGTATTCGTGAAACGAATTTTACTGCTGAGTCCCTTTGCATCCTAGGGATGGGGTACCCTCCTGACCTTGTTCGTGAAATACAACAGACCACTAGTCAAGGGACTTAAGTAAAATTTTGTGAACATCAGTCGCAATACGCAACTTATAAGCAGAAGAGTCCTAGAGCTTCCTCTGTGCATCGTGTGTATATTGTGTAACATGAGTGGCAATCGCCGTATCAGATACAACAGATGTTTCAATCAACTTAATCTTTCTGATCATGATTTTAAGAAAAGAAAATCTGAAAGTTGTGTAAAACACGTTTTACTAGTGAAACTTTATTTAGAGGAGTCATTATATTGGTGAATTTGTGATTCATGTCGGAAAAAGGGAGCTTCCTAAAATGCTTATAGTTTGTGAAGAGAGTGTCGAGATCAGTGGCTCCCGTGGCGGAAAGTCCAGTGAATATAGTGAAAACAGTGGAAATCAAGGAAATGACAAATTAATCTCTTCAGATAGTTCGTCAAGTGTCTGCAAAATGAATGTAGAGAAGATAAACAAGAGTTTAATTGCAATAGGAGAAACCCCGGCAAGAAAAAAAAATTGCAACAAAAACGATATCACCATGAGAAATTTCAGACAGTATAAAGTGCTATCAGAGATTTTTATCACACTGAAGGTCTTTCGACATCAATTGAAAAATCAGACAATAAAGATATTATTAAGAAATTTATCGATTCCTTTCCCTCAACAGATCACAAGACGTGGAAAATTTAAATTTTGACTGTTTTTGAAAGTTGCAGATACAGTAAAATTAAATGACACTTCGCAGCAACTGAACACATGATAAAAGTGGCTAAAATGTTGGATGAAGAAAATGGAATTTAGTCCAGACCTGAATGTAAATTCGGTAATGCATTGGAACATTGTGGCCGAAGGTTGGGGAATTCTCAGGTAAGCGAGTACATATATTTGAAGTGAGTTGTGAGAGACCAGAACATTTCAAAATGTCAGTCAAAACGTGAGTCATGAATCCGTCATTTAATAACCAAATAAATCGTGAAGTTGTACCACCAAGTACTTAAATTACTGCTTCATCCAAAGAAACCGACGGCTAGAAATGCAAGAAACGCGTCTGTTGCAGCAACTTACAGCACACTGGTTCATAAAAAAATAATATTTTTTAAGTTCCGGATTCCCACTTTGATTTCTCCTGAAGTTGTTCACCATACTCTGGTACGTTTATTAATATTTTTTTAAATTTTAGCTCATCGAGTTAACCAAAATAATTAATTTTTAAAATTTATTTTTAAAAAATTGAAAATTCAGGAAATTAAATATTTTGCAAATTCTTAAAAATTAAACATATTTTTAAGTTTCGAATGAAATTTGATTGGAGTTTCTATAAATAAGGTATTTGAATATATGATATGTTTAAGATAGTGATGCACGTTATTTTTAGCAAATTTCACTGTGCAATATTTCCGAAAATAATAAAGTTAGAAAAATAAAAATACACGTGTTAACTTATATTATCCACATAATAAATAGAATAATATAAAACAATTAAAAATATGAAAGTCACGTTTTGGCGTTTTTTATGCGATTTAACGTGGATTGTCACCAAATTGTTTGATTAAACTCTGTTCTCGGATAGGTGAAAGTCACATTTCGTTCAAGACTGATTTTCGGAAATTTCGAAAGTTCAGTTTTATTCAGCGTCTTCTACAACTAAAATATTGAAGATAGAGATATTTTTTTAATGAATCCTCTTCTTTAAAAACTGATTTTGAAAAAAGATCATGGACAATCTTTCCAAAAATTGAGTAGTTTTCGCTGAATTTTACGTGAAATTCACGCAATTTTTAAATTTTACATATTTTTTCTCTAAAACGGCACCAAATTTTTGTTTTAAATTTTGTTCACGTATGTTTGACTTCGTGTGTCTCCTCGTATATCGGACTGTAAAAAAAGCGAACTCTCTATATTTTCGGGAATTGCAAAACTTTAACATTTAATAACAAAATATGAAATTATTGAACTTTTGCTTTAAACATAATCCATTTGAAACAAAAATCACCTCTTTAAAGAAGGTCCTGAACAATTTTTTTGAAAAAATCTGTAAGTTTTGCGAAATTTACGCTTAAAATATAGACAATTTATAAAAAAATCATATTCTCACAAAACGCTCCAAATTTTTTCTTCAAAATTTTTCCACGGATAAAATATGGAACACTTAAAAAAACGCCGCAATTTCATTTTCGTTGACCTATTTTCGAAAATTGTTAAATTTTAATATTGAAAAATTACAAAATTGAAGATAGACATTTTTGCCTTTAAAAAATCTTTTCTAAAATATGATCTCGTAGTATCGAATAATAGGGGTGACTGACCGCATCGAAATTTCCGTACTTGCAACGCGTCACGCGAGTCTTCACAGATGATTGGTTGCTGTGTAGAGAAAGCGCATAGGTAAAGCAGTCTATTTGTAAAATCATTTGTAATTTATTCCCTCTCTGTGAAGTTCAACCTTGCGTTCGTTTGAAAGGTAGAATCATGATTGATTCTGGAAAGAGCTACAACATGTTGGCTAAAACGGTACCTCTATCGATTATAACTGCGTTATCCAAGTCTCGAAGAACTTTTCGATAAAGGATAGCGACATTACCGCCTTATGAAACATTAAACTGGAATATCAAAGGAGTCCTTTACTGAGGCCAATATGACAGAAACGCACGCACACCAGTTTCGTGGAATCTTGAGTCCAAGTCTTGGAGGGGAGGGATTTTCTATTAAAATGGACACCATTATCTCGTACAAATAATACAGTAATCAACTGTACATGGAAAATTATTATTCACGAAAAATTACAATATGAAAAATGCGTACCAAATGTTGTTAAGTTGAATTATTTATCTACAACTTTTATACCTAAGAAAATATTAACTTTTGAGTTTCCCCTCGCATCTCATTAAAATATATCCTGATATGTCACACATTTTTAACAATAATAATAATAATAATAATAATAATAATAATAATAATAATAATAATAATAATTCATTGGTGCAGAATTACAGGCCATTTCCTTGTTTGCCAGTAACGTACAACATTATAACTGCAGTCACAGTTAACAAAATGGGCAAACATCTAGAGAAGAACCATCTGTTGCCATTTTTTCAGAATTTTTTCGTTAAGTCTCCCATAGCTGTAAGGAAATCTTGCTTCTAAACAGTCATCTTGAATAATGTAATTTAAGCATGGCTTGGATTGACTACCAGAAGGCATTTGGCAGTGTACCACGCGATTGGAATTTGAAGACCCTGGAGATCTATCAATTTTATCCTAGATGTATTGAGTTTTGCAAGGCAACTGTGAAGTCGTAGAGTGTTAGGTTACACAGCGCAAAGGAATAACAAGAAACAAGAAGTATTCAGATTACCAGGAGACTTTTTCAAGGAAACTGGCTATCCCCCAGGTGTTTTTCTTTAGTTTGATTCCATTTCGAGACAGTTGTCGCACACTCACATTGGTACTAAGTTCACTTTGATTATAATTGTGATAAAAGACCAGTGTCTAACATGGATGATCATAAAGTTTTAAATAGTTTTACATGGATGATCTTAAAGTTTTAAATTTCATGGAAGATCTTAAAGTTCAAGAATGAAGCGATTCTCTCCCAAGTGCTATCTATGGTCAATTATTTTAGCAATGAGATATGCATGAAATTTGGTCTTTACAAATACGCAAAAGTTAATTGAAAGAGAGACAAAATTATGTCAGAGAGCATTGATGTTGATATGCATATTTCAATTCAAAATCTTGAGCCAGGTAAAACGTACAAATATCTGGGCGTTGAAGAATGTGAGAACATCTCATACGACACAATGAAAGAGAGTATTCGCAAGGAATATTACAGAAGAGTGAGACTTGTCCTGCAGTCCGCTCTAAACTCCACGAATGAAATATTTGTAATTGGTAGTTTGGCGGTGACTGTGGCCGATTACATTTTAGAACTAGTGGACTGGAGTGAGAAAGAAATTCCAATCAGGAATTGAAAAATCAGAAAACTGGTTGCAATGCATAACGTCGCCCACCCTCGAGTTGATGTACTACATTGACTTTATGCGTCACGTAAAGAAGAAGGAAGAGACCTCAGACAAATTGAAGCCTCCTGGCACAAAACAATAATCGGGATAGGAAAGTATACAGTCTATCGTCAAGATGATCTACTAATGAGGTTGTTCATTAAATCTGACCGAAAAATGTAAAACAGAGACATTGTAAGTGCAGTAAGACGCATTGCGAAGAACTATGCGAGACATGTTGAAAAACACAGAAACTGGCTTCTTATGCTACTTAGCTTCAAATATGATGCACAAAAATGTTTAAGAAATCGTAGAGGGATAATCCACTACTTGGATAATACCTAAAGATAATGGACAAGGTGCGTATCGATAAACATTACCATTCATGTGGTTTAAAAAGGGAAGAAGGAAGCCGAAATCGAAAGAAATAGCTGCCCAAGATCAGGCAATGTGAACACGACATTATGATAAAGCGGTTTTCAAAATTTTCCAAGATGATAAATATCGCATTTGCCAGGAACAAGTATAAACCATTGATCATATTATCCCAGCTTGTACAATTCCAGCAAAGATCGAATAGTTGAAAAGCCACGATAGGTTGGGAAGTTACCTCCACTGGGAGATCTGTAACGTCCTCGAAGTTTTAAACACATGCTTTCAAGGACGTTATCATCTTTCTTTTTTCAAAATTTAAACGTGCTACTTATATCGTTAATGCATAAAAATAAATCGTCAAAAAATACAGATCTCAACTAGGGACACATCTCAAATTTGCTCATTTTACCATATTTTGTACTGACTGTATTTGTTGGTACTTGATTTTAGTTGTGCGGAATATTAACGGCTTTAAGGTAAGGAGATAACTGTTAGATAAAAATTATTTTCTTTAGTTTTCACTTATCTTTTCAGTTGCTAAATAGATCCATTTTTATTCCTGTTGTGTTGAAATTTGTGATTGAAATTATACAAGTGCAAAGTAATTGAATATTATTGATTAAATTTCATTAAATTTTGATTGATAGTTTATAATAAAACATAGAGACGTACAAAACAAATTGAAGAATATATTTGTTTCATGGAACTGGCCCCGTACTGTTGCCGGGGGAGAGAGTAGCCGCTGAATGTGAAATACAGCAGTATTTAATGGTCGTCTGCAAGCCCCGAGGCGTGAGTTACGCATTAGTTAGAAACTGACTCTGATAGGCCTCACTGCCAGAGGCTTTGTGCGCACAACAAAATGACCCCACTGGGAATCGATTCCTGGTCTCTCCAAACGTGACCGCCCTACTAGCCTCGCCTCGGAGTCCCTCCACAGTCCTAGTCAGGAACATGGAAGAAAACGCAGCGGGTTAACTTTTATGGTGGGAGCCCCGCCCACCGAGCCTCTTGGTCGATGATTTACAATTTGTCCATTTCCAATCCGAACTTCTTTGTTCATCGAAAAAGAGAGACATAACGTTCCTGTGCTTCTCGCTCACTCTTTTTCGTGAGTGAGTATTTATTGATTGCGAGCACGTCAACAACTATGGTCGTTAGTGTTGTAAATGTAGTACATATATCTCGGGAGGTGGCCCTTGTTCCTCCGGCGCGGACCTACACGTTGCTCAGCAGGTTTTGCAAAGTATCTCCTCCAGTGGGTTACCGCCCCAGCTGGGATAACCCCTAAACTCCGAACTGATCTCCTGACATGAGTGCTGGTGTACTGGAAGTAAAGTGTGTAACTGTGTGTGTGTGTATGTGTTTAGCGCTGAAGAGATGGCAGGATAAGGAAAGAAACAACATGCACTGTCCGTGGCCCATTTGTTAGAGTAGTGCTCTCGCATTCGCTTGGCGTTGATTGAAACACTAGAGCCGCAAGTATTCTTGTTCAGGCAATGGCTGAATTTGACGCAGTTATGTAGCAAGCTAGTATTTCTGCCGGATGACCGCGGAGGAGCAGGTGGGCTGAACGACAAAGGGGGGTAACTAAAGTTGTAATGTCAAGTTTAGAGTTAACCTTGGAATCACAAGGCTGGGATCACCAGTGACCCCAGAGTGAAATTATCAGGTTTAAATACTAGCAACCTTTAATAGTGCTGTCATTCGGTCATTGTATATTGAATTTCAGTCTTTCCGCTTCCGCCACGACAGTCGACTTGTGTATCTTTTCTCATCACGTCTTTCTACAACAAGTAATATAAAATAAAACGTAATTGGGGTTATATTTGACCCCACCTTGTAATTAACGTCACAGATTTTTCTAACTTTTAGTATGCCTTTGCTGATGGTTTTCGTTTATTTTCTATTAGAATGTCAACGAATTCATCATAAGTTACCCATTTGTAAGAATAGCTTGGAAGATTGAGTTTTCTTTATCCTTTGTTCCTTGTAGTTTTATGTCAAAGTTTCTTGGCAGTTTGATTAGCTACATTCATAATTTTCTAATTTATTTATATTTGTTTTTTTAACCAGCTTTCAACAGTTTTCTTTCTGAAGTTATTTTGTGAGCTAACAGCACCAATTATATCTCATAGGTTTATCTATGCGGAACAAAGCCTTGTTTGCAAGTTGATCGATTTAGTAGTTTATATAGTTTTTTCTACATTTTACTGTATGACAAATGATAAATAAATAAATAAACTTTCTTTTCACAAAAACAGAGATTGCATCGTTCATTGTTGAAAATTACACATGAAGAAAAGAAAGAATATTCAAGAGAGAGCGGGGTCGTCAATGACCCCTCCTTGAAGTTAGTATTCGTTGAAATGAACTTGGTGAATCCAGGGTTAATTATTTAGATATGGCTTGGTTGAACGCTCGTTGTAATTCGACTACAAATAGAATGAACCAACGCGTCAAAATATACTAATTTAAGCTCTGGAAGATTGGTCACCCTGTCGTATCCATTTCCCGGAAACCAGTAATTACAAAGCAGTTTCATATATCGTCTTGTGGCACTTGCTACACACTCATGTTACAAATTCTTCTCAATTTCTCGATTTATATTCATATCTTCAGCGAAGAAACTGATCTGTTTACGCGAGTTGTCATGAATTCGTAAACACCAAAGTGCGTATTCTTTTCAGGATCTTCCATTGAATGTGAATAAAATATTATGAATTTATATAATTAATATCTAAGAAATTAGTGTTTTTCATTATTTACAAGCATATTATTGACTACTTTGTTAAATAACAAAATACTTCCTGGATTTTTGTAATGACGACTACAATGATTCAGGCTTATGTTATGGCCATCAGGTTCAAACATTCTGAAAAATATATGCTACGTTGTAAAAATTCTAGTTTTGTAAATGTTGTAATTTTTATAGTGTATTCAATACGTTTAAGTTTTTGAATGAGGTTATTAATAGCATTTTAATGAAATGTCGTAGTCGTCATTGTCACAGCCAAGAAATTGTATTTTCTATGTTAGGAAATTGTTCAGTAAAACAAATGTTTTCAATTTTACAACAAAAGAGATGGTAACTGCTGTTTATTCAATCATTCTCATTATTTCTGTACTCATTCTCATTAATTCGTAATATTTAAAACCGTTACGAAGATCGTAGACCACAGTACATGTCTTCCCCGTGACAGACATATCGATTTCAAAATTCACCGTCATCATTAATTCAAGGAGACATATTTGTATCCCTATATGCTACAAAATTATTTTAGCTTTTACATATAAGTGACCCTATTTTCAAGCAAGAATCTCGTGAAAATGAATGTATTGGAGTAAGAATAACTCATTATATTCTATAAGGAATTCAAAAACCATATCAGTTTATCAAATTTTACATTATTTTACTTTTATCATAAGGTTTTTGTATTAGGAATACAAAAACTATCACACTCATAAACTTATGAGACACGCGTTCTGATAATACTATTGTATTGTATAAAAGCTGAAAGTGTTTCAAGGAATAAATGGACCAGTTGTTTGCAAATATTGTTCTCTCAATGTGTCCCTGCCATTCGAAGTAGCTCTTTTATGAAACCGGTATTAGATAGATTAAACGGATAAACGAAACAAGCGGGATTTAATATCGGGATCCTGCTGGGCCGGCAAGTGCTTCATTTGTGAACATCGGACTGAGGGAGGCCAGTGGGAGAACTAAACGCAGGCGCGGGGCGACGGAGAGGCGGCTGGAATGCGAGGGAGCGCGGAAGCGAGGCCGGGGCCTTTCGCTTCGCCCACACGCTCGCTATCGACGAATCGATCTGGGCGGTAACTCGTGCCTATCGATCGCAGAATTACACGCCGCGCCGGTGCAGCGCTGGCAGCAGACGCATCGGCGGAGACGGCGCTTTGTGGGGTGGGCGCGGGGACGACGAAAGCGGCGATTGCAAGGCAGTAGCAATGGTGACGGAGAAATGAGCTGGCAACACGGGAGATGGTAGGGGTGGGCCTGCACAAATGACACGGTCGGAAATGTCGATGATGGCGGAAGAGACTACAGAGATAGATTCCAAATAGTACTACGATTCCTAAATAAAGAACTATAACCACGGCTCAGGAGTGTGGCTCCACTTCAGAGTCCAGGAGTTTTACTTTGTGACCTACAATACACTTGAGCGCCCTATATCTTTGATCTCGGTGAATAAGCTGATAAGTCATAAACACTTAATTTTACAGGAGAGCAAAAATCAACGTTTAAATATATTAAATCGGGGATTAATGATATTCAAACGAAGATGATTCTGAAACAAAACTGTTTCTGTTTAGGCTTTGTTTGAATATCATTAATGCCTTATTTATAGCATTAGTTTAAAGTTGTTTTGGCTCCCTTGTAAAATTAAGTATTTTTGATTTATCACCGGGGTCAAAGATATAGAGATGTAACTGTAGCTTACCAACTACATTCCATTTTATATTACTGCACATGCATTTTATTAACCAGACCGCTCTCTTTGGTACCCATCTCATCAAACAAACTTCTGTTCATACACCCCTGAAATTCCGAGGAAGTTGGGTATGACGTGAATCCAGAGAGGAAACAACTTCAGAGTGCAGGAACGTGATTTATAAACATTCTTCAAGGCTTCAGTTCTCTCTGGAGTTGGAAGAGGTAGCAATTGATAGATTACAAGCGGACATAAGTGACAATGCTTTGCGAGTGTACTAGTCAAAAATGGATAAAATGGCTGTCAGTTGCATATTGATGAACTGTATAGTGCGAAATGTGGAGTGCCTCCCACCCATGGTGCATTCACGGTGTCGTGAATTTGTTACTCTTCACGTTCCTCTTCATCCATGGTCACGTTCCATAGTTTGAGGAATAGTAAATCAGAAGCCTCAGCATTTGCACACTCTTGTCACAAAAATAAGGAACATGGATTGCGCGCCTCCGATGTGACTAACCAACTGAGCGACGTCTAGTGTCGAGTGTGAGGTTATTCTATTTTCAAGTGCGCAGGGTGTGCAGAATTTCGAGCAGTTGTGTTGTTAGATTTGTTGTTATTGTTATCATTGTTACATTCCTTGTTACCTTTGTTTATTATTGCTGTTTAGTTTTCGTTGTTTTTTATTGCCTATTGGTATCGTTTCTTGGTGCTATGTCTTTAGACATGTCAGAAGAAAGTGGCAAACGCGTTCAAGTCCGACCGAGGATTCATCTCGTAATGAAAAAAAGGAAATTCGCTCCAAGGATCCCTTTGAAATTACAATCCCGCGAAAATTGTGTAAATGTTTTTGAACACTTTGAGAAGAAGAAAAACAATGTTGAGTCCACATTAACCCTTTCAAAAGTAGTACAGCGACCAGCTGATGCTCTGAAATGGCACGTAAATAAGTGATGACGATTGGAAAAGAGAAGAAAGATAAAAGGCCTGCATTTTTGTTGACAGGATATACATATGACTCACGATGTAGTTTTCAAATAAATATTTACTAAGTTTGTTACTTTGTAAAATAACAGTGTAGTTCGGGAATAATTCGGGAAGAATCAGAAAAGTTAAGTTTCATATTTATTATCTTTCATTCACTTGTTACAAATTTCTCACGATTTCTTTCTTCTGTTTGCCTAGTTTGTATTGCGAGAACGTGGTAGAGCGCGCAGTATGCGGCAATGCCGCCTCCCTCCACACCTTACTATCGTATACTTGTACATTCTAATTTTATTTGTACCTTAGTGGTTTGACACTTGTCGATACGTTCGCGAGTCGCTTAGCTCTGACAACCACGAGTGAGATTTGGTTAGACATTTTCTCGAATAAAAGTAAAAGATAGTACGAACATTTTGTTAAAAATAATGAAAAATATTTCTTGATGCATTGCCATATTGATGGCTGCAGTTTCCGTCATGCAAGGAACACTTATTTATTTTCCAAATCACTTCCACGTCATATGCAGTAAGGCGATACAAAAAGTACACAAGTGAACATTTCTATTTTAAGTGTCTGAGATTGGTTTAAAACCATATTATTATAAACACTGGGTTGAAACCTACTCTTGAGGGAATAGTGAGTTTAAATACACAGTAAAAACATAAATGAAGTTGTTTCAGAATTGTAATTCGCAGATCCGATGGTTATTATTTTTCATTTCCTGAATTTTACGTTCTATTCAAGTTTTCACGATTCATTAAGATTCAGACATTATTGATAGTTCGTGCTCTTTTTCATCAATAAGTCATTTACGACTGAGTTTAGCTCAGCGCCAAAATCGCCTCAATCTCTGCAGCGGCAGGTCTTAGGTTTCGAGTTTCACCGGTGGCAGTTTTTCCACATTAGCTACAAAGCTAGGTCGAATTCAGGCACTCTGGCGAATTCCAGTGGACGGCAGAGCTGATCAGTAATTTTCCGTTGTTTTCTCAATCAATACCAGGCGAATGCCGGAACAACATCTTCACAAACCAGCGAGGGTCCGCTCACGATTTTTCTTTCTCCTTCCTTGTCCTATCCTCCCCCTTACACTTACATGCACTACACTACCACATTCGTCGAAAACGTGTTCCAGCTGGAGCGGTGCCCCGCTAGGGATAGATACTTGGTAGGGAAAATCCGCCGCATATCGATGTCGATCCAGAAAATGTAACGATTCCCATCGAGGCCAGATCTCACAATCCAAGGGAGGAAGAATCACCGCCACCTCCTGGCATAAAACATTCACTACACTAACGGGACTAATGACAATAGTTGACGTGCCACGAAACATCAACCAATATATCAATCAATTAGACAATCAATAAGTCTTGTTAAAAATGTAGAACAAAAATGATTGTCTCTTTCATTTAATATTATTGCATACAGTGCTATCCTTCTCATATTAAATGCAATCAAACAATTTATTTTTAACTTACTTATGTTTTATTTGTATCTCGCATATTTTAGGTCGTGAAACGTAGTGTTTAAGCAAGATGTAAAAAAATGTAAGTAACTTAAAAATGAATTGTTTGATTGTCTGTAATATGAGAAGGATACCACTGCAAGGATGCAACAATCAGTGCTATTTCAGATGCACGATTTTTATCACATTAATACTGAGAGAAGCGGTAATCTGACAACCATTCTCGTCTCACTACCGTACTTTTGACTTTGTATTGACACTGTGGATGTTTGAAACATGGAAGGTTCTCTTTTCTGTACAAAATGACGGAGAAGGACATTCGATGATAAACCATGAGTGGTCCTGACTGCGTTGATTCATTGATGCCAGTTTCTTTAAAGGGCAAACGCCCATTGTGAGGCGCGGTCGTAAAATAAAGAGTGTGGCAGTCGTAAAAAGGGCGTCTGCTTTCAAAAAGGAATGACATTTATTTGCTTTCTGGAAAATTACTTGTGAAATGCCAATTTATACTTCAGGCAATTGAAAGAAACATATTTAAGTACCTACCTTCTGTTTAAATAAATGACATTTATAAATAATTCACAAACTAGAAATGCTACAGAAACCTATCATGCATCACTTAAAAAAGTCCAAACAAATTCAGTGTGCCTACGATGCATATATGCGATTATTTCGATAGTCAGAAGAAGTACACTTTCTTACTACTACAAACGAAACCAACGAATAGTTCTTAACAATTATGTCATTTTCAGCACATTATACAGACAATAAAGGATAATTTCACATGTAAATCGAACATCCAGAATTAAAGGCATCCAACATATAAGCTTATGAAAGTAAAGAAACTATGGTATTACATAATGTCCGTTTCATTCATATCTGTATGGGTATGTCCAGGGAGGAAAGAGCAAAATTTCGAAAATAAGCTCTTAAGTAAATTTTAAGCATATTTGTCTAATAAACTCCTTGAAGATTTCGAATGGCTGAGCACTCAAATGTTGGTTTGAAAAAATTTACATACTTTCTATGCAAAACTTTACATTTCAGAAACACATAAACACTCCTGAAATATGTAAATTGTTTATTATTTACAAAAGAAATGAATAGGTTTGTTCACAAAGAAAAATTAATACAGAAATAAAAAAGCACCAAATTTACACTATTCAATTGATTTTCTCTCTGCAATTTTGTAGTAGTAGGAAGACGTCAAAAAATTTCAAATTTGGACTTTTCGAAAATTTAGAGGTAACGGTGAAAACCGGACCTATGCCACCTTTATAAGTGCAATTCACACTATTTTCACCAGTAATTTAAAGAAACAAAGCCATTTCTGTGAACATTTTTAAAATATCCCTGTGGATTCTTGTAAACCCCCTACATTAATGAATATTATTTACAATTGCAGAGTTTTGATAAGAGCCAGGACGATCTGGGAGTAATCAGTTTGAAAGATGTCCTTCGCATAGATTAGGCGCTAGTGTTGTTCACAGACGACTGAATGACGGACAGACGGGCTGACTGGCTGACTGATGGAGAGACGGACCGACAGACAGACGGATAGAGAGAGACAGATGGACAAACAGACGTCATGAGCCTTTTTCAGTATTGGGGACCCGAAAAAGGATTTCCTTTGAAATATCGAAATCGATGTTCCACAGCTTTACATAACTTTCTCAGTACTACGTATATTACTCTGTATGTACGTACGTATACGAGAGAGTAAAAATGTATGTATACATGTACTTTGCCGCAATAATCTCTGACGAAGTCTGTGCCTACCGGCGGCGACTCGATCTTCCGTCCATGGGTTACTGTGTGCGTGTGGTTAGCACGTATGCATCCCTATGCCTTGTTCTGGCCTTCTCAACCTGAGAAGTGAATTTTCTCATCGTCACACAGCAACATATACCGGGGCATTGCAAGAAAAATGCACAGTATACTCTCACCCGCCCGGGATTCGAACCCGGGGTCGCGATATGGAAAGCAAGAGAAAATAAAAAGGTATCCGAATAACATTAATACTCATTTCTTGAATGTATTCATTAACATGATAAGGGTACACGAACGAAGTAATGTCAAATTATTAAAACTATATTTCAGCTTGCACATTTAACTGAAGAATACATGAGCCAAAAGCTAAAACCACCTTTCCATTTCTTGAAAATTTTGCATTCTAAAATAGCTACTTTTAGGAATATAGTACACATTTCGTAATCATAATTCTGTATCATATTTTTTTATTTCGAATCAAAAAGTTGAAGTAAAAATATTTAATGTAATTTCGAATATAGTCAAATTGACTACATTCTGTCACTTACACTGTCTCATTCCTTTTGCATTAATCAGAATGATACAGTAGTTCATTAGTTAGGTGGTTCCCAGAATGACAGGAATTTCAATTTTTCGAAGTAAATGGTTACATCAGTAAAATTCAACAGATAAGGAAACTGAAAAATTACTTTAATAGCGAGAGCAACTGCAAAAACATCATTATTTTGTTAAATACATACCGGAATCGAAACGGAGTGCAATGGTTTCGAATTCGGTTTCGCTTTTACAAGATCTTGAAAAGTTCGTGTAACTTGTAACGCTCAGTTCACGTTTCCTGAATATATAGAGAGGACACGAGTTTTCAGAGAGCGCATTTCCTTATTTCATTATTTAAAATTTTCGTGTTTTTTTGCAGTAAACGTGAAAGAGATGATCGGAAACTTGAGTATTTCGAAGTTCATTAGTGTTAAAATTAAACAATTGGAGGACATCCGTTTGGAACCGTTTCAAAATCGATACAGGAATGGACAGAAAAATGTTTGGTTAAAAACAGAAGCCGAAACTAACGGAATTATATTAACTGAAACGGTTTGATACTTCAGAAAAATTGCCACGGGAGAAATGAACTACCAGGAGAGATGGCTCAGGGCATGAACTGATGTCACTGCACTCCCTCTGACCGGGAGATCCTAGGTTCGAGTCCCGACGGTAGCAGGATTTTCGACACTAGCTTGTCAGCTAGGTCGAATTCAGTCGCTGTCTGGAGGAAAATTCTAGCGGCCGGCTGCTCTGATCGATATCTTTCGGTGGTTTCTGCGATCAACCCCAGACGAATGCCGGAGCAGTACCCTAACAAACGGGCCCCGGACCGCGCACGATCTTTCCTACCTTTTCCTATCCTCTTCCCTTACTCTCTCTCTCACACACACACACACACACACACTAACATGCACTACACTAGGGACGGTGCCCAGCTGGTGAGAGGGTCCTGGTTAGGGGGAAACCCCGCTAGTCGATGGTAGATCGGGCCTGAATCTCGCCATCCAGCGGGAGAAGATCACCGCCATCCCCGATGAAAAAAACATGCATTTCACTTACGGGACTAAGCTGTTGACTCGCCCGAAATCACTAACAACCAACCAAGCAATGAACTACTACTGGTTGAGCAATGATGTACTGCGCAGTAGACCCCACGCGTCCATACGAGCATGCGAGGTGCTGCGGCAGCACATGTGCTCGCAAGCAGCACGTTTTCCCGCACGTAACCGCAGCGGTTGCGAGAGCCGGGTGCGCAAAGCAGCGATGCAAATGGCAGCGGAGTGCGACGCCGCGCAGAGGACAGATGGACGAATAGGCGAGCGGACGGACCGACGCACGTGTGTGGGAAACCGCAGAAACTCCGCTTTCATCCCAATTGCGTCGTCAACTGTGTTGCGGAGAGCAGGGCTCCCTCGGCTGGGCGGGATACCTGGCGTACCACGAAGAGAGGGAGTTTGGCTTCACACCGCTGCTGGTTAGAGCTCCTGGGCTCTGTCTGCGGCTATGTGCCTCTAGTTCTACGTCGTACCTTGCCTGTTGTCCTATCATAAAGCCCTCCCATCTAAGCCACTTCCTGCTTTAGCGTCCTCCCGTTTTCCGCAACGTTCCATGTTTGTGACCTATTTTAACTCTTCTCGATCCCTCCTCCGGCTGAAATGGCTTCCGAGCGAGGTGGTTCAGGGCAGCTGATGTCACTACAGTGCCTCTGACTGGGAGGTTCTAGATTCCATTCCCGACGGCGGCAGTATTTTTAACTCTAGCTTTTCAGTTATCGTGTATCACATTCTCATGATGCATGTCCTACATATGTTGTATCAATGGTGCGTTACAAGGTATTACTATGGTTTTAATTTGTTTCACTATGTTTGCGGGAAGTTATAGTATGTTCTTGATAGTGAGTAACGTTTAAACGTGGAGTGCGAAAACATTCAATCCGAATATTAAAATTTAAAAACAATTCACATAATTGAGCTCCTGCTACCATAACTACAAAACAACACCCAAACAAATACATACGCCAGATTTCCTTACTCCTGCAAACAGACTGTTATGACGTAAATCCCTGATGAACCTTGAACGTCTAAGGGGGAGAAGTTCACTGCATGTCTAAATAATGTACTTGAGGGTGTGTTGCTTTATATTTCGAGACATATTTTTTGGTACTGACAGCTTGTGAGCGTTGAATATGAGTAACATGAATTATACGATTTCGTGACCTCTCGCCTAGCTGAAGAGTTTCCTAATCGATACTTTTCCACAGCCGGAAACCTTAATCATCGCATACGGTCTATCAAGCGCTTACTATATTTCATCCGCGACCTAGCCTGGAGCCCTACGCCAGAAACTCAATCGTGCCTCCGTCGTACAGATGGGGATATTTACATTCTAACGTCATCACAGGTCGGCGAGAGCTCCCTGATTCCTGATTGCTGATGAAAATAAATATTTGATGAAATGTGTTCATCAAAAACAGATCTTCAAATAATGTTAGATTTAATTTTTGGAAAATAAGAGTATTTTTTTCGATTTTTTTATTGTACCCAAGCAGTGGATAAATCACTTTACAGGTTTCAAATAGAATACAAACTATAATAAGTTATACAATAAATTTTGTATCGAACAAATTAACCCCATCCGAATTTACTTTGCTTCGTGAACGTAATAGAAGTGATTCTAGCCATGGGGATACTACGCAAGTTAGAATTTGTATATTATGTCATATTTCTTTTTTCGTTTCCTGCATTCGAGATTTTGTTACGCGTTTACAAACTAATCTTTTAGAAATTATTTACAATCTATTTTAAATTGCGTCCTATAAATGAAGTTAAATGTGAAAAAAGATTATATACTTTCGTTTTGCATAATAAGATGTGGGAATGAAGAGTTATGCATGTAAAAATCGAGTAGTTAGATGAATATAACAATATTATATTTAATTATTGTATTTTTCTATTCGTTTTTATTTTCTTGCATCAGGAGGGATGGAACAGGGCATCAACTGATGTCACTGCAGTCCCTCTGACCAGCAGGTCCTAGGATCGAGTCCCATAATTACGAATGTATTCATGATGGTCTTTAGTTCTGACATGAAATGACCCTTGGTTCTTTGCATATTATGCTGCAAATATTATAACAGTTAAGAACCTTCCCTGCTTCTTTCTTTTGTTGTATTTCTTTCTAAAGAAATGAAGGGATTTCAGAAATATTGTAATTGTGCTGGTGTAAAGAATACCTGCCATTGTAAAGGCATAACTCAATTAAACTCTTAATCCTAAAATGTGAAAGAGAACCGTTTAGAAATAACCAATATTTGCTTTAATACTTGTCGCATCACATAAGGCACATTTGACACTGCGCAATTGTATTATAGTGACAAGTCTCGGAATGTTATTGTCTTTATTTGGTCATAATTCAAACTTTTCGCATTGTTAGTGCGGAAGAAGTTCTTTTTACCATGCCATGAAATCTTGAACTTACATACCAGTTGTGAATAGCTTAATATCGAGGTGGTAGTTGACTAGTTCGATTAGTTGAAAGTCAGAATAATAGCAGGTCGAGACAATACAAAGAGAGTTATTCCTACATAAATTGAAAGATTGATTAGTGATTACGGGCGCGTCAAATGCTACGTTTATTAGTTCCTCACGTGTAGTGCATGCTTTTCCCTCGGGAGGTGGCGGTGATCTTCCCCCGTGAGACGGTTAGCGGAGTTTTTCCCCGACTAGAAATCTGCCAACAGCAAGGCACTGCCCTCCGGTAAGTAAGGAGTATGGATATAACAAGGAAGAGGAAGGAAATATCACGCCTGGACCGTGGCCTGTTTGTCCTGGTACTGCTCTGGCATTGGCCTGGAATTGATCGAAGAAATCACGGAAAGCTACCGATCAGTGCAGCCGGCCGCTAGAATTCTCTTCCAGACAGCGACTGAAGTCGACATGGCTATCCAGCGAGGGTCAAAAAATCCTGCTACACCGTCGGGATTCGAATCTAGGACAGATGCACTGCAGTGCTATCAGTTGTTGCCCTGAGCCACTTCCCCCAGAATATTCCACCTTAAAGGAGGAGCAGAACTACCTCAGTGACTACCTAGTCCTCTTATAACGTCTGTTGTCAAAATGTTCACGAAACACTTCTCGCAAAGGCCCGAAGGTGTCGTGTTTACTATAGGCATTCTCTGACTTTACGAGGGAGAACGAATCCAATACATTGCAGAGCCACTGACCGAAAGGATCTAGAATTCGAATCCCGACGGTGGCAGAATTTGTGACACTAGGTAGATATCTAGGTCAAGTTATTTTTGCTGTCTGAAGGAGAATACTTGCGGTCGACTGTTCTGATCGGTACTTGTTTGTGGTTTCTCCGGTCAACACCAGTAAATGCCGGAGCAGTATCCTAACAAACGGTCCACGGACCGCGCCCGATCTTGCCTACCTCATCCTTGTCGTATCTCCACCCCTTACACACACACACACTAACACTTACATGCATTACACTATCGCACATGCCGAGAGACCGGTCGGAAGCTTAGAGCTTGACCCGTGTGAGGCGGTACCTCCCTGGTGGGAGATACCTGGATTTGGAAAACCTGGCTGGCCGACCCTAGGTCGGCGCTAGATCTCACCATCTAGCGGTGATGATTAATGTCAAATCCCGAGGGAAAACATGCAGTAGACTTATGGGATTAATGACCTTAGCAGTTGATACTCCCGGAATCATTTATCTACCTAACGAATCCATAAGAAGCACTCTTCTGTGTATCATTATGTTCATTGCGTAGAACGTTACCATTTCTGATTCTTCTGAATTTTTTGTTATGTGGAGACATGTGTATCGTTACCATGGCTGCTTCCTTAGTATTCATCTCCTTCCACACGAAACTATCGCATCACGACCGTGAGATCTAATTAGTGACTTTCCGTGAGTCCTTCGGTACCAAGTGTGAACCTGTCTTTGTCAATTTCATTCACTGATGAACTAAGTTCAAACCTACCAAGGCGATATCAGTTTCTCAGTGATGAAGCATAATGAACCGAATGGGCGATTCCAATTGCAATATTTTCATCGATGTTGGAATTTAATGACTAGTCAGTTCGTTACTTACTCGCCTTCTGCTTTACTGTTATAGAAACCATTGCACAAAACATACACTCGTTCCTTTGGAGGTGTATAGAAGGGCCTGAAGATATAGATGAAGAATATCTCTTCTCCAAATTTTCGTAATTTCCCTTTGAAGTTCTGCCGAAAGTTTCACTAAGCGCAGCCACGCAGTTACAAATGATAAATCTGCGTCTATGCACCAACAAACGACTGTCTAAGAATGAACGGACACCTGTTGCGGTCTATCCCCAAACTATATGATGACACAAAATATAAAACCACTGTGAGATCTTATTTCTTTTAATTTGGACAAATCACGTTCACTGTTGTCTAAAACTATGCAGATCACTGTTTTGAAACCTACGTATTTTCGATAATGTGTACTGTAATCATTACTTTCTAACAGTATACATGGAACCTTCAATAAAGAAAGCGTGCTGAAATTAAGTTTGCTCCTTTAAGTAACTAATTGGTTAATTTTGCAGATCGTAATGTTCCGTAAAGATAAATGAAAACTTAAACCTAAAAATAACAAAACTTAAAATGTTATTTATCCTTTGGCATCGGCTGATTTTTCTTCTGGTCACATTGCTACGAAGGGTCATAAATAATTTGTGACTAGGTATTTGGGTAAGAATTATATGCATTAACGTACCTAAGACAATAAGCAACAAATAAACCAAATCAATTATTAATATATAATATCTAGTATATCAGAACAAAGTCTTCACCAAGTTGGACTCACAAAAGCATCTCATTTAAAATGTTGCTTCCTCAACCGTTCGCGTATGTTACATTTCGTTCTTACAACGCTTGCGTCCTATCAACCGTGGATGTGCAACATAGCGAGAAGGGTACTCACCTTCCCGCAGTGCCTGCACTTGCCCTTCTGCGACCGGCGGTGGACCCAGTGGTGCGGCACGGCGCTCTGCTCGCGGTACTGCCGCACGCCCACGTCGCGGAAGCTGGGCTTGCAGGCCAGCTGCAGCTGCGGCAGGCAGGCGGCGTGCGCCACCGCGCGGCACGCGGCGCAGCGCAGCCGCGGCCCGTGGCGCTGCAACACACGCACACGCACACGCGCCGTCAGGCCCACTGCGCTTCGGAGTGCTAGCATTCGTTCGCGCGTTGGTTCGTTCATTCATTCACTCGTTCTTTCATTCATTTGTTCACTGGTTCTTTCATTCATTTTGTTTCTTCGTTCATTCATTTGTTCTTTCATTCTTTCTTTCAGTCTTTTATTAATTCATTCTTTAGTTCGTTCTTTTATTCCTTTGTTCATTCGTTCTTTCATTCTTTTGTTTGTTTGTTAATTCATTCGTTCTTGCATTCATTCATTCATTCGTTTGTTCTTGCATTCATTCATTCATTCATTCATTCATTCATTCATTCATTCGTTCATTCATTCATTCGTTCATTCATTCATTCATTCATTCATTTATTCATCACTCGTTCTTTCATTTTTTGTTTGTTCGTTCATTCTTTTTTTCTTTTATTCTTTCTTTCATTCTTTCTTTCATTATTTTATTCATTTATTCATTCAATCATTCATACATACATTCATGCTTTTATGCGTACATAGTTACATAAAATATATATTTTCATTGATTAATTAATTTGCAGTCAAATTTATCAAATAAATACAAGCGACGTTAGAAGAGGTAAGTAAGTTTTATTAAGTGTCCAGAAGCGAGGCCAAGTACCATCTCCACATTTCTTCAATGGATCAAAGGAAAATGGATGAAAAGACGAACCAGGAGGGGAGGGTCTCAGTCCCACTACAACTTTACAAACATTGTGTCTAGCTTTAAACGTTTTGTAATATAAAGAATATAATCAGAGGTATATTAGGTTCATTAATGAACAGTCTCGCAGTGTATAAAAGCACAAGCAAAGATTCAGTTCTCTGTGACAACAATATAGAATTATATAGAAGTATCCTAGATGTTAAATAGTAATCATGTGGATAGAGAGAATGAAATTAACACTTGTGTAAATGATACTTAAGTTAATTAATATATCAAACCAGAGCACCTCAAAACTCAGAAACATACTCAAGGATAAATTTTACCAGATTGCGGTTACTCCTGTCTTTTAAATGGAAGTGAATCTTCCTGAAGTAAAGAGAAAGATATCCAAATCCAAACACCGGAAATAAGATGTCTAAAGACAACAGTGGAGAGGACTGAACAAGCCTTAATCGATAAAGAGACGCATAGAAGAGCATAAAAAGGTAATGAAATACCGATATTTACAAACACAAATCTTCGGAAGATAGCCGAGAAAATAATTTCACTTTTGTCAATGAATTTCTATCCAACAGAACGTGATTGCACCGTACAGAAAAAGGTGGAAAAGATAAAGATAAATATGAATATGGGACAGACTCTTTTTTCTGATTCTTAAAGTCAAGAGGGAAGCGTAGCATGAAAACCAAATGACAGATTACATTGGAAAAACAAGTCAACTGATTTAGTCCAACTAAGTCGGAAAACATTAGTTAGAAAAGTATGTTACATTGTAAATATACGCTGTATTGCAAATATTCAAAAAATATTTTTATGAATCTATATCTTTATTATGCTATTTATTTTATCATGAAAATTTACTACAAAATTACAAAACGTAATCCTTAATTTACCGACATTCTTTTTGATGCACAGTTCAGAATTGAGTTTATCTATTATCTTTTAAGTGGAATAATTTTCAAGTACCCATTTCTCGCAATTGAAAGTTACAATCATTAGGAATTTCCACATTTCTTCAACCATAAAATCACTTTTCAAAATGGTAGGATTCACGTATAAAATAACTTAATAGTAGGTGCAATATATTTCATTTGCTTTCAAATTGCATCACATACTGCATGCATTCTGAAACTCAAAGTGGTGACGTATTAAACATTTTAAAAAGGACGTTTTCTGTGTTCTCGCCTTGCACGTTCTCTTCAGTTCTTAATATTGATCATGTTACATATATTATTTGCTTTAACGTCGCTATTTATTTATTTATTTATTTATTACTATATCTCTCAGACTGTTGCTTTCTGTTTTTGAATTATAAGATATACTTAGAGCGTGGAGGGCGTCCGCGGTCCTGGCCAGTGTCTATTTGGCTAGCCGAGAGACACCGTGTTCTAGGAACAGTTACCAATGTTTCGGCCGCCATTCTACGACCTTCCTCGCATTTTGCCATGAGGAAGGCCACAGGGTGGCCGAAACATTGATCCTGTGCCTAGGACGCGGCGTCTTCCGCACAGCCAAGTAGTTACATAGGATTATTTGTTACATTTTTGTAAACACGCATTCGAGAAAGCGTCTCAATTTTTTTCGGTTGGTGTGTCGGTCGGTTGGTGGGTTGGTGTGTTCGGTCGGATGGTTTTGTCGTCACTATGCTTCTATAACCTCTACATTTTATTCCATTAAAATATTAAGAAGTGACTTTCCCAAATTCTGGGAACTAGTCCGTTAGAGATACATACGAACTAGTTGCAGTCAAGGTGAAAACTGCTAGCGTAACTAACGCCTTTGCGTAATTTTGATCCGCGAATTCTACATACTCATTTCTACGCTTCGAACAAACAACTGGGTATTCAGAAGTTCAACAACACTTTGTAAAAATAAGTATATTACTATTTTATAGAGAATTAAAGAATATACTTTGAAGAACTTGATTCTTAAATTGCAAAGGTGTTTTATAAGACGCTTTTGCCCATTTAAGACATTTCGAAAAGAGTAGAATTTGAGTATTCACGAAAAGGGGTGTAAGTTGATTGAGTTCTTTTGAGGCAACGTTTTTTATAGTTTCTTTGTTTTGCTGTCTTAGTGAGTATCAAAACAACCTATACATTTTAGAAACAATGTCACCCTTCATGATATTTATATTTAGGTTAAGTGACATAATTTGTTTGTACCCATGAAACTAAAATGTATGAGATACCATACGTCGTAGATTCCAGTGTAAAAATTAATTGACCTCTGCGAATGAATTCACAGGTAGAATAAATAGTTTCCTTCATTTAAGTATAGAAGTAATTCCTAATAAGATCATTAGCAATTGACAATGAAAAACTACTTCGTCAAGCAGAGTTATTTGGTCAATCACTTGGTCAAGCTATTTGGACAAGCTACTTAGTCAAGCAGATTAATTTCTTATAGCACATCGCAATAAATTAGACTTGAATTCAGTTGGTTTAACTATGGCTATATCACAAAAAGGACCTTACTAAATGTGTCACACATAAAAACAATATATAACTCGTAACAAGAAGCGTGACGCCTCCGGCGGGTTTTTCATGTTAAATTTTGTTGGACTTTATAAATTCGTATAAATAAGAAATTGCAAACATAAAACAGTTGTATGGTTCTTCATTCCTCGGGCATAAAGAACTTCGTGTAGTGTAGCATATAAATGTTCTGAAATTTTTGTTTCATTGCAAAATTAAATTTAATGATTGTTAATCTGAATAACGAAGTAATTACAACTTATTACGGATTTATTGTAATGCCTTGCCGTTAAGACGTAAATTTAGTATTACAGTAATTCACAGCGCTTCATCTTTTTAAGCCTATGAAATCCCTCAAATACACGTTTTTCCTATAATTCTTTCAGAATACTCTAGAAGGATCTAACTAAAATATTTCCAATCGATTTGTTTTACCGAGAGGAATCATATGAACCTCGATCACTGCAGAAGGGCCTCAAAACGCTCAAAAATGTTGTTATAGTTCTTACACTTTTCGAGTAGTTTGTAGGATTTTTTGTAATTATCCACACAATAATTAATCATCTCCTACCAACAAACCGTGTTGAGATGACTGTCACCTGACTTGACCACGAATGAGGACTGGAAGAGTAAAGGTCGAATACATACGACGGTTCCCCGACTACTCTACCAGTGTCAATAGAAGAAGAGAGAACAATTGCAATTTGTCTCTTAAAGAAGGTTCAACTAACATAGCATGATTCCCTTCCTGTAAGAAGACAAATTTCCGAATGATTCAAGAGCTCAAAAATTTAACCCACTCTTTTATTTTGCAACAGTAATAATATAGACAACTTATTCAACCAAATAACTGGAATTTTGTTACCAAATACACTTCAATGAAAGATCAAATGTGAAGTATAAAATAACGTGCAGAAGTTGCGATATATTTTGTATTGTAAGACTGGAACAATACACAGAATACTATAAATCACCGAAATACGATATAATACCTTAGCATACGCATAATGGCCTTTGTATAATCACATTCCTGACTAATAAATGTTTTTTCTTAATGTCAGAATACATAATACACATTAAAAGCATAAATAATATCAGCATCTGAAGTTATTCATATCGTGAGTAATAATCCAATGAACAGCAAGAGTGATAATAAAAAGCTCAGAATTATCTTTAAAGCATTTTGAACCAGCACTTTTATTTCTTTCGTTTCGTCGATATATATTCACCTTATTTTGTATATGATGTCTCATAATAAATAATGTAAATTTCTGGGGCATAAAGGGTGGTCGAAGATCACGTTTTGGCAGTGAGCATGTGGTGATAAATTTTAATATCAAATAGGGACATTTATCTTGACTTTTCGGCAACTAACCATGCACTGTTTTTTAGTAGGTAACATTCTAACACTGTCAAATAGACTTCGCTTATCTGCCGAACCCTAGTACATGTTGAGATGCCTACCAATCAGGGGTAATGTCACATGAATAAATTGGTATAAGAAACTTTCGAATGTAGATTCAGAGGAAAAAAGTAATCAGCTTCGAATCCCCGTATATGCACTAGACGTTTGTAACATTTATTCTGAGACATCTTGTAGCTAATGTCATTACTACTGAATTGTTTCCACACATTTTATTCTATTGTTATGTATTATGATTGTTCTAGGCGCGTTTTGTATCATAGTATCCTGAGATTCCTACGAATTCTTCAATTCGTAAAAATTTGCAAATATGTTTGGGAAGTTTATTGTTACGTTATCACAACCTTATATAGATCAATGCCTGTGTTGAGTTTTTGCTACTTGTTAGCTGTACTTTTTGCATTTACGGTGGCAGATGGTAGGTGTACTGAGTCTGAACACATGAATGACTGGTCCAACTACTCAGTTCTTGTATATACCATTTTGGAGATATGTTTTGTATCTTGGTATAAATATTGTGTTACTCTATTTGAAATCTTTCAGAAAAACATGTTGCTGTAAGGCTTGTTTTTTTAAATGTCAGATAATTTACTTATGATGTCATGTATTCACTCGTGGAATATTGGAATATGGAATATTCCAATGTATTATGTAGTACTTACCAATTTAACTGAAGGCGATTTGATATTTTTTATTATTCAGGTAATCAAAATCCATTAGTTTTTGTATAATTTAGTTTGTATTGTAATAATGTGTGTTGTATTTAGTTACACGACATTGTAGAGCCCAATGAGGAAGTGCGTTTTGCACCGTGAAATATCCCCAGATGAATTTAAAAAATATATAAATATTGGAAACCCGTGTTCGCTTTAAGGAATTATCTCCAATAGCCCTTTCTTTCACAACTATATTCTTAACCTTTCTTATGAAGATGTTTCACAAAATGTTTACCTGATTGCATATAGTTTCTCGAGAAAGTTGTGAAATGCTGTAGGAAAAGTGTCGATTTATGATACAAAACAGTATTTGGGGTCTCTGCTACCGAAAAGTATTTTTTACTCGTTTTTAAATGCATGAATAATTAGTTTTACTTTATAGAATACGAACACTTGGTGCCGTCAAAATCTGCGTTTGGGTGGACACTTGATAACGAAAAGGTGTTTTCCCCTGAATATCTGTCCGTCTCGGTGTCCGTCCGTTCATCTGTATTTGCCTTCCTTGTTCTTATGTGTGTCTATCCGTCTGTCAAGATCACTAGCGCGTAAATCGTACATTGAATTTTCATTAAAATTGACATTCATCGATTAATCTAGATTTAAATCGCAGCCCCTCGATTTCGAAACTAATATTTTAATTCTTGGCGGAACTTAACACCAAGGTCACTGATCTTTAAGGATTTTGAAGTGTTCCGCGGTGGCCCTCTGCAGTTGCTCGTGTACCACTCTCATTTCTCGATACTATAGATGACTGTCCAAGCGCCTCTTGTTCCGACGAACTGATTCGTCAAACAGGGAGCCACTCCGGTTGCCTGTAGTTAAACGCTGGGCCAGGATATGGCAAGTGGGCTGCCCACTTGAGCAACCACGTAATAAATTAGCTATTGATTTACTTCAGTGAGATGACTGCGATTTTCTTTGCTGCATGTGCCAAACCAGCGTGGCTATTAGTTGGGAGAGACCGACGGAAGGTTTGCGGTCCGCGAGATCTAGATTTGAATCCAGAAAATGGCGGATTTTTAACAGCTGGGTTGACATGAGGCCTACCTTTGCATGGATAAGTACTCTAGAGCAGGGCTGCTAAAATGCAAGGATTCGAGCCAGTCTGCCGAGTCTGGCTCGCTGCAGGTGTTTGCGTGCCACTCGTCTTGCACTATACTCTAGGGGATGGCTCCCTTCCTATCGAACTGACTGGACCAATAGTGGGCCACACTGGTTGCCCACAGATAAGAGCTGGATCAGGGCAAGCCAAGTGAACCAACCTCTTAGTCTTAAGCACTCCTGATTTGCATTAAGTCTGTACATTTTCTAAATTTTCTCAGAAGTTGCTCCAGTCTTTCCTCTTCTCTAGTAGAGCAAAATATGTTTATAAGAATGACGAAGATCACATATTTAGTGACAAATCAAACTTTTCAAACATTTGAAAAGTTTAAAATATCTTCAATCCCCTCCAACTACATTATTGAAGATATTTTATCCTTATTTAAATCTGCTCTTCAATATTATATTTTTTAATAATGATCTGTACAATGTATCATATATATGATAATTTTTGCGCAATTTAGAGTGAAATAGTAAGATTTTTATTAACGTAAACAAGATTTTCTCAAAAATTGCTGCAAGTAATTTCTTTAATATTCTATGCGGATAGAGCTCCGCTTAATATTGTCATATGTCCTATTTTTATTAAAACCTCTAAACTTTCTATGTTTACAAAAGTCCCATTTGGAGGCGTCGGGAGCGTTCTTCAAATGCAGGCAGACGGTGTTCTAAAGGATAAGTCCGTTGCTTGCGAAACCTATATACCTGAGTTCGAATCGGAACTGACATACGTCGAAGAGTTTGATGAGAAAATGCCGATAGATCTAGAACGTTGAGAATGTCAGTTATTAACATAAATTTACATTGTTACAAGAAAATTGAACTTATATATATATATATATATATATATATATATATATATATATATATATATATATATATATTGTACTTTGAATCACCATGACCGTAGCCTGGTGACTCGTTCGGAACGAGTCAGTTGAGGCAGAAAGAGGTGGGAAATAGGGCAGGCAGTTGAGAGACTAGAGTAAAAAATAATCCAGCCGCATCGATCTTTACATCGGGACAAAAACGGTGAAAAGCAAGGATAATTAATAAGTGTAATTGAGTGAAATGAAAAACAATATTGATTGGACAAACTGCAACTGTGTGGATCGGAGAGAAGCGGTAATACATGGCAGCCCCTGGGGAGTCTGATAAACAAATTCGGAGGTTTTGACAATTATACCGAATGTATATGTGCGTGGATGCAATGCCTTCAGAACTGACGGTGTGTGAGAAATCCCTTCTGTGATAAATGAACAGATGAACCACGTTCGCAGCTCGGCAATGGAGCACAGTGCCGTAGTCTGAATATAAATATTTCGTGTGCGACAGGTACACATTGTAAAACGGACAAAAAGCATTCTAAGTAAAATATCCGTTGTTGAATCGGCGGCGCGGGCCATCGCCTTGCAAGTCGAAGCACGTTGGGAATCTAGCAGGCGACTAGAGAGGGGCCACAGGTGCCGAAATCAAGGCCACGAGGCGAATCAAAGCGAAGCCAACGCGTCCCATCACGCTGGCTAGTTAGGAGCTGAGGAACGAGAAAAATCTGACTTAGGAACAAAGACCGTACCCAAATGGGAATTATTATTACGCAATTGAGTTTGGGGGAGAAGACGAATGTGTAAGGAATATAATATCTCATTTTTTTGCAGCAATAGATAAGGCAAAATTCGTTTAGGGAGGCAGAAGGTGTATTTTAAAAGGGTATATTGTTAACTTGTAAAAATAATAAGTAAATATTACATTTACAAGAATGGGTACGATTCAATACATAAAAAGGGAGCTCCCGTAAGACATCAAAGAGACCGAAGCAAAGAAATAACGTATTCATATTTTTGAAAGTTAATAGTGAATTTACCAAAGTTTGTAATATTTCAAAGATTATCAATCACAACGTATTTCAGATTTTTGTTACTACTGTTTTGCTAAAATAATTTGTAATATAGTGTTAATGTTCTTTAATATGTGTTTTCCATGTTTGTGCAATCTCACAAACCCGTTCACGAGAAAGAACAATATATATATATATATATATATCACCCAAACCCAGTTCAACATACCCTCCTTTTTCAGGTTTATAGACATTAGGTACCAATGAACAACCATATCAAAAAATTCTGAATTTTTTTCGATTCAATTTCTTTCAATAGCGTTAGCTGCTAGGAGTAAACCAAAAGACTCACATTCTAGTTCCGATCGGATAAACTATCACTTCGAACAATCTTAATCATTTAACCCAAGATTTGTATAGTAAAAGATTACATCAAAGATGACGTTTACTGTGCGGATCATAGTTCTGATGTACCTGCTTAACCAATGTTGATAATTGTGGTGGTAATTAAGTATGAAAATGTTTATAAATTACCATTTTAATATTAAAAGAACATTAAAAAAGTCGCGAAACATATATAAAGTATAATGTTTTCGGGATATTTATGGTCACATCAACATCTAGGTCATTAGCGACCACTATTGGAGTTAACGTTATAGTCAAGATGAAATGATATGATATGGTGATGATGTGTGAAAGGACGAATTCAAATACAACCATACCCGAGGCGGGACTCCAAGCCGCGTTCCTTCGGTCCAAGACAGCCACGACACAACTGCCTTAGCGATCTCGGCCACCGAATCGGCGAAGTACAAGTGTTGTTTTAAAATTCTTTGACGGGACAGAATGATGTAGATTATTCTAAAGCTTAAAAACTTGTTTATTTATTTATTATCTTTCATTTAAATCATTAATGTAATTTTTTTCGACTGCCTGTCTTCCTTAGATATTCCAATTTTTGATCTACTAGAATTTTAAAATGCATTTCCTTTACAATACATTCTATTTATATCCTCATTCTGAAAAGTTGATTGCAGATATTTTGAAAACAGCCTTATAATTGAACTTCAGTATTTGTGGAGGAATGGTAAAATTTAACAATTTTTAGAGTGGAGTATTGTTGTCTTCGAAAACAATTCATATTCTCTTGATGATAATTTGATTATGAAATCAACGTTCATTTCTTATTTTGAAAAAGTAAAACGCCTTAACATATGTTGTGTTTTATTATTTATTGGTTTCGTGTTTTGGATGCACAAAAATCAGCTGACGACCAGCAAGGTCGAATACGTACGCTCAAAACGGATTTCCTGTCTCCGTGAGTGGCTCATTGTCATGTAGACACACGTTCGCCTGCCTGAGCAAGCCCTCGCAAGCAAATGCCAATAGTCGCTAACAAGTTGAGTCACTGTACTCAAATACGTCACATACACACGTCGATTCACTTATCATTAACACAAACCGTCTTAAATTCGATGCTACTCATGTAAGTTGAGTTTGCGAAAAACGTTAATATTAACCCTTTAAAGATTTGTAAAAACCCATTGAACCTATTGCTTGCAAATTGTGTAACTGTTCAGTTTTACCATATTTAATAATGTTTCTAGAAGTAAGGAATATCATTTATTTATGTAAAGTGTGATTAGTGCCAAAAAATTAATTACTCTTAATGGAGCTCTTTATGAAATCGAAAATATCAAAATAAACTTATATTCTTCCATAATAATCACACTCTAATAATAATCGGTTGTTTTAAATTCCGGTTTTCGCTTTCTTCTTTCCATTATAGATATTTATCCTTTTTTTCTTGATAGATACAATTAGGAGATGCGGGTACTCGTACGTACGACTGTTTACAATATAAGAAGGCCCGAATGCGCTGTGAATGAAATCTAGTGTAAGTGAGAGGATTTTATTCACAAATGTTTAAGTGAGAAGAGTTTGTTGGATTGGTTTTTGCATAAGCTTAATAGTTTAAAACTGGCCGAGATGCCGAGAATAAAGTTTAAATTAGAGTAAAAATAGAGTAATAAATCGGATATAATTATTGTGGATGATTCTACACAAATGATAATTCTACACGATATTTAATTACACGAATTTTTTATTTAAACAAGCTTGATTATTTTGCAAAGGAATTTTTTTGAATGGTGTTTTAACTTAATATCGATTTGTGAACAAAATATTCATATTACATAGTTATTTTGGATTCGTGGTCGATAAATTTCTGTTTTAGATTTTATCAAATTACAAAATTGTCCAATCGAAAGAAGACAAATCCAAAAGGACTATGAAGACGAAGTAGATGTAGTGCACAGTACAACGTGTGCATTATATTTTATTTTGAGGCAATAGTCCACCTGCAAGCTTCTTGAGAAAACATGCAATTCTACTGATGTCTGCCTCTTCTTTTTGCTTTGCTTTCTCGGGAGCTGTGCAGGCTGCAGAGCGTGGGTGGAGCACATCCGTGGAAGATCCCTTCTCTTGTTTCTGATAAAGGCGGCGCCACTAAATGAAGTTACGTACAATTACCGTCCTCGATGCGAGTTTGTCTTCTAAATTAGAGGAAGCCCTGAAAACAGAGCGGCACAGCTGACGAGGAGAACTTCCGAGCCGTGACGTTCCTAGAGAGCCGCATTTCCCCTCGGCTAGCGACAAAACTGCGAGTTTGTTTAGCGCTGTGACGTATTAAAAAGAGTAATAACGAAAGCGAGGCCGCAATACAAACATGACCGCCGTGATTTCAGGGAGAGCGACACGCTTTTCCCCGGCCCATTTTGCCTAAAGGCTGTCAAGATTTCTCGCTACAATATACAGAAAGTCATTTATCACCGAGCTGTGTTAGCTTTCCAGGTAGACAAGGGATTCAGTACAATGGCGGGTGCTGGCTTTGCGAATTATTCCCGGAATCGATCCATGATTCATGGATCGTCTTTTTTTATTCTAGTGCTAGTGAAAAGGGTGTTTATTGCCTGAGTGCATTGTTCTTCTCTTGTTCTCTCTGGTCGACGCATGGGAGGTGAACAATGCCGCAGGTGTTGATGTATACCGTGTGTGCGTGCGTGTGTGTGCATGTAGAAGTGTTCGTGTGTGTATGTGTACGTGCATATTTGTACGTGTGCGAGGTAAGTGGATTAAAAAATGAGTGGATGGGTGCGTGTGCGCGCGTACATGTGAGGAAGTGTGGAGTAGGAAAATGAATGTTGGTAATCTGCGGAAGTGCGAGGAAGTGAGATATATTGCCCTTGAGGTTTTCGTAACTCGTAGAAAGTATGCGTACACTTCCAATTTCTTTCAGTAAACCAATGGAGTAGTTTACATTATGTTAATGTCTAAAATTACGTAACACTATTAGAGTGACTTTTACTTGAGAGAATTCCCGTAGTGTAATTGTTTACAATGTAGTATCAGGTATCAGGATTATGCATATTATGAGCACTATTTACACGCGTTGGTAATTTATTGCGTACACGTCAGCTTTATTTATTATGTACTGATTATATTTTCATAGTCATTAATGGAAACTGTTCCGTCTCATCCACCAGCTTCTTTAAACGCGTGGTTCGATAAACTGCCCAAAATAAAACATCTGCGCTAAATTAAACCCATATTACTTACTCATCAGGGTGTGTCTGGCCAAATACGACCTCAAATGGTGTGTACTCTGAAACACTTGAGCAACAACAGTCGGTTTGTCACAAAATGGCGCAATGCGCGAGTCGAGATAAGAAAGGAATGGTGGCAATAAATATAATGTTGAATGTAAGTAATATAATACTATTGTAAACTCATGTGCCATTGCAGGTGTAGCTTTATCGTAGCAATACGAATCCGTTTCCAAAAATATAATTAATTAATATATGGTTTCTCTAAAGAGAGGACAGCAAAATCACTTTAAGATTTTTAGAACTTTCAACAAACGTTTGTTAAAAATTTAAGGTTAAATCCTTTATAAAATTCTCTGTGACAATCACCATTACGTCATCGAAAGCCATCATTTCCACCTTTCATGACACTGAACTCTTTATCTTTCCTCTGGTATGTAGGAAATAATTCTTTACATTCAGCATTACAATGCCATAAACCTAGCGGTAACGCCGAAATGTCCCCATTGCGGCGATCACGCGATCCGAAACACGAACGGTTTGTTGAACGGTTGCCGGAAGTGAAGGAAAAAGTTGGCCGGTTGTCTGCGCGGGCGCATGCGCAGTTTCCCTTAGAACACGCGGCCGGGCTGAGCGCCACCATCGCCGCTGCTCCGCCACGTCACCCTGGCGACGGAGAACGCTGGCCGCCGCTGACTGCCTGGCGACCAGCGCTTTTCGCGGGAACTTACAAGCGGGGCGCAGTAAATTTGTGGGACTTTACGTTCTTCACTGAGAACATGTAAAAATTGGTAGAGCACACATGTTCGCTTCCACAGACGATGAAGGTTTTCTGAATTTTTTGACGTGGGTTATGTGCCTCTGTATCGCCTGGCCAGTGGATGATAATTTTTCTTACTTTGTTTAGCTCACACATTTATTTTCCGTTGGTCTGCAACATATCCACATAACATATTTTCTTTCAACATATCTACTCCCCATATGCTTGAGGAGGGATAACAGAACAAGTTCTTTTGGAGCATTAAAAACCACACAGTTTCATACGAGCCATCACAAAATTCTACTTTACTCAAATTAGGAGTCTCAAGTGCCCGAATATGCCACTGGCAGACCACCTTCATTGTTTTGGGTACAGACCACAGATTCCGAGTAAGAACGTTGCTTTTATGACTGCCTCTCCAACTACAAGGGGCATGATAGACTTGGCGCCAGGAGCTGAGGTATTCTGAACTTTTTCAGGGACGTGATCGTTAAACATTTGGAGTGTGGCATCGCACCCCGAGGGGGAGGCAGGGTGAAGCAGAGCTCGAGACGAATGGAGAAGGGGAAGGCGCATCGTTTATTCGCGGATTCGGCGTCCATGTAAGCGAAATATCGGAATCGGATGGGCCGCAGTGGTAATTATCGGAATCGGATGATCTGTCAGTGGTAATTATAGATTTTAAACGGGAAAAGTAGATACGTTTGAGGTCTGTCAGGTCTGTTTCTTGTGTTATTATGAAAGCTACGTAGAAGAACATGAAAAGAGGCGGAAAGTATTATTAAAGGAAAGGAAATCTGAGGAAACCCTATTGAAGAAAAATCATGTATTATTACGGATTATTTTATATACATGGCGCGAAGAAATATACAATAGATTTTGCATTACAATCGTGACATGTGTAAAGAGGACTAGAAATGATTCGAAACAGAAATACTATCACGACCTTCATGTAATTATAAGATCATAAACTGAGCAGATGTGAATGTAGATGGTATTGTCGAGGCTGGTGTGAGTCACATCTGGAGGAGCCATTGTCATTAAAGAATTGTGAGACCTTCAGCGACAATTAGAGACCCACCTCCGGTTCGCCGAGGCCGGAACACGCGAAGGTGTAGGTATTACTCAGACATGATGCTTACTCAACTACCTGGATTGTGCAGAAGGAATTGGGATGAGTTGAAGCAAGCAGAGTGCGGGACAAGGGTGGGTGGGGAGGGTCGGGGGCACACTTACATTGCAGTCGGTGACGTAGCAGCAGTCGCCGGACGCCGCGGACGGGTTCCACAGGTGCTCCCCGTTGACGGCGGACTCGCCCCAGTCGGGGGTGGTGCGGAGCGGGCGGGGCGGCTCGGCCTGGGCGCCCGTCCCCGCCCCCGCCGACGCGTCGCCTCCCACCGCCTTCCTGCGCACGCAGCCCCCGTCAGCGCGCCCGCGCCCGCGCCTCCGCCAGGGAGCAGCAGCAGCAGGGGGGGGGGGGGGCACGCACACTCGCCGGCGATCTCGCGCGCGATTCGACCCGCGCCACATGGCCTCTGCACGACCTGCCACGCGGCGGCCGCGGCCGACTCCCGCACGAACAATTTCCAGGATGCGAACTTCGTTGTTTTGCAGGCGAACAAATACAATCCACAAAAGAAGATAATTTTCACAACTATTCCCCTCAAATGATACATAGCAGAATATCCGTCAATGAATCATTTCAAAAACGCTTTAAAGATTGTACTTATTTATGTCAATCTGAAACGAATACTGTGCAGATATGACGTGCTACAATGATGTTATCTGGAGTTTTGAAAAAAGATTGCCAACATACCCAAATGATGTAAAATGAAGTGAGAATTCTTGTCAGCCTGCAAAGAAACGAAGCTCAACGATATGCTCAAGGTGAGCGAAACTTCCCGCGAAAGATGCCACGCCGAGATCGCCGTCCGTCACACAATCATACGACTGGAGAGACCGTGAGAAGCGCGTACACTCGCCAGTGCAAAGAGCTCTTGGGGCGGAAGGGCGGCACGACGGCGTGCAGCGGGCGCGCCGAGGCGTCGTGCGGCACCAGCCCCAGCGCCAGCAGGCTCAGCCGGCGCCGCATGGCAGCGGGCGGCGCGCGAGCGAGACTGTCGCCGCCGCGGCGCCGGCGGCGGGCCGCCCACGCCGCCGCCGCCCGGCGCGCACCTGGCGCGCTCTCATTATCGCGCGCGGCGGCGCCTACCTGCGCACTCACCCGGCGGCGGCGGCGGCCGCGACGGCGGCCAGCTCGGCGTGCAGCGCCGACACGCGCGCCGCCTCGCCCGCCGGCAGCACGATGTCGACGGAGCGCGAGCGCGCGCTGGCGGGCGGCGGCGGCGGCGCCAGCCCGGCCCCGGGCCCGCAGCCCGCGCTGTCCACCGACGCGGCGCGGTCGCGCGGCACCGGCACCGTCAGGAAGATGTCGTGCACGGCGTCGCACGCCGCCACCGCCTCCTGGCGCGTGATGGAGCGGCGGCGCGCGGCCACCGGCGGCTGCAGCGTCACGCGGATGGCCGGGCACGGCGCCCCGCCCGCCGACAGCAGGTCGTCGTCGTCGTCGTCGTCCGGCATGATGGGCGCGGGCACGGGCGGCGGCGACGACACCACGGCCACCTCGGTCGTCACTTGCGGGGGCGGCGGCGGCGGCGGGGACGGGTCCTCGCCTTCGTCGTCGTCCTCGCCGCTGCTGGACGCGTACGACCAGAGGGACGCGGCCGCCGGGAACTCGTCGGGCGGCGCGGCGCGCAGCTGCCGCAGGCGGAGGCAGTGCACGCAGGCCGGCGCCGGGGCCGGGGAGGCGAGGGCGGCGGCGGTGGCGGCGGCGGCGGCGGCGGCCGCGGAGGCGGGGGTCGGGGACGCGCACACGCCGCCGCTGCTGAACGGCGGCGGTTGCAGCAGCAGCGGCGACGTGTCGCCTGAGCTGCCGCCGCCGCCGCGCTCGCCGCCGCAGTCGAAGCTGCGCGAGCGCTGCTGGGCGCCGGGGCTGCCGCAGGGCGGCGGCACGCGCAGCAACGCGCCCGCGCCGCACGCGGACCCCGCGCGCTCCAGGCGCTGCGCCGTCAGCTGGATCTCATCGAAGGAGGCGCTGCGCACTTGCTTGGGCACCTCCAACGACGTCTGCACGCGCATGTCTGCGCCCGTGGGCGTGCGGGAGCGCTTGAACGTGGTGCGCAGCCGCTGCATGCTGCCGCCGCCGTTAGCGCGCGCCCCGGGCCCTGGCCCTGCCCTCGGCCGCGGCCCGTCGCGGGCCGCCCCCGCCGCCGGCCCCGCCCCCGCCGCCGCCGCCGGGCCGCCTCTGCAGCCGCCGCAGCCTCGCAGCCGCCGCCGTCGCCGCCAGCGCCGCCGCAGCCGCCGCGGCTCGCATCAGGGCGGCGCCGGAGCTGCTGCAGGCAACAGACGGCGCCCGCGCGTCACCTCGTGGGGCGCACGTGCGCGCCCGTCAGCTGGGCGGGACGCCCGGCGCGCCCTTCCCGAACGTGCGCGCCGCCGCTATACTTAGCCCCAGCCGGTCGGCGTCGCGCAGGACCCGCGGCCTGCGGGCGCCGGCCACCCGGATGGGGCGCCCGCGACCTCGTGACCCCGTGACCGCGAGCGCGCGCGCACCCGTTACGTCAGCGGCGTGTCTCCGGCCGGGAGCGGGGCGCGCGGAGGCGTGGTGGTGGCGGCGGCGCTCCAATCAATACGCCCCCGCGCAGGTGCGCCGCCGGCACGCGCCGCGAATCTCGGGCGCGCGCCCGCCCCCGCGCGCCGACGTGCGCCGGCCCGCCCTCCCTGCCCCCGCCTCCCGCCCCCGGCCGTCCACCTGCCGCCGCCTCCTTCACCACCGGGGCCTCCGGGCCTCTCCGGCGGCGGACCGCGGGTCCGCGCGCTTAATTAAAGGATCCTCGTTAGTAGCTGCGGGCCGTAGATAGCGCACGCGGGAGCAGCGTGGCGGCCGGGAGCGACCCGTCGAGAATCAATCTGTCCGGATCGATGTCCGCGCGCGACGAGCGAGCGATCGAGCGGACGGCGTGACTGTCACTCACCTGCCGCAGCCGCTGCAGCAGGCCGGTGCTTGGCGGTGGAGGGGCTGGTGCGCGAGTGGAGCGGGCGGGGTGTGGCGGCGCTGCGCTGCCGCTGGGCAGCAGCAGCAGCCCGTCTACGAGCAGGGCCGTCCGTGGGCGTCGCGTGTGGGCGGCGGCGGCCGCGCGCGCTCGTCCATGGCCTGCGCGAAGCTGCGACTGGCGCCCCGGCGCCCGCGGTGGCCGACGCCGCCGCCCGCCGCCCCCGCGCGCGCCCTCGCCCTCGCCCGCCGTGCGCCTGCGCCACGGCCGGCGACGTGCGCGCCTCTGGCGGCGCCGCCGGCCCCGCCGCACGCACGCGCGCACCCCCAGGCAGCCCCGCCCCCGCCCCCCGCCCGCGCACGGCGCTTTGGATTTCCCATGTCACTGCTATTGTTACGAGGGTGCTAGAAGAAGCGACTGCAATGTCCTCGCGCAGTTGCTTTGTTCTCGTACGCTCGTCGCTACGTGCACGACTGCGTAGTGTGTCCGTATTAACAGTGAGGAGAGGGTGCTGCAAACTGAAATATAGACGGTGAAGTTAGATACTACTTACGGAGACTTTGATAATGATGTCGAAAGGCAGTGAACCGTGTAATGATGTTTTGCTGCCATTGCACAAATACACTCTATTCCGCAAAGGGTAACCTCCTTTCCCCCTAGAGTACAGAATGAGGAATAAAATAAAATTACTAGTAAGGGAATGTTTAATGAAAATATTTTTAAGATCATTTTTAACTGAATAATATTGATGATTTTAATTAAAATTTGTTGACATGGAAACTCAAATATCAAAGTCAAGATACGAAATCTTACCGAAATTGTAAAAAAATATTAAAAAAAGACTTAAAAAATACCGAGAGAAATTTTAATTTCTCATACTTAAATACACGCCATGGAATTGCACCGTCTCCAATTTCTGGTAGTTCCTACATTATTCTCCTTTGACCTGTAAATGCATATCTACTCCACATTACTCACCAGGGTATTTATGCCTTCCGATATTTTATGCATTGATGACGTAGTTTTTTTATTTTCTGACGAAAGAGATGTCCAAAGACTGAACTCATTTTGGGGGCTGTGCGTCATGTTCTACACTGTAAACACATGTCGTGACTGTCGGAGTATCAACAGAATTCTCTCCCTCGCCTGCATTTAGATTAGATATGAAGCTGTGACTGTCTGATCAATACCTGAATGAAACGGGGACGATATTCATTTATTTATCTGATGCCGGATATTGGACCCCAATAATTTTGGGCGTGTGGAAACGCTCCGAGTTTTCCAGCAGATCATTAAAGAAGAGCCAGAACCCAAAAATAAATACGAGTATTACGGTGTCGTTTTCCAAGATTCCGAGTTCGATTTCCGAAAAGACGAGATGCAGAAATTTGCGCAATCCATCGCTTCATTGAAACCGTACTCTTGTTCCGATCACCTTGGTAAAACTGTAGTTGCAGTACATCTGACAGGGAGGTCCTAGGTTTCAGTCCCGACAGCGGCAGAATTTTCGACACTAGCTTTTGAGCTAGGTCTTTCTTTCCTCTGCCTTGTCCTGTCCTCACCCCTTACACACACACACACACACACACACACACACACACACACACACACACACACACACACACATACACACACTCACATGCATTACACTACCACACATGCCGAGAGACCGGTCAGGTGCTTAGAACTTGTCCCGGATGGGGCGGTGCCCCGCTGTTGGGAGATACCTGTTTAGGGAAAACCTCGCTATTCGACGGTAGATTGGCGCCGTATCTCGCCATCCAGTGGGGGAAGATCACCGCCACCTCCCAACGAAAAAACATACACTACCCTTGCGGGAATAATGGCATGGTAGTTGACGCGCCCGGAATCACTAACATCAATCAAAACAGTGGTAAGGCGGCGAGGATAACCAAAGATGGAGCGAATATACCATTCGAGATTAGCTGTTACATCAAAATAAAGGGACAAAGGAGCATGGATAATTCACGCTTTTCTTGTTGGGTGGCGCCGCGCAGTTGAGGTGACTTGGAATAACCCAGCGGTCGCCCGCACTTTCGCGCTGCTCCGCGCCGCGCCGCCGCCGGCGGAAGAAGGATTCGCGGCGTCGAGGAAATTAAGTTAGATGCGGTTTAAATTTGATAAATAGGCTCGCGAATGCGGCGAGAACGCCGCGAGTCAAAAGGCGCCGAGTAAGCTATAAACCTGTCAATGCACGCAAAAGGAAGGTGTTAAACTGGAAATAGCGTCGCGCTCGATACACACAATAAGTTTGTCTTTTTTCTTATTCTTTTCTTTCTTTCCTTTTCTCTCAGTTTTCCTTTCTCTCGGGGCGTTCGGGCGCCGGGCTTGGAGCGTCGCGGAGAGCAGCGTTGCGCTGTGGTGACGGAAGGGGGAAGGAATGGGAGGGCAAGGGGTTGGAGCGTGGCGGAGCGAGTGGAAACCCAACGGTGGGTCGGGGCTTGGGTGGTGCGGGGTCGAGGAGGACCGGGGCCGAATGTGTCGGCAGAGTTTGGCAAAGGGGTGCGGGACGGGGCGGGAGAAGCGGTGCGGATCGTGTCGGAGCAAGAGGCACGGAGCGTGGTATTACCGTGCGGGGAGAGGAGCGTAGTGTGGACGGATGGCCTTTCCTGAATGTGCCGGGTCAGGACGAGTGGGCAGGGCACACGGGTGCTGGGTGGAGCAGAGCGGGTAGGAGCGTCTCGGCAAAAGGGCGGGTGGAGACGTGGCGTGCCGTGCAGGCTGAGGTTGGAGGGATTTGCCTGGGCGGGGTGTGGAGATGTAGGAAGTGTTGGGTCGGGTGGGCTAGGCAAAGGGATGCGTGTTGCTAGACGGTGGGTCTGGGCGTATCAGTGCAAGGCGGGACGTGGCGTGTCGGAGCAGTGTGGTGCTGCTTGGGCGGGCCGAGGAGGGGCGGGGACGGACGAGGCAAGTGGGCAGGGTAGTGACCGCCGGGGGGAGGACGGTGCGGGAGGGAGCGCATCGGCGGGAGGTGCGGGGGCTGGGCGGGGTGGGTGAGAGGGCCGATCGAAAGCGCCGAGGGACGTCATCGGGCGCGAGGCGGCCGGCGCAGCGCACGTGCGACGCCTGATGGCCAGGCCGGGCCGGGCCGGATCCGTAACCCGCGGCGCGTCGGTGATGTAAGGGCCCGGAACAGGCAGCTGCACGCGCCGTCGCAAATACGTCGCGGCGGCATGCAATGAATGAAAGGAAAGTGAATTGTAATGGAGATGAATGACGAATGGCGGTGAATGATGCACAAGGAAACCGAATGGGAAGAGTTTGAAACAGGAAAATGATGAAGACAAATCAATTTAGCTGACACCAACATTTTTCTTTTAAAAAGATATGAAATAAAAAACAAGTTCACATTTCCTTCATCGTAAACGAAATATGATGTATTGTCATCAGACTAAGGTGTTAATTGAGAAAAATTATACGGTGATATTCTTGATGTTTATTATGTGATTAAAACAAAATAAATTTTCCATAAAAGTGTTATACAGTATTTCGTTGGCAACCAATACTACTGAGACCATAACAAATATTAGTGATCGTAATAGTATTGTGAATACAAACAAGATATCCTGACTTAAAAAGTGTAAGGCGTTTATTTAAAACACACGTGAAAGATCAGAATTTGCTTTTTGCAAAATTGATATTATTTACACTAACCATTTAGATGAATAATTTCATTTTAATTTATTTGCATATTTTGCATAAAATATTTCGTGAAAGTGAAACTTTACCTCCATCGTACGGCAACTAAATTACACCCATTTTTCTGACGCTTGTTCGTCACGCAATTTATTTCAAAGCGCTTACGTCCCTTTCTTGCGAAAGTTTGCTGCCCTCTGGGCCAGAAAAAAAGATCGAGAGTGAGAGAGAGAGAGAGAGAGAGAGAGAGAGAAAATCAGAGGTTCAAACAGAGATAAAGAGGCAGCAGCAGAAACAGAGAGAGGGAGCGAGAGAAGGATCGAGAGAGAGATCGAGAGAGATATCGAAAGAGGGATCGAAAGAGGGATCGAGAGAGGTAGCGAGACAAGGAGCGAGAGAGGGAGCGAGAGAGGGATCGAGAGAGGGATCGAGAGAGGGAGCGAGAGAGGGAGAGAGAGAGGGAGAGAGAGAAGCAGAGACAGAAACAGAGAAAGAGAGAGAAGCAGAGGGTGAAACAGAAAGAGAAAGAAGCAGAGGCAGAAACAGAGAGAGAATGAGAGAGGAAGCGAGAGAGGGAGAGAGAAAAGCAAAGACAGAGAGAGTGAGGGAGGGCGAGAGAGAGAGAGAGAGAGAGAGAGAGAGAGAGAGAGAGGCAGTGATAGAGAAAAAAGGCAGAATGTAGCGGAGGACGTAAACGCGACGCCTGCGGCTGAGGCAGCGCAGCGCAGGTAACAGCGGCGGCGTTGGCGGCGAGGGCGGTTAGCGGGCGGGGCGGGGCGGGGCGGGGGAGGGGAGGCGGAAGGGAAGGCAGCGGGGCTACCGCCGGCGGGCGGATACGAGCCCAATTCAGCGCCCGGAAGCGGTCTCCGCGCCGCTGTAGCAGCAGGAGCAGCGCCGTTCCGCCGAATTGCGCGTTCGCAGCGGTGATGCTATTTGGCCGCCTCCCCCCCCCCCTTGGGAGCGGGGCGCCGTGGTGTCAGCTCGAGAGGTTTACCCAGCGGCGTGATACTCAAGTGCGTTCTTAATTGGATTTGGGGGAGATCGTTTCCGGTGTTTCTGTGTGATGGACCCTTGTTTATTATTTTCTTTTCTATGAGGACATTTTTTGTTGGGAATTTAATTGATGCCTTGAAACCTTGTATTATTCGGAAATGCATTATATTAGTCCACATTTAAAAGACGTTTAAAACTGATTTATTTTTCTTTTATAATATTTTGAATGATTATGTCCATTTTATTGCTGTACATTATATTTATATTAAGAAATTATTTTAACAATACCACATATCAGCAATGAGTTCAAATAGTTCATGTAGCGTTCGTTTTAGGAAAACTAGTGAATTAATCGCAAACTTCTTGTCGGCATAAAGGTTTCACAACTACTTCTAGTGCTTAATTTTAAAAAAGTAATTTAAAATTCACATTTCCCATACATCATTTACCGTACACCTTCATAACACTTGACTGGAATTTTAATATTGGTATGCCTTTATACAGTCCAAAAGAAATTGCTGCCTTATTCATATTTTCGCCACCCAGGTTTGTTTCTTGTGCATGTATTGACAAAGAAAATTACTGTTAAGTTTGCTCTTTTGTCAATCTTTGAAATCGATCCTAGAAAGCACGAAATAACTAGAAAAACAATTGAGAAACCCTTAGGTAAATTACAATACTCTATGTTTGCAAGAATTTACAAGAGATGTTAATAACGGTAAAACACATCGGTTTAAGTTCTTCCCAATGGTTCAGAGATATTAAATGTATAGATCGCACTGAATGAGCGCCTTTTAACATTACTATAGTTGTGAGCGCTACATATTCGATTCGTGCTCCTCAGAGTGCGTAAAATATAATATTTTACTGAATGAATATTACGTGTTATTATTTGACAATTTTGTATGGTAGACAGCAGGGTCACTCCTGCCACCAGAAATGAAGAGAGTCGTAGTGACTGACCAGTGAGGTGAGATAGAAAGCGGAAAGTGACCCGAGGCATATTGCACACTTGCATACACACTTTTATCTTAATAAATGTTTTTTGCCTGCTCCAGGGTCATGTTCGCTTATAATCGCGCCTATTAGCATCGTCGTCAACTCACAATTGCTGACTTTTTGTTTACATTTAGTATTGGTGAAGGATTTTATCGTTCACAGAGTTCAGAGAACATTGTTGGACGATGCGCTCTGAATCTGAAGATATCATTTTAATAGTTGCAGTATTGAAATAAATAATTGATTAAGTGTCAAAACGTGAATTACTGATGCTACTGAATGGCACACAATTTCTCGTACTATTTAGGTTTTGCTTTCCTTTGGTCTGTGCTAGCTTTTTGGTATTGCCCCATCCTCTTCCCTGATACAACCAATTGTCACTCTTTTTTTCTCAAATTTTCGGTTTCCTAATCGTACAACGAATACTTTACTTCAACAAAATTATATAAGACTAAAAGCTAGACCTATATAAAATTTTTCGTTGGAAAATTTGGAGCCGTTTTTAGAAAATGTTGTTTAAGCTTTATTGTAAATGCGAAATTTAAAGCTTTTTCATAGAAAATATTTCAATTTCTGAAAACCTTCATTGGATGTCATTGAAGTACATTCACTCAACAATGTGTATAATAGCTTGAGAGACACATTTTAACAGCGTGAGAGATATTTGAAAACAAAAATTCCACTCGTGCAAGTTTTGAAAAAACAAGAGACTACATCAATGCGGCATTTATGTCATGTCATTCTGTCCATTTAGCACTACCCGTTCTAAAAAAGAAAGAAAAAAGTTGGTTCTGTTTTTTAGAAAATTGCGTTTGAGCGTTTCTGAAAAGCTCATTTTCACAGAAAACGTTTGAATTAACGAGACATTTTATGACATCTTTTAAAGCACACGTTTGCATAAATACCATAATGTCAACTAATCTCTGCTAATGTAAGTATTAACAATGTGACTGAGATATCAAACAATTACAATTGTTTAATTTAAAAAAGCAAAAGAATAGATCAAAAGGACCTGTATGTCATCTTATACTTCTTATGTCTTCTTAGATCTTTTAGTACTATCCCTATCAAAAGTTTAAAGAAAAAATTTGGAACCGTTTTTAAGAAATTGTTTTTGATATTTTTTAACTGCACATTTTCCTCTCAATATAAATAACATTTTAAACATACTAAGCTATAAACATTTTCACAAAAAAGTATATGACCTTAATGAAAGAACTAATTATGGAGGATAAATTTCATTTAAAGAAAAAATCTCAATTACCAGTTCAAAGACGTAGTTCAAAGAAGTAGTTCAAAGACGCCGAAAAAATGTCAAACCTTTGCAATTATCAAAAATTCTGAGATATCAGTGAAAATCGGTCCTATGCAACCGTTATAAGTGAATTTTACTCTAATATTGCATGACATTTAAAGTAAAAATTTGGAGGTTTTATTTTTTTGAGAAAATTTCAAAATGCCTCAGGAGCTTAATGCTACGTACCTCTAACATTTAAACTTTTTTTTTCAATATCACAGAGTTCAGAGTGGAGCCAAATGGACCAGAGAATGTCCACTTTGAAAAAAATCCTCTGAATTCTATAGTTTATGCGCTATTGTTGTTCACGGATGGACAGACGGACGGACGTTTTGAAAAATCAACACTTTTTCGGTATGAGGGGATCGCAAAAGTGTATTTCCGTTGAAACCTCGAAATCGATTTTCCGCAGTATTACATAACTTTCTCTTACTATGTATATTACTCCGTATATACGTACGTATACGAGAAAGTAAAATGGGCAAATAGTCACTGACCATGAAATCAATGTGCTTGGTTAAGGGAGATTCTGCCTACAAACCGCACTGTGCACTTGAGACACATGTGCTCGGTTACATACTTCAGCACAAGATAGGCAACCAATCTTACTTCCGTGTGGTGGTGGCTGCCTACCTTTTTCACGCAGACACCCGTACTTGGAGCACAGACATTAATAATTCAAATTTCTCAGTACGTTATTATAAAAACCTTTTGCGGGAATTGAAATTATCCTGTCTAGCCATTTTGAACATTAATGAGCAGAACAGCCTTGAAGCATGACCTTTTAGGGGAACTCCATAATATGTCCTTTCATGCCTTTCCAAGTCGACAACTGAAGCTTTGCAGAATGGGGGGGGGTCTAAATTAGCAACCTGGCGGTGGCAATTTTCTACACAAGTTATGAACATCGGAAAAGTAGTATTGAAGGCATCGGAAATATCAGTTAAACTTCGCATTAATAACAGTTAGTACATCGCAGTAGGTAGGTCGTACTGTTGTGCTCAGAAGAATATCACCGGCTGAGATGCCTCAGGGCCTTAACAGACGACAAGATTTTTACTCTAGTTAAGTCGAATTCAGCAGCTATTTGTAGAATTCTGCTCCGAATGGTAGTTTTCCGTGGTTTCTTCGATCAACACTATGCGAATGCAGTAGCAGAGCCCTAACAAACGGGCCATAGACAGTTCGCGATCTTTCCTTCTCTTCCTTGTAACATTACGCTGTGCATGTACTTATCCATACATGCACTTCACTACCACATACTCGAGAGACCAGTCTGGAGCTTAGAGCTTTCTATCGGCGGTAGTCCGCAGCCGAGAGGCCTTTATAAGGTATACCCTGCAAGCTGACGAGTAGGTTAGCGCCGGATCTCACCATTCAGCGGGGGAAGAACACCTTCACCTCCCATGAAAGAAATGCACTACACTCGCAGGACTAATGACTGTAGCAGTTATCGTCCCAGGAAACAAGAAATAATCAATCAGTCGGGTGGGAATATGAGAAGTGCTTGGCTGAATCCTCCTTCTCAGTGTATGTAATCACCTTGATAATGAATCACAGAAAAAGATCTGATGGTTTTGCAAGTACGAGGGTAAGTCAAAAATTGTCCTGTAGAGTAAAATATAATTAGTCCGTCATCCAGCATGGAAACGGTGACTAATATTGATAGGTAAGTTATGTTATCATGAAGATATGATGTTGGAGTAATGGTGGAATGAGTGGCACGGGAAAGGGAGAACTTGAGGAAAACTGCCACGAACCCACTTCGTCTATTATACATTCTACATGCATCGACCGGGATTTGAACCCAAGGGTTAGCGGGGGGAGATAAGCACTGGCGTATTCATTGGGGACCATGGGGGTCATGCCCCCTCCCCGAATGGTCTAAAGCTTTCCTTTATCTTCCTTTATTTGCCAAAATTGATTTAAATATTTATTATTTTCGAATTATGTAATAATTTAAAAAATAATATTGTATAGAATCATATCTACAGTACTACATAAATAATATACAATATAATAACAAAAATGTTTATTATTTAACAAAAATCTACGATGCCCCCTCCCAACAAAAAAATATTCGGCTGGAGCCGCCTCTGGGGATGCAAGCAATAGAATCGCTTTATAATGCGTCCGGTCCAGAGAAAGAATCTTTATTTCTTGCTATAATTCCAATGTCGAAGCCTTCCGGCCATACCTTGAATAATACGGTGAATAATTTGATGGGTGATTATGAAGACACGAGGTGAATGATATTGGAGCAATGGTGGAAAGAGGAACGGGAATGTGAATCTTCAGGAAACATGTGAATGATCTTGGCTGTCCGGGTGACGCCGTGTCGAAGGCTGTGTTGCTGAACTTTAGACCATCTTTTCGTGGTCTTCCTCAGGGCTGGTCTGCCATGAGGCTCAGTGGCAGACCAGCCCTGAGGAAGACCACGAAAAGATGGTCGAAACGTCGGCAACACAGCCTTCGACGCGGCGTCACCTGGACAGCCAAGATCATTCACATGACTCCGGCCGCGGAAGCCTACGACTTCATTCAGGAAACATGGTCATGGACACGCTTCGTCTACCACATGCGTCGATTGGTATTTGAACGGCGGCCTCAGCATTGGAAGACGATTACAGGAGGTGCCGCCCTATCTATCGTGATCCATAAGAAAGGAAATCGTGGCAAGCAGCATCGCCCCGTCAAACCTTCATTAGCTTGGCGAGCACTAGCGGCGCTGGGCCTGCGCGGCGCGGCGTCCCGTTGCCGGCGGCGGTGCTCGCGTTGGGCCGCGGTGGCGCCCAGCGGAGGTGCTGCGTCTCCCGCGGCTTTTAAGGTGGACAGGCCCATTAGCCAGGTAATGGGCCCGATAAGTGAATGGGCGGCCGCGACGCGCAGCGCCGCTTGACGGAGGCGGCTCCACCGCCCGGGAGGAAGACGGTGGCTCAGAGGGAAATTCGCTTTGTCCTCTTAATGTGCCTCACGCGAAAAGAATGAATAGGTCGAGTTTATCACGGCGAGAACTTAATTTACGTTCTCCAAGGATTTCCTGCGAAAAGTGACGTCTGGTGGAATCGGATATCGTTATTCGTGGCCTCTTCAGATTTATTGAAAGATTTTTTTCATGAATGGACTCAAAGGTTGCGTTTCTGTGGTACTAAAAGAAAGATGCGGAACCGTTATGTTTTTGTGAGCACAGGAAGCAAATTAAGTTTTTTACCGTAGATAAACAATAATAAATTAAAAATATTGATTAATGCCTGGAGATGAATCTGGTTCTTATGAATAGAATGAAGAATTCTGTTATTTTAGTGTCTTATTTTTTAAGACAATCAATAGAATTATGTAATACGCAATTCTATCAGTCAATTGTTTTTCACGTAATTTTAATAGAAATAACTTGTTTTATATTAAATAATAATATTGTATTACATAATTCTGCTGATTGTCTTAAAATGTAAGATACTGAAAATAACAGAATTGATAACAATCAACATTAACTAGTAAGCAATAGAATGAAGAATTCTTAGGAATAGTACGTTCTGAGCAGAGGAAAGAAAGCTGAGAGCAAAAATGTGCGTATATGATCTACATATATCGTGCGTATCTCTCTCTCTCTCTCTCTATATATATATATATATATATATATATATATATATATATATATATATAGAGAGAGAGAGAGAGGAAAGAGAGAGAGAGAGAGACGCACGATATCAGAGATCATGTACGCGTGTCTCTGCTTCCTCTCTCTTCTCTCTCTGTCTCTCTCTCTCTATATATATATATATATATATATATATATATATATATATATATATATATATATATATATATGAGAGGAGGAGGAAATTTAACTATATATATATATATATATATATATATATATATATATATATATGAGAGAGAGAGAGATAAAAATATAAATGGATGGTCTGATGGAAATGGATAGGAGTGGTAAACTCCGACACCGTGTGACCGATTTCCATCAAAGTTGCCTCATACGTGTTTGTTTGTTTTTTTCACCCCGAACCTGCTGTTAATTTTGCTGCAACTCCATTTGATGGCTCTGTAGAACAAAACTAAATATTCATGTCAAATGCAACCTGCAACAACACGGGACGAAGAGAGAGAAAGGGAGAGGGAAGGAGAAAGTGGAAGATGAAGGGCAGATCAGCTACCGAGTTCTGCTAGTACATTTATATTGTTCAATTTTCAGTTTTCTTTGTGTTTTGAAATGAGTAGTTACTTTGGAAGTACACATCGTTATTCATTAATAAGGAAAACTAAACACATTATGTTTAGGAGAGAAGAGTTGCATACAAGAAAAACATTACACAGAAAAAGGATTAAACATAAAGCAATCGAGTAATAAAATTGGATCCATCCATTTTCATTATAACTAAAAATAACTTCATTCTGTAGCCAAAATGATTCAGAGTTTGGAATATGCAGTTTTTGAATGAGAAATTATCCCTAACCGATTTACACAATACGCAGTTCATCGGCATTTATGAAACTACATGGAGTAATAATGTGTTAGCGGTGTCGAATCTCTCCTGCCGCGAGGAACTTTGCCACCGCGAATTTCGAAAGTACGAAGGTCACATACATTCAACAGCTAAATACGATTGTGCTGGAGCGCGCTTTGTGCCAATTGGGCGTAATCCCATTATTCTGAGACGACGCGCGTTACGCGGCCAAGGGCGGGCGCGCGTGCCAAGAGCCTCCTTCTACAGCGCGATTCAAAACTTGGGAGTTGGAGCGGCGGCGTGCGCTGGGAGGTATGCACAGCGTTGGCCGCGCAGCCCGCCCGTGTTTGAGGAGCGCCTTAGCGCTGCAGAAAGGATTTGCGCGTGCTGGGCGAAGCCGCTCGTGGAAAACGGCGCGTAGAGAGCAGTGTGCGGCGTTTTGCAAGGCGCGAATGGTGGCGGGGACGGAGACCGGCAGCTGTATTGGCAGATGTTGGGACGGTCGTGAGGTACAATTGGCGATGGTGACAGACGCAAAAACTTTACAGATGTTGGTTGTGGAGTTAATGATTGTTTCATTTACCGGTCATGTTAATTGCTACGATCTTTAGTCTCGTAAGTGTAATACTGTTTTATCACGGGATATGGTTGTATTATTCTCCCACTGAATCGTGAGGTATGGCATCATTCTATATGTCGGCTTGTTGAGGAATTCCGCCTCCAGATATCTCCCCCAACGGTTCATCACCCCAGACAGAAGACTCTCTAAGCTCCCGATTTGTCTCCCGGCGTTCATGGTAGTGTAGTGCAAATAAGTGTGTGTGTGTGTGTGTGTGTGTGTGTGTGTGAGCAAGGGGTAAAGAGAGGGCACGGAAGAGGCAGGAAAGATCGCGTGCGATCTGTCTCCCGTTCGTTAGGGTCATTCCAACATTCAACCAGTTTTGATCGGAGAAATCAAGGAAAATTATTGATGACAATTGCTAGAATTCTCCTCATAATTGCGGGTGAATTCGACCTAGCTATCTACCTAGTGTCGAAAATCCTGACATCGTTGAGAATGGAGTTGGTTGTAATTGTGACAATAGAGAAGGCAGTGTGTTGGCGACAGTAGTAATGGAGTTGGCAGAGATGGTTGATGGGTGAACATTGTGTTAATGGCAGTTACGAGTGACAATCGAAGGATCAGAGACGGTGATGATGTAGGCGCAACTGCTGAGATGCTTTTTTGAGGAAGGTATTACAGCTGTTAGAATGGAGGTGGTAGCAAAGTGGCTAATGTAATTAGTGAGAGTATTAGATGTCACATCTGTGGCAACTTTTAAAGGGGAAGAAGCTGATATTAGAAGTTCCATCTGCGACTGTCGTGATTGCGGTTCAGTCGTAAGAAAAGTGTTGCGGGGCCCGAAGTAGTGTATAATTTGGAGAAGAGTATGGAGATAGCGATAGTGGAGATGGCCTCTCGCCAAAACTACCTCCAAAACTACCTCCCTCTCGGAGGTAGTTTTAACACTCCCAGGGGTAGTAGAATATGGTAAGAATGAAGGTTAGCCGCAGCGATGGTTCGTTGGAGCAGGTGTGTTACTGCATCGATTTCATAAGTAAACTCGCATTCTAACGTGTGCAACGTAACCGAAATCGAGATCTGGAAGGCAAATAATATTCAGCACACTGTTTCTTGTCGTTTGTTTTATAAAACACCAGCAATTATTGTACGAATCACGCCGTTACTATACGAAATATGTAAGGAATTGTTTCATAAAACAGATATGAAGTAAGAAATATGCTCTTCTCTTTAACACTAAACTGATTTCGTAATTCGAGTTTTTGATTGAAACTGTATAATTACAGTACAAAATGCGTATCACAAACGCATATATTGTTCTCGTTTACATTCATTGTTTCACTCAAATGCTGTTTTAACTTGTTTTTCCATTTTTCAGCCAATAATAAGAAACATTCTTGCTCAGCATAATATTTATTAATAGTTTTTAATTGTTATTATAACATTTCTATGTCTTGCTTTTAAGAAATTAGTATTTCACCTAACAATGTAAAGTATTATAAAGCAACATAGGAAAATTATTATAGGTAAAAATAGTTATCATTTGCTATCATATAAACTTCATAAAATACAATATCATCTATTGTATCACATATCAGTGTAACAATCAATTTAATAAATTGCCTGATACTGTTTGTCAAATTATTATATTAAAATTCATTTTTATGAACTATACTTAATAAAGAAAAAACATTTTTACTTTCTCGCTACGAATAGAGAGAAATTTATTTAATGCTGCGCGAAAAAACTGCGAATTTTCGGAAGAAGCTCTTATTTCGGTGCCCTGGCAACAAAAAAGTGAATAAATCCAGTTGCTGAATTTTGAAACAAATCCTCTAACACGTGGTGTAAACCTGATCCATTTTTTGTTGTCCCTTGATACCAAAAAATCGTATGACTGCGAAACGTCTATCTGTCTGCCTGTCTGTGTCTCTCTATCGCCGTCTGACGTCCGTCTGTAAACAACGCTAGCGGCTAAACCGTTCAGCTAATTTTCTCCAAAATGAACATTCCCAAATTGAGCTGACTTACGTTGTGGCCTCTTGAATTTGAAATCGATATTTTAATTTTAGGGGATACTTACATGAAACCTCTGGAATATTTTTTTAATTTTCAAAAAAACAGCTCCACCGTTTTTGAGTAAATATTGTTGTTGAATAGTGTAAAGGGCGTTTAATAAAATGGTGTGCGTCTCATTTTCATTGAAGATCCTAATTTTTCGAAAATTGCATAAGTTTAAATTTTTTTCGGAATCTTCTTACAACTAAAATATTAAAGATATAGATTTTTCCCTTAATAAAATATGCTCCTTAAAGATAGATTTTTAAAGAAGGTCATGTACAATTTTTCGAAAATTTGAGTACTTTTCGCAAAATTTTGGGTCATATTAAGTGCAAGAAAGTACGTGATGTTTTAGCACCACCATTCTACATTGTTTTCTGTAAGGTTGATACAAAGAAAAACGCTTTACATTCAAGAAAAATGTAGTACATACTATGGAGCGGCAAAGAGTAAACATCTAAATATTATACATCAAATTTTTTGTTAATTTTCACATACAACGGTTGCTTAGGTCTGTATGAAAGGTTTATGATCCGTAATACATTGAAAACAAAATCGAGTTGTGAAAATGTCTTCTTCGGTTTCGTGAAGACCGACGGCGGGGCGCAACGTGTTCATGCACACTACGCGGGAGATTTCCTCAATTTTTACGTCCCCTCTCTTGATGCAATGGCTGCGTATAGTTATTAAATCCCGAGACGAGCATAACCAGTAACTACCTCATAACGACCTGTCTGACTAATGTAACGTAAGGCAATTACAACAGCCTGTGTTACGGAGAGAATATTGATCAGCCTCCTATAATTAGATGATCATCAATTGCTGCAAAGCCTCTCTGCACTAATCATTGATTTCACCGGCCAAGGGTGAGGTAGAAAGGATATAAACGAATTTTTGTGCATCAATTGAAGTCGCCCAACAGGATTAATGCCCACACGCAATGGTAGTGAGATCGTTCGGTTCACTTCATACCGCTAAGATTCAGTCCGCGCAGTTTGAATGAGTTAACGCGTTTCGTTGATTGTAATTAATGATTACTGCCAACCAACTTTCCAGATTTGAATGTTATAAATACAACTATCATTCCCTGAAGTTCATCTTGTGAAATATATTCTGGTTAATAAAGAATAATGTTTTTCACCAAAAAAGTTCTCATCTTTTTTCTCATACTCTTGACTTTCTTGAAGTTCTAATCTTCAAAATGTGTACTTGAGAAGAACAGTTTTTAATGGGTTATTTAGCAGTAATTCATGAATCACTTATGTTCAAAGGCACAATGTTAATTACAAGTCTAGAAATAGAACGTTCAGTAAGAAAACAAATTCACAACTTTCACCTAACCATCTCGCGTTTCCGTAACTCATTATTTTCGTATAATAAATTACACAGAAGTCATATATACTTTTATGAGAACTGGTATTTCCAACAAATAACTTCTATCTTTTAGTTAAGTAATGTATCAAAATGAAATAAGGGACGAGACTAGAGAATTTCATCTGAACACACGAAGTGCTAAGCGTGTAATATGTGTAGCAGAGAAATCACACACATTTAATTGAAAAACTAAAAACTAAACTAACTTTTTCTCCGATATTATGAACTACATCAATAAATTTGAAGGAATTACGGAATATTTTAAATATTAAATTGGACAAAAATGATCCAGCACATTAATTCGTTTTTCAGTGTTTTGTAGTACAGAAAAATAGCGTTTATGAATCGCTGACCAAGAGATAAACTTTTCTAAAACAAGTAAAGGATAAATTACATATGTATAGTTATAATATAAATATTAATCACAGAAATATAAATATGGCCATAAGTTAACCAATTATCACCTTACATCTATATTATTGGGATAATACGTTTAATATCAGAATTGTATTTTCCAATGCAAATTATGATAAAAGTAACAAAGGTTCAACAGGAAACTAAATGAATTGGCACTGACTAAAAACTTAAAACGTCAACAAAATGAATTCTCCGATAAGCTATAAACGAGTGCACAGAAACCGTAAACCATCTGTTATGGCAGAAGAATCACAATAACGCAAGCTTTCACTGTGCATTTGAACGTCTCGCGGAACTTTATAGCGTTGTTTTTCTTTGCCGTCAGTGTCAAAAAACAAGAATTCACAAAATGATAGGCTTAAATTTGTGCATTTTGTGGGTTAGTTCACTGCAAACCTATTCAAATTACTCTATTTTCTGAGAATCTACACAATCTGCATGCGTTCTGCGATATTATTTTCCTATGCATTCGTTCACGCTTGCCACCGAGTGATGGTTGCAATTGGACACATCTAGGGTTGCCAACAGTGATCATGTAAAAGGGAGGACACTCGATAAGGGAAAAAAATCGTATCAATATATTTCTTTTTATAAATATTTAATTAAGACTAACATCAGCTTTATTAATTTTTGTCTACATTTATGATTCAAATTGACAGTTTCGTTCACAAACTTCAGATGAAGATGGTCTGACAACCTGGCAAATACTGTGACCAGTGACCCGTGACTATACTGGCAGTAGGGAAATTACGACTAGCCGCTGACCTGCTCACGGACTGGGCCAGAGAAAACCCAATTACAAAAAATGCATCTAAATGTCAAGCGATTATTTTTCAGTGGAAAAGAGCAGATCCAGCAATAGCCCTCATTGAAATCAACGACATCGACATCCCATGGAAATGAGAAGTAACGAACCTTGAACTGACTTTCGACCATACTACTGTGGACCCGACCACATCAAGGACAAGACTCAAAAAGCACATCGAACAAGCAACGCCTTACTGCCCATCATGACAAACAAGAACGTGAACCACAAGACCAAACTCTACATATATCACACTCATATTAAGCCAATAGAGACAGACGGCACTGAAACCTGGGCCTCGACATTCCAATCAAACTATAACTTGCTGACCAGACTGGAAAATAAAATAATCAGACTGATTTACAGACCCACACCTGACGACTGATACCTCGACATTAAAACAAAAACTTACGAAGTAGGACAGTAACGACTGCTAGCGGCGGCGATGATGTAACGGTTAGCATATCGGACTGTTATACCCAAGTTCGCGGGTTCGAACCCGATCGAAGCCGTGGATTTTTAAGGGCGAAAAAATCCTTCGTACGCCTTCCTTCGGAGGGGAAGTAAAGCCGACTGTCCCATGTTAGTACATTTACTGCATGTAAAAGATCCTCAAGCCTAAATGATGCCTCTGAGCTAAATTCAAATCGTCTGTTTCGTCGCCCAAGTAATACCTTCTTTCTCCCATGGTTGGTGAAAGGAGCGTAGCGGAATTTGCGTGGTCAGGCGGAAGAGCAGGCCTCATGGCCTGAGTCTCGCCACATAAAATAAGGCACATTCAATTCAATTCAAAGACGCAATGAACAATCCTTCCTTCTCTAGTTTTGTCGAACCTCATTGCCATATAATCAACCGAATCCTCTCACAGAAAAGGAAGCGCCATTCGCTTGACATTTTAACCCTACCCCCCACCTTCTCTCACCACATAACTACGTAGACCATAGGACCAGGCACTCGGACAACCAGCACTTACATGCATGACGTTATAACGCTTCTTAAATGACCGACCACTCTGCTAACCGACTTAGGTACCCTAAAATCCAGAAAATTTTCCTTTTTTCAACAATCATCACACACCACGTACAGTATTACCAATACCTTAATAAAACAATCAAGCGCGACGCAGTACCGTCAAATAAAATAACCCTTTTAACAAAATAACATCGGACATGTCCCCAACCCCAAAAAATACCCAAATTAAAATAACCTGTGATCCCCTCCTACACCTTAATAAAGAAACCCATCTCCCCCACAATACCTTCTCTTTAACAAAATATATATAAGCTGCGAGTTGCTTTTTTACGGCTGACGCCGCTTCTCGTTTCTCAGTTTTCACCTCTTCCGATCTTACCAGTCTCCATCCTTGAGACCTCTTGGCTCCATTTCTTCTTGGATGTCCTTTCTCCAACTTCTTGGTGGTCTTCCACGCTTCTTCCGCTTTGGAGGTGTCCATGCCCAGATCTTCTTAGGCCACCTATTGCTTCCCATACGTTGGAGATGTCCATACCAATTCAATCGTTTTGTTCCAATTGAATCCAAGATGCTGCTCTCCACATTCATCATTTGTCTAATTGTTTCATTTCTAATGTGATCCATCCTGGACACCCGGCAGCACCTTCTCCAGTAGTCCATTTCAAGGGCCATCAACCTACATTTATCCCATTTGTTCAATGTCCAGGTTTCAGCTCCATAGGTACTTATGCTCTGTACGATGGTCTTAAAGATATGAGCTTTCTTCCGTTTTGTGACGTTTTTTTAAACAAAATAACCTGTCCAAAATAACCTTTTTAACAACCTTAGGTCTATATCCTAGACCTAACAAATGAACCCGTCTTCTCATGTCCAAAGCATCACGCATCCATTCACGCTTCCCGTATGTCTTTCTCTCCTATCACCAGTTCATCTGGGGGATGAAGATCGTAAAGATTGTTTTCTCCACCATGTTTACATCACACACTTGTTGAGGAGTATAATTTTTGTACATGCAGCACTATTAAAGACACACATACGCAAGATGGTCTGAACGTCTCTTTTCTATTTCAGTCACTAGACTTAGATACTATCATGCATGTGTGTGTCATGTGCGTGTGTCAGCGATTAGAAAAAGGCTATTCATGTTTTCTATTCTACATTAAACAATAAACGATACAATATATACGATGCAGATATTGGTCATGTGATAAAACGAATGACAAATTTTCAATATTTACTAATAGGAAGGCATTTAACATACAAAGGAGGACGAGAGAATCATTAACGTGAATGAAGGATTCTGAAATGAAAGACGGTTGGCTACCCTAATCATATCGTCATTCTCATTATTATTCGCGTAGTTAATTATCAATATGAAAGACTTTTGGGCAGACCAAGTGTAATCAGCACTTCTGATTATCTATTACCTTTACGAAGATTTTGTTGAGAGGAGATAAGAAAAAAAATTATAATTTTAGTTGCATGGTTTATAATCATCCTTCAACTATTCTGGTGAAACAGCTTCAAACGTCAGATACCACAACACTGAGCGCCTCCTAGCACATAGGAGCCTAGGCAGCCTAGTACATAAGACTTCAGAGCTCTAAAATATTTTCACTTTTGGCTTAAATTGATTATGTATATCTTAATTTGTAATTCACATATTACTACCGTGGAAAAGTTTTAAAAATCAATATCTACATTTTCAGTTCGGATATTCAGTATTATTCATCTACATAAATGCCACTCATCATCATCTTACCCATTCATCTAAATAAATGAACTCGAGCTCCTTTCTTCTTTCAACACTAAAGTTCTGCTGCATTAACTTCAGTTTTTATTTATAGCAATGGGATATCAGTTTCTTTTTAAATCAAGCACTTGCATTTCGGTAATTTAACGAGAGACCATATACGTTCGGTGATAAAATACTGATAACAGCATGCGTTTTATTACAAATTATCTATGTCTCAAAGCGGCGTGTTGTTTTCAGTTTCGATGTAATACTGATAACAGTACTGATTGTGTCAATTTCAATCATTTGTTAGAAGTTCTGCATGAAGAGAGCAAAGTATCACCATATTTTTAATCTAGAAAGAAGGGCAGAGTAGTTAATAAATGGTTACTCCCTCAAAAACCTCTCTGAAAAAATCGAAAACAAGCATAATTATCCTTAAAATAATCGTGCTATCATTTCACATAACCTCTTCTGCTTATTTTCTAAATAAGAAAATTGCAGAAGTGTGAAATTCTCCAGTAATTAAATTTTTTCACTAAATATTGTTTTTAAATTATTTCAGAATTACTCTAAGAACATTTAATTCATTGTCGCAAACATTTTTGTATGTAAAATGTCCCTAAAATAGCTCATTATAGGAAGGGGTCGTTTGGTAAAACCACAATATAACCAAAAATATACTTTTATCTTTTGTATCTGAATTGATCTCCTGTAGCGTCGTAATAACATAAGACGACAGGATATGTAACATATGTACATTTCTTTACGATTCATGTAAAAGTACAACATGGTTTGAAACACAGATCATTAATAAAGTTTCATTCACCTGGTGCGAATGAAGTATCTGGTGTTGTCGCAAAGACGCGCGACCCTCCGCTGGTCAGCGGCCGCTGTCTTACTCTGTCTTTTCGAGAATGACCGAAACGCAACGCGTTCCAGCCCTGGTTCGCTCTCCGTGGCCAGTCACATGATGCCACCATCTTCTGGTCATAACCCACCCACGCTGAACGGGTACAGAGGAAGAAAAGGCTACCCTTCCGCCTTTCAGAGGAAGTCGAGTGATTGGCCTTTGTATCTTTTTTTTTTTTTAATTTGTTGCGTCTATTTTGACGCAACGCGTCTCTAAACCCCTTGGGGGGGCGTTGAGCGCTTCGCGCTTCTTGGAGTAATCCTCCTCTAATAGCGCTTGGAGTAATCCTCCGTTAGTATAGTCTGTCGCGTCTCGTCGCAGTCGGTTGTCAAGAGGACCGCCAGGTAGCATCTTCGCGTACGCGCCTCCTACCGCGCGCTCCTGCGTCACTACCCAGCGGCCAGAATTAGGAAGGAATAAGGATACGGGTAGGGTTTAGGGCACTTCACAGGGGTTGGACTAGCCCTTGTGAAGCAGCCAAACTCGTTTTGTTGGAACAAATTTCACATGAGATTCGACGGGAATCGAACCCGGATCTCAGTGGTGAAAGGCTTGCGACTTTGCAATGAGCCACGAGTTCAGCTAAGAAGAAGAAAAAAAGAATCACCGTTCAAAAATCATCAAAAAAGAAAGACAGCTCCACTCATCCGCTGTTAGCACTTGCCTTAGTGAGCATGGCCTCGTGTTGACGAGTTTCCGGTAGGGGCGAAACCGTCTCTCATGGACAGGATGAGAGCTATTGTCTGCTACTTTACACTACCAGCGCACCTGTCTTGGGACTCGTGTAGAGAAGCCATTAACGAACGCACATCGCGCCGCTTTCGCGCAACGCATACCATAATCGGACACTACTAACTTTTTTATACTTGTGCTCACGCTCGTCGTGCATCGCTCTACTTTCAAGACGATATTTCCAGTTTCTTTCAATAACAACAGGTAATGGTTCATACATTTTAATAAGTGTTTCTTGGTCTTCGCGCGAATATCCGGCAAAGGCTCAGAGCATCAAATGATGTCACTGTATACTTGGATCTTTTTAACGTGGCATTTCAAGGTCACGCGAAATAGGGAGAGGGAAGGCAAACTCCAATAGGGAGCCGTAAAAGTCGGAGCTGTAGTGACGTTGCTCCTCCCCATTGGAGTTTATCTTCCCTCTCCTTCTTTCGCGCGTGACCTGGAGATGCCATTTTAAGAAAACCCAAGTATAGTGCCTTTGACGGGAGATCCTAGATTCGAGTCCCGACTGTGGCAGTATTTTCGACACTAGTTGGAGAGCTAGATCGAATTTAGCCGTTGTCTGGAGGAGAATTCTAGCAGCCGGTTGCTCTGATCGGTAGTTTTCCGTGGTTTCTCCGATCAATACCAGACGAATGCCGGAGTAGATCGAAACAAACGGTCCATGGACCGTGCGCGGTCTTTCCTTCCTCTTCCTTGTTCTATCCTCATCCCTTGCTTATAATCGCTCACTATCAGAATGTGCTACACTATCTGAATTGTCGGAAGACCATTCGAGAGCTTAGAGCTTGTCATAGCTGGGGCGATGCCCTGCTGGTGGGAGATACTTTGTTGGGCAAAACTCCGCTAGCCGACGGTAGGTCGACACCGGATCTCGCCATCCAGCTGGGAAAGATCACCCTCCATCCACGATGAAAACATGCACTACACTTCCGAGACTAATGACCTTAGCAGTTGACGCGCCCGGAATCACTAATCAAACAGTCAATCGCGCGAGTGAGAGATAAGCCTTCCTGTTAAGAATATGACCCTTTGGCGAGGTGATGTGTGTTCTGTACAAGCCATATGCCTGCTTCCTCGCAGCGGCGAGAGGCCGCAATCGATAGTGCCCCTGGCTTCCTCGATGGCTCTGTCGTGCGGGAGGAGGGCATGGCGGAGTGGGAACGAGCAGGTGATGGCTGAGGAGGTCTTGGAAAAGGAGAGAAAGGCAATAAAGGAATGTGAAGGAAGTCATGACAGAAAAGGGATCACAGAAGAGGCGATGAGGATAAGGGGATCATAGCAAAAGAAGCCAAGGTGGTTGTTACGTTACGACTCATGACTTGCAGGGGAACAGTAAAGTGATGACAAGTAAGTCGGAGACCGAGTTACGTTGTTTGCCAAAAGTTGTTGGAGAAAAGTGATCTGTAAGTAGGGACAAGGTGATACATCTGTGGGAACAATTTCACAAGTAATTTATAAAACGTACCGCTGCAGCCTTAAAGTGTTAAGTAGCTTCCCGAAATAATAAGGTTTTGGTAGGTAAAATTGCATTATCAAGTTGTAAAACTTGAAAATCCATCAAGCACAAGACTCTTGCCGATAAACATAGTGACTGTATTTTGTCTTGCTCGAAATTATATTGTATATTTATTTCAACTTTAGAGATTCCATTTATTTCAGAAGAATCCTTAAGAAGCGGAGGCTCGATATTCAGTGGTGATGTCGGATGAGTTATTTCTCAACAGCCACTGACAGATTAAAATTAAAGTTACAGTTAAGACGTATCGCTTGGCTCTCCCAGACCACGAGGCCGACATGGCAGATCGGCGTCGTTTGCGAACAGTGGTAAAGAGATTTGGAAGACAATGATGGAGGAGGGTATGGAGGAAAAGGAATGCCGGAAGGGATTAGGACATAGGAGGCATGGCAAAAGAGATAGCAAAGGGATTGAAGGCGATGATGGAAGAGATAATGCGGAGGAGGCCACCGCAAAGAAAATGATGGCTGAAAGGAAATGAAGGATGAGGCAACGATGGACAAGATTATGCCAATGGAGGTTTCGCTGGACGTATACTCCGATTTAAACATAACATCACTTGGAGGTCACCAGCTGGAACATTGTCATCCAATCGGCAGTTTCGTGAGAACTTAAATTTTTGGTATTAGATTACAATGTCCCCCTCTCCTTACAGCTCGTACCGGTGGTTCAGTGCATCAACTGATGTCACTGCAGTGCCTCTGACCGGAAGGTCCTAGTTTCAACACTACCTTGTCAGCTAGGTCGTATTCTGTCGCTGTCTGGAGGAGAATTCTAGCGGCCGGCTGTTCTGATCGGTAGTTTTCCGTGGTTTGTCCGATCAAAACCAGGCGAATGCCGGAGCAGTACCCTAACAAACGGGCCATGGACCGCGCGATCTTATCTTCCTCTTTCTTGTCCTATCCTCACCCCTTACACACACACACACACACACACACACACACACACACACACACACACTAACATGCACTACACGACCACATATGCCGAGAGACCGATCGGGAAGTTAGAACTTCTCCCGGCTGGGGCGGTGCCCCGCTGGTGGGAGGTACCTGATTGGGGAAACCCCGCTAGTCGACGGTAGGTCTCCACCGGATCTCACCATCCAGTGGGGGAAGATCACCGCCACATCCCGATGAAAATATACACTACACTTACGGGACTGATGACCCCAGTATTTGACGCGTTCGGAATCACTAACAATCAATCAATCCTTCCAGCTCGTGGCTTTGAAGAGCAGCTATGTTTTAAATCGGAGGGTAGCAGTGCAGACGCACTGTACCACCACCGGTAGAAACGCTGAGAGAGCGGAGGCAGCGGTCGCGGTGGCCGAGGCGGAGGCGGAGGCGGAGGCGGAGGCGGAGGCGGAGGCGGAGGCGGAGGCGAAGGCGGAGGCTGCGGGGCCGAAAGGTGAGCGCGCGCGGCAAAGGCGGCCCCATATTTGCGTGCGCGTAGCCTCGCCCGGCCTCGCCTCGCCTTGCCGCGCGCCGCCTGCTCCTTGTATGGGCCGCCGCAGGCAAGCGGCCGGGGCGGCAGGGCGGACGGCGCCTGCGCCAGGCACGGGGTGACCTCGAGGCTCTTCGGAAAGCACGCTCCCGAGAGAGCGTGCGTACGCTCAGGAGCTAGCGACCGCCACGCCCACTCGCCCAATCACGGACACCACGGTACTCATGGCGATGATCAATTTCGTCATTCTAATTTTTTCTAATACCGTACAGTAATGTCAACTGAAAAGAGGAACGAAAAGCAAATCTTAACAGCCTGCTTCAGAAAACTATTTTATCAGTTCACCGTCCGTTAACGACGATGGAAATAAATAGTTGCAGGTGAAGATATCAGGCGCCTATTCCAATACAAAGTATTTCTTGTATCTATGCTTGTTCTTTAAAACAATGTCATGTCAAGAAATGGATATAGACCAATACGCGGCCAACATCACAAATAACGGACGTTGTCTCTTTTGTCATAATGATGTTAAAAAACTATTGTTATTTATAACTGAGTTGTAGCTTTCTTACGTTCGCAAGTGAAGATGTGTTTGCGGTTCGAATGTGCGTTCTATCCAGTATCTGACAGTGTGACTCAAGTGTGCATGTGATTTTTCTAACCGGGAGCGGTAGCTCAGTGCATCAACGGATGTCACTGCAGCGCCTCTGACCGGGAGGTCCTACGTTCCCACTCCCCACGGCGGCAGGATTTTCGACCCTAGCTCTTCAGCTAGGTCGAATTCAGTCGCTGACTGGAGGAGAATTCTAGCGGTCGGCTGCTCTGATCGGTAGTTTTCCGTGGTTTCTCCGATCAGCACCAGGCGAATGCCAGACCCTACCAAACGGGCCACAAATCGCGCGCGATCTGTCCTTCCCATTCCTTGTCCTATTCTCTTCCATTACACACACACACTAACATCTCCCGAATAAATCATGTACTACACTACCGGGACTAATGATCAGATCAGTGACGCGTCCGGAAACATGAAAAAATCAATCAATCAATCAATCATGATTTTTCTATGTATCTCGGCAAACATGTTCTTAATTATTTGCTGTTGTACGTATCCATGTCAAAAATAGTATTAAAATATATCTGCCGTTAATGAGAAGAGATATAGCTATATGTAATTGTTAATAGGAGGTACTATTTTAGTACGAAAATAATCTAGACGAGAACGATGACGGAGGTGGCAGTGAATGTCCAAGATAATTTTGATATTTAGTATTTAAATTCAGTAAAATAGTTCATTTGAAGCAATATGGAAATAAACATTTTTTATGGGTGTTTTATCCTATAGCTCCTTAAAATTCTTTTTCATTTTTAGGCAGTATACTGACAACGGTGTAAAAAGATTTGCAACAGAATATTTTTTTGTATTAGTAGTCGTTTAGTAGATGTTTTTCAGAAGGTAAAATTACATCCCCGAGGGCCTCTAGTGTGAACTAAGGTATGGGATATCACCTGAGGCAAAAATATCTAGAAATGTTTGTGGTGTATTCAAAACTTTATGGTTTACTAGTTCGTTGCTGAATCGACAAGAAAATTCGACATATATTACTTTCTCATATACGTACGTATACGGAATAATATATGGAGGGTAGAGAAAGTTATGTAATGCTGCGGAAAATTAATTTCCAGATTTCAATCGATATTCACGTTTTGAGTTCCCCTGATACCGAGAAAGGGATTTTTTTCCGTAAAGTACGTCCGCCTGTTTCTTAATTCATTTATTTATTGTATTTTCCTGTTTCTTAATGAATTGAGTTCATAAAAAGTGTTTTATTTGTTTTGTTGTGATGGTAGCAGAGCGGGCATCAATTATTTAAAAGTCCCGCGCGGGAATAAAAATCCGAATGGTCTGCCAGGGTATTAAGTACACAATTGCACGTTTTATGTCAGGTCCATAAATACACATTCATGAACTAACTTTTTTTTCTTGATTTTCGAAAGAATGTATTATCTTCCTGTTTTTAATGTTATCGGATAATGTAAAGACTAAAGAGCTGGACATGAATTACATTTATATTTTTAAAATGCCTTTTGTTATACTGATAAATGAATTATTAACATCAATGTGACTTCTATTAAGTAAACTTCAAATTCGTGAACATAGTACTTCAAGTTGTGTGGAAAGAGACACAAAAATCGCTAAATATCCCTTACTCACTTTTTGTATATTTTTTTATGCAATCGAAAAGAATGTATAAAAAAATGTAGATACAATAAGAGAATGAAATACTACCATTTTCTTCCCTGAGATTTTCTGTTAAAATTGAATAATAATTACAGCATAAAAATTTGTTCTACATAATTCAACTTTTCTCGCATCACTCCTTGATCTTTACGGATTTCAAACGTTGCCTACCGCGCTCGGGCCTTCCATGTAATACGAATCGCACGGACAGCGTCGTCAAATCGAACTAGAGTTCGATTTGACGGGGGGTGTCGTATTCACATTCAAACCATATTCCCCTCCCATTCCATTAAGAATAAATAACACAATCATTTAGTGGACTCCATATAATAAAACTTAATACAAGTTAAATAATTAGGATTCCATCAGAACAATCTTAACAGGAAAACGTCCATGGACACCAAAGTCCAGCAAACAACAATCAGAATCTTATCACTGAAACCGCTAATAAATAAAACTACTAAATTCTCCATAAACAATGCCATCATCATACACAAATCAATCATAAGATACTTCCTCCTGTACGCGTTCCCAACATGGGCTTACGCTGCCAAATGTAACATTCATAAAATATAAGCCGTCCAAAACAAATTCCTAAAATTCTTCACGCGAGGCCCATGTTCCATCTCCAACAAGCAACTACACATTGCATTAAACTGCAAACCAATCACACAATCGAACATATCTCAACAATAACTTTTATTGAAACCTCCACTTGATCAAAAAATCAGAAATCTTAAACAACGTAAATATACAAAACGCCCCACTGGAATAAAAAGTATTTCGTAAGGTAAGAAAGTAAAAATGGATATCCTTTACATGCATCCTAAAACATTTTCAGCAACCTAGAATTAGTAAATTGAGGTGCTCTGTGAATCCCCTCATCAAAGGAAGTTTAGTGTTAGTTGTAAATTGGTTAGATTTTAAACATATACCTACAAATGTGAAGTTAAGATTTCCCTGAACTTTGTAAATGCATTCAAAATATGAAACGAATGATGAATAAAGGGTAGGTGACATTGTTACTCCAGTCCGAACAATTCACCAGGGGCATTTCTTATCGAATGTTACTGAAATGATAGGAAATAAAGAAATAACATTCCATTCATTTTAATTCAATATTCAATCTCGAAACGATAAACATTTTGTAAATATTCTTAGGTGATCGCAATTGCTATCGTTTGGCTTAGCGAGGTACCTATTGTCGGAATTTCCAGGTTTCATACATAAATATTACTTCTGGCTTTCGAGAAATATCGGAACACAATATTAGAGTCTCTGGACGTTACATTCTCAATACTCGACTCACTGGAAGTACGATTTGACATCTTGAGCAACAGCGTGTGTCTTTATCGTTTATCTTTGCCAACGTATTCTCACAAATTGGGTGTTATAAGTATACCAATGGGATAAACTATAAGTTACATTAAAAGTGTGTAGCGCCGACAGATACCAGTAGTTATAATATAAAAAGTGAAGTACAGGTGAACCAAAGCTTTGTCAATTTAAATCATTTTAAACCTGAAGTGGGTTGTCCCAGAATATGTTAATGATTTGAATTGACGAAACATTAGTTTGATCAATGAAAACCCCATAAAACTGCTAATAGTTTTTCTAAACGATTTGGATCACAGATTCTCACTCCCATCAAAAACATAAGTTAATTCATCAAAATCATCTGATCTGTAACAATTCAAAAGTGCGAGTAGTAAAGTGACAATTAAAATCAATATTAATGAAAAAGGCTATTGGAAAATAAATGACTAGTGGAAATAAAATTTGAAAAGCAGCATTACGACCAATAAGAGATTGGCGATATTTTGCATTGAATCAGTGGTACCTCATCTTTTAGAAAAATAGTCGTCTGAACGCCCGAGGGTATTTTAAAGGAATTTAATTGACTGAAACTACATACACATTGAATTTTATTTTAAATATATTGGGAACTAATAGGATTTTTGTGTTATACAATAGCTCGTATTATAGTGTCAGGACTATGAAATAAATATCTGGAGTCCAGAGATTATGAAGCAGTATAACTGTGAAAATCATTGGTACCTACCGGCAGCTCCATCCGCTGCAGGTGTCCCGCGCTGTGCAGAAGGCTGTGTCCTCCGCGGGCGCGCTTCTCGCCAGGCAGCACGCCGGCAGCGGTCGCCCTGGGCTAATTAGGAGATTTGGCGGGCCCACCGCGAGGCGCCCCGGGCTTCCGTCGCCCCGCCCCCTCGCTCCCGGCGATTAGCGGGGACCAGGCCGACTTTCAGCGGGCGAGGCCTAACGGGGGCTGCGTCCATTGCGCATTCTGGAAGCGGAGGCACAACGGCGCCCCGCGGCCGGCGCAAAACGCGACACTCCGCGCGTCCCCCGCTGGCACCCGCTGGCCCCCACCAGCACCCCTGAACACGGCCTGATCCCCTTCAACACACAGTGCGAAATTCACCCTCAACAGGAAGACAATTTCATGTTTACAAACGATCTCTCAAAATGTGTTTCCTTGCTGGTAAAGAAAGAAAAATCTCATGAAAAAAGAATTTTACCACGATAAATAATCCAAAACTTAACTGTTACAATTTGATGTTTCTCGGTTGTGCTGTTTTTGTCAAAAAGTGGGTGAGATCACAAAAGGCAACGGGACATATGTTCTTCAAATTGCAGAGAACCCAGAGCTTCTTTTTAGGTGTCCTCTGATATTTTTTCGATTTCGAAAATGCCTGGACCATCGGCGAAGATTTCGTCAAAAAGTGTAGTGTGGATCAATTTGTGTAAAAAAATTGAGTAATTAAAATACTCGTCATCAAAGAAATGGACATATTTCTATATATCTAAATGCATTTCCCTTCTTTATGGACTGAAATATGTAATACATATTTACATTTAATGCATTTAGGGATACGTGAAACATCCCACTTCTCTGACTTGAGATTTCTCCTGCATTTCCGCAAGTATAAATCACTTCCATCGCTCTCCTGATTGGTGTAAATTTAGCACCGTGTCCTTGGTGCCCGTGGCCGCCGCCGCGCCGCGCCGGTCGCAGCCCCGAGATCGATGCCCGCCGGCTGCCACCGCCGCGGGCACACTCGTGCGCGCGCGCCCCGCAAGGTGTTCTCCAGCCCTCATCCACACTCTCACATTCGCTCTTCTCTCTCACCGGGAAGGGGGAGGGGGAGGGGGGTGCTGCCGCTGGCGGCGGCGAAGCAGCGACGAGGCGAGCCACCGCCACCGCCGCTGCGGGCGCCGCGCCCACTGCATTACGTCGTGACCTCACCTGCAACACACAGAAAAGTTCCGGATCACAGATACTGCCGATACGAATTTACATTACATTCCAATGAATCGTGTGGGTTCGTGGTAGCAAATTGACAATAGAGACACGAGCACTATTTACATATCTATTTATTTATAACATTTACACTATTTACAGCTCTGGGGTTACTTTCGCAATCTACCTCCGTGACTCCCACGAACACTGCTCCCCATCTCCAAGCTAGTGTATCCTCCACCCAGACGGTTTACCGCGCCGGGGCCCTGACACCCAGTGCTACACACTCGCAGTGTCGCAAGAAATACACTCCGGCCTCTCCACCTTCCGGGGCAGCAGTTGTGTCCGCATGCGAGGCAATCTCCAAACGAACTCCTCTCCGCCTCCAGGGTCAGATAACATCTTGGCGGTCATATGATCCCCTACCTCCTAGCCTCTCTGAAAAGTGCGGGTGGCTCCTGGGTCCACACGGCCGCTCACAGGAGGGTCAGTCTCCACTGCGCTGCCCGTTTTGCGTCACGAGGGGCCATAGCACCCTTTTCAGTTGGCTCACAGCTCCCCAAAATCTTTGTACTAGCCAGCCATTGTTCGTTCCCATGTGGGTGTCTGCCTCCGACACCCTGTAAAGAAGTTCATTCTGGTCGCCATGTGGTGACGTGATATATTTGTTGTTGTTTTTTTAATGTGATTGATTGATTGTTTACCAGTAATTCCGAGCGCATTATCTGATAAAGTCATTAGTCTCATAAATGTAGTGCATGTTTGTTTGCTCGTCAGGTGGCGGTGATCTTGGCCTGCTGGATGTTGGGATCGGGCGCCGATCTACCATGCGGTAGCGGGGTTTTCCCCAACAGGGTATCTTCCACCAGCGGGGCACCGCCCCAGCCTGGGCAAGCTCTAAGCTCCCGATAGGTCTCCCGGCATGTGTGGTAGTGTAGTGCATGTAAGCGTAAGTGTAAGGGTAAGAAAAGGACAACGAATGGGAAGGAAACATCGCGTGCGGTCCGTGGCCCGTTTGGTAGGGTACTGCTCCGGTATACTCCTGGTATTGATCGGAGAAACCACGGAAACCTACTGATCAGAGCAGCCTGCCGCAAGAATTCTCCTCCAGACAGCAACAGAACTCGGCTAGTGTCGAAAATCCTGACACCGTCGGGACTCAAACCTTGGGACTAGAGATGGGCTTAACAGCTTTTCTTCAATAGCTGTTATCACAAAAATAGCTGACTCGTAATAGCTGTTATTAATAACAGTTGAAAAATAACAGGTCCATGACCAGCAACCTAACATGGCCGTCTGCTAAGAGTTAAAGCAGTTGAAGCGACTGCTAAGAGTTCAACCACGCAAAACGAATAACGTTGGTAGCACCGTAAAGCTTGTGCAGCTACCTTACGGCGTTGCCTTGCACTACTTTCCCTAACATGTTTGGACAGAGAAGCAGCTGATATGAACGACACAGGATGAACTGCCAAGGTTGAATAGTAATTCATATAATGTGTAGCGAATGTGTATAGAACATACAATATTACTAAAATGAAAGCGATTCGGGTTCAGATTGCGAATACTCTTTCAAATATGCAACTTGTACATAGTGAAGTGACGAGTGCCAAAAATAATGAGGAGAAACAGTGTTTTTGCTTACCTATAGCTAAAGTGTTAATGACTATCGAATATAAAGTATTATAATGTGAGTTATTTGACCGTAACTCTTTATTTTATTGGACCTAGGGAAATATTAGTTGATCTCACATAAGCAGCAATGGGACAGAAATAAGTTAACATATTGGACGGACTTAATTTAAATCTTGTTGTAGTGTATACAATAAAATAAAATATTGTGGCACATGGTGTGTAATAATGACGAATTATGTATTAATGAATCTATAATTTTAACACTGGCAAATCATGATTGATTAGCTGCAGTGAAGCTGTTATCGTATAAAATGGTTGCCAAAAAAGCTTGTAGTAGTTCGGATTAGGCCCAGTAGGTTGTAGTTCTATGCATTTCAACCGATAATAGCCAATAACAGGATAAACGAAATAACTGTTATTTCGCGTAACAGTTACGAAACGTTAATGGTTAAAAAATAACAGTTTTGCTGTTAAGAGCACATCCGTACTTAGGACCTCCCAGGCGGAGACACTAGAGTGACATCAGTTGATGCCCTGAACCACCTCTCCCGGTCTCTCTAAAGATAATTGTGTATTTGTTATGCAGTACAGTGAACTAACATCCACAAGCATTGTTTTGTTTCAAACCTATTCACTCTAAAACTCACCTGGAGACCATTAAATTCTAAACTCTACAAGTCGTCGGTTAACCATTTTGACCTTAATGGTCAGGTTTTGATTGATAAATTATTTTGCATTTCAGGGCACATCACTTGCTGTGGTCTTTAGTTCCACTTTAGTGTAGAGCATGATACATCGTGGAAGGTGTAGGTTTTTTACCCAGCTAGAAGATTGGGGAGCTGGAGATGGGCATCGATCCACATGTCTACTTACTGGATTTCCTTGCATCAGGTATCTCCGCCAACGGAGAATTTGCAAACATATTTTACAATTCTCGTTATCTTTGGGAAATCCACAAAATTCCGTATTTTCTCAAAATTGAGGGGAAACAATGAAAACATTTTCTCGAATTCCTCGAGGTATAGATTTGAAGAAAATTTAAATCTTATAACATGTAGATACGTTAGATTAGGGGATATGTTACAAAATTATACAACAGAATTTTCCGGATACTTGTAAATTTTATTATCACCCCAATAATTCACAAAACGCAAATGCATTGTTAGGTAGAAGAAATCAAATTGATTTTGGAGACCTTTATTATTTTGGACCCAGATGAGCAATTTATCGAACAAAGTGAACTTCTTAAAGGAGAAAGAATGGTGTTTTCAAATGAAAAAGTAAACGTGGATCGAAGGAAAGAGTTTCGGCACAATGTAGGTTCAACTCATCTTTAACTTTTTTTTTTTATACTTTATTTGTAAAGAGATATTGGCGAACAAATACCAGGACGAGAAAGATTGAATACATTCAATAAACAAATATTCATATTATGTGATATGTAACGAATCTCAAAATAAATTTATGATGTTTTACGTAAAATTAGACCTCTAGCACAACGCGTTTACTACCGCTTTCTTCAGAAACGGCTGGGTCGACAGAATCATAATTCCACGCCCAACTCAAATACACACAAAAGGCGATTGTTTCTACAGAAAATAACTACCCTCCGGCAAAATAACCCACTACAGAAGAATAATTTCTGTTACATCTATTTCCTATTACAATGCACTACTAGAAATGAGAAAGTACTTTATATTTGTACCGAATCTCCAGTTTTAGAGACAAAAATAAGTAATATTTCCCAAGACCAATAAGGGCGACCAAGTCAAGTTTCTTTTTTTTAGTATCCCACGTCACTGAAAAAATACGCAGTTAATGTAAATAAACATAATGGAAATCTCGTGTCTTTCCGAAATATATTTTATAAAACTCTATATCTACTTTTTCCCTGAGAAATTATTTCTCACAGAAGTAATTGTTATTATTTTTAAAATCAAACTTTATATAATCATGGATTTGAAATCATGTTTTCCAAGAAATTCTTTCGATTTTCCCTTTCCGTCCTCGTAACACTTTTAAAAACCATAAACTGACCAATCAACGTTTATTTTTCTCGAAAAGATGCGACAATGAATGGAGTCTTGGAAAGCTGGTACGTTTTCGCGCAGGGCCGCAAGAAGTGACCCGGCTGCAGCCCCGTGCCGCGCGCACCTCGGGCGCAGCCGGAGGAGGCAATGGAGGCGGTGCGCGCGCTCAGCCCTCGGGACGCTCCTCCACCACCACCAGCACCGCCACCGCCACCGCCATTGATCCCGTGACGTCAGCGCGGCCGGACGTGACGTCACGGCTCGTTAGCGGCGCCGGCGGCGGAGCGGGGACGTCAGAGCGGGAGGAGAGGGCGTATTTATAGGAGCGGTGGGGGGGGGGGGGGGCGAGGCGCTCCGGGGCGCGCTCCATCCTCCGCCCGCGAACCGCCGCTGGGCCGCTGGGCCGCTAGGTCGCGCCGCGCCGCGCTCACCGCCGATCCTCTTAGCGTGGCCACGTGCCGGGCACGTGAGGCGGCGCTAACAGGATCGTTGGCGTCGCGAGCCCCGGCGCCCGCGGCCTCTGCGGGCAGGGGGCGGAGGCACTTGCGGGGCGTCTTCGCGCGGGCGTTGGCCGGGGCGACTGCCGCCCGCCGCGGGCGTGGAAATGCCCCCAACTGTCGCTGATTGGAGTAGTCGAACGCGCTGGCGAGACCGGCTGCGGGGAAAACTTCCTTGCGAGTTCTCAGAGAGCTCAGTTTCATCCGGTAGAGCGGTAGAGTGGTATTGCTCCAATAAACGCGGTGGGAAGGGCTGTTGTGTTTGCTCTACGGAGAAGAAGATTGCATAGTTACGATTCCGTGTAGAATTTTTTGAATACTCCGCGAGTCGACTTTCATAGCGTCTTTCCATTTTTCGTAGCATTCATCCTCGTTTCAACAGCAGTTGCTGTCTTTGCAATGTTTACAAGGTTTGTGATCTTCTAGAGGTTACTAAAAAGCTCTCCGGCAACTAGTTTCAACAAGTAATAGTGTTACCGTATGCGCGACTGTCTGTAGATAAAACCTTCTTAAAGTTCTTCGAGAGTTCAATTCCATCTTATATAGCGATAGAGCGGTAATAAACATTTCTCGCAGAAGAAATCGCATTTTCCTTACGCGGAAAAGTACTTGGATTCGTGTCCTCATTCCTCGTAGAATTTCTGATGTATTAATTTCAGAGTTTCATTGAGTGCTTCCGTTCCCTACCACATTCTCTTGTTTCCTTCATCGCTTCCTTCATCTTAGCAGAGATTATTGTGACCTCCTGGAGGAAATGTAACATGGAACTAAGTTTTATTAAATATTTTGAAGTTAAACGTTTTTCAAATTTTAATCTATAATATGAGATAAGAAATATGAGAAAAAATGAAACAAAGTGGAAGTCAATCACTATGTAATTACATTAATGAAAATTACTCTTAAGAATATTGTACAAATTCAAAAAGTAATTCTTGCATCTAATTATTCAAAATATAAAAGCAGATGTCCAAGAAAAGGCCATTTCTAGGTCCTGTTCTCTTAATACTTGTTATTTCTTGCTTCTTAGTTTCAAGTTCAAATCTGTCGCTAAAACAATTCTCTTCCAGAAAATGTTTCTTTGAAAATTATATTATTTAGTATTCCTATAATTGCCATTGCTCTATATTCTCAATGTGGTATTTTCTTAATAGGTAGTAACGCACATACTCCTTTCCGAAAAATCATGCTCTGGAGAAGTCACATTCAATCTTATTAATTGTGTGAATCTTGTAGTTACTTCAATCACAGACAAAGTTATCCTTAAATTAAATTTCCTGGATCTTCTCTTCATCAGGGTCCGTGGCGGATGGTGTGTGCTAAATATAGTCTCAGGACTGTAACGATTATCGCCCAATATTATTCTAATTTCTTTTTTCTTGTGGTAATCGTCCTTAGGCATATAGTGGCACACATGTCAGATTTCGGTTTGGAGACAAGATCAAATAACGGTCCACTGCTACCCCAAACTCAAAAAGCAAAGATTACTCGAGTGTAATCTGAATCTATGATTCTTTATGTTTACAACCAGAAGTATTTTATTTTGTACATTTTATCAGACACTTTTGTTTTATATCGTCTGGACTTGTTTTAAAATCGTTCTAATATTTTAAGAACAATCAAGCAACTACATTTGGAAACGATGGATTCTCATGCACCTGAAATTTCATTCTCATGGAACGAGAAAGTAATTTCTTTGCCTCTAAAATCTGCCTCTCTTTGAAATTAAGATCAAATAAAGTCAAAGAACTATTCGTTTCAATTAAAGTCATTCATCAATTTTTCTTAGAATTTATATCGATTTTTTTTCTTAATATGTCTGATGATAATTCATCGAACTGAAATAAAAGTTGACAGTTAAGAATGTGAATAAATATACAATAAACACCCATTTTGTTTTTAAGTGTCAGTGATAGTCAAATATTATTGAAATTTATTTTTCCTCTCACTCCAAACAGACTTCAAGTACTGTTAATGATTAAATCCAGCTATTTTGATTCAGAAATGTCAACATTTACTTTGACGAAAAACAAAGATATAGGAGATGTATTTTATCACAAAAGACGTGAAATCACGGGAAGTGAGAGCAAATGAAATGGGAAAGAATAGATTTAAGAAAATTGTAAAGGAAATCGCTTGTAAAGACGAGGGAATCCAAGACAAATAAAGATACGCAATAAACATCACATTAATATCAAAGAAATCTAGTTTCATGATGCGTTCCTATCATCACATAACCAACAGTGGTAGCGCAAGAGGTAACAACAAGGCGGGCGAATGTGGCAATAACAAAAACGAATGGAATTGCGGCTGATGCAACAAAGACGGCGACGTGTGACGAGAAATCGAGAAAGAAGTGAAATGAAAGGACAAATGTATAGGCTGTGGCCACTGCATAAAGAAAATCGAATAAAGGAAGCAATCCAGTACAGAAATGGAGAAGAGAAGGATTCGGAAGAACACCCACAAGTATAAAATGGGGACCAAGAAAAAATATGAATGTCAACAATACGAGCAGGCACCGGACCACAAAATGAAAGAAGATAGCCAATAATAGTAAGTCTCTTTCTGTACAGAATCGTATCACATCAGAATGCTTATCGTGGCAATCCTCATACAGATTCCCCCAACCCGTAGGTGATAGGTAAGAGCAAGGCTGGCAAAATGTGACGGTGGCGGTGGTTGTGACACTGAGGTGGGGATCCCGCTGGTGTCGTTGGTAGCGACGAGGCCAGCCGCAGCAGTGGTGATAGCGACCGGTAGCGACGGCGGTGGCAGCGTTCAAGATAGCGGTGGCGGTGGTGGCAATGGTGGCTGCGGTGGTGACGGCGGCGACAGCGGTGGCGATAGTGGTGGATGCGGGGACGATGGCAGCGTTGAGTTGAGTGGTAGGGGTGGGGCGATGGTGACGGTGGCGGCGACGGCGAGAGCGGTGGCGATAGTGGTGGTGGCGTTTGCGGCGGTGGTGGCAGCCTTGAATTTAGTGGTGGCGGTGGGGGCGATGATGACGGTGGCAGCGACGGTGAGAGCGGTGGCGGTTGCGGGGATGGTCCCAGTGTTGAGGTTAGTGGTGGCGGCAGTGATAAAGGCGGTGGTGGCGGCGTGAGGGAGAGCGGTGGTGGTTGTGGCGGTGGTGGCAGCGTAGAGTGTAGCGTTGGCGGTTGCGGCGGCAGGGGCGCGGGCGGGGCTGACGGAGGCAGCAGCGGCGGCGGCGGCGGCGTCCCAGCGGGGGCGTTGCGGGGCGGCGCGCTGACGAGCGTGCAATATTCAGAAACCGCCGCCGGCGCCGCCGCCGGAGGACGCAAGGGCGCAGACGGCGCCGCCGTGGCGCAGCGCGGCGCTGAGGACGGCGATGGCGACGGCGACGGGGACGGAGGGCGAGGACAAAGGGGACGGGCCGGGATCGATAGGGCCTTCGGCGCTCACCCTCCCTTCGCGGTAACGTGGGCGATAGCGACCCCCTCCCCGTCACATTGCCTCAGCGCGGGGATGTGGTTCGTGGCCCGGGGCAGCGCGAGGAAGGACGTGATTTTAAGACCGGTTCTTCCCTGAGGACCTTTGGAGAACCTTGGTAGAAACTTTTCATGGAGGCTCCGATAACTGGATATCTTAACTCGAAATATGCGCTTTTGAATGAGTGCCTTGAGCTGATTTTAAGGTTGGATGAGATTACTTCCGATATTGTCACTTTTGAGAAAGCAGTTGGAGTCGCATTTTTGTCAGAAAAACGTGCAATTTTTGTCTTATTGCCGACCCCTAGTAACAAAAAAGTGGATAAGTCTTGTTGCTATAAACAGTAAATTATTTCCTCTAAGTCAGAACTAAGATCAAAAATTAAAATCAATGGATAGTAACTATTGGAAACGCTGTCTTGGCCTCACATTACTAGATAAAGTACCCAATGTTGAGATAAAAATTCAAATGGACATTCATATTCATATAATAGATGTAGTTGATGCCAAAAGATTGAAATGGTATGTTCATGTCTAACGAATAACGGAAAGTCGATTGCCTAAGAAAATTTTAAAATTCTTGTCTCAAACAAATAGGAAACGCGGTTGACCCAGAAAAATATGTGAAAAGGAGATAGAAAAGGCGAAGAGGTATCGCGTTCTTCAAGAGGAAGATTGTGAGGATCGATGGATTTGACGACTAGGATGCGAGAAGCGGTGTCAGCTGTAAAGAACCTCGTTAATTGTACTACTCATCCTTTAACGTGGTGTATCCAGAATTGTGATTCCTTGATACCGAAAAATGGATTGACGGCAAAATATCTTCCTGCCTGACCTTCAGTCATTTATGGTCAACGGTAGCGTCTAAACCGTTCTATTTTCTCCAAAACTAATAGAACCCTGACGATCTGAAAGAACAAAGTTTTGGCAGTTTCAAATGAATTTTGTTTTCAATAAGATCAGCAGCGGGTTGCTGCTTTACATTATTTTGTTGACAAGTTTACATGTAATGTATATTTTGATTTGTGAGGGTTCTATACACGAAGCCTCAAATGCATTTTTAAAATTTTCTCAAACATTGCACCAAATTTTTTGATTAAGCTTTGTCTTCTGCTGGCATAAAGAACGCTTCGGAGAATGGGGCCGATTCCATGTTCGTTAAAATGCCTGATTTTTTTAAAATTGCAATAGCGCAATTCTTTCGGGCGCCTTCCTGCAACTACAATATTGGAAGATAGAGATTTTTTCCTTAATGCAATCAGTTCTTTTGTTTTAAAGACAGCTTTTGAAATACAGTCATATGCACTTGTTAGAAAATATGAGTTTTGTTCCTGTAATTTTACGTGAAATATAGGCAAATTTTTATCTTTTTTTTTTTTCGAAAAACGGCACCAATTTTTGTCTTTTAATTTTCTCCTGGTATGTATCAAGGGTCGATAAAAAATACAGTGCTTATTCCATTTTCGAGAAACACTCTTTTTTTTGAAAACTGCAAAAAGTTAATATTTGAAAACTACAAAATTGATAGCGATTTTTGCCTTAGACAAAGCCTGTTGTAAAATATCAGCCCTTAAAAATGGTAGCGAACAATGTTTTGAAGAAACAAGTAATTTTCGCCTAACTTGTGCTTGAAAGTAATGTAATTTATAGAAAAACGTTTCCTCAAACATCGTCCAATATTTTTTCTTTATTTCTTTTCACGGATATATGAAGGTACTTTTAAAAGAATGGCGCTGGCCTCGTTGAACTCCCTGAATTTTCGTAAATTCCAAATTTGGAAATAATACGAGAAAGTGTGTGCTGTTGTAGCATCAGCTAGTTTTACGTTCTCTTCAAGATGTTAAGAAACAAACATTTATTTATGCCAATTTAGTAATGATAACGATATATTTTGTTAACCTGGATTGAAATGACTCTTCTTTCGATGCTTTTCTGTTCAAATATAGTGAGGCAATAAAATGCTATTTTAAGAAATGAAATGTATTTTTTCTACAATTTAAGTCTTAGCAGAGTATATTGAAAACAAAAATTTTAATTCACAATTTCACAATGTTTTGCGCGATATATTATTTTAAAACAAGATGGGAATCTATGACCATTTTTGAACTAAAATAAGATATTGGGTTGCATCTTGGTGATGCTTCTTTACTATTTCACTGTATTAAAAATCAATCATAATGTTGTAGCCAGTGAAGAACCTTAGCACCATTTTATGATATTAGAACATTCGATCAAAATAATTCATTTAAAAGTCACATAAAGTAAAAATTTGTTCTACATTCTTAGTTGACCACATTCCTTGCAACGTTGAAATTTGATCACATTGTACATTGAAATTTGACCACATTTTTTGTAACGTTACTAGAATTTGGAATGAAGACTTGAAACATTAATGAAATTTTAAATAGATTAAACATTGAAACTAATGAAACATCTCGTTTTGTGAGTGGCACATCCTCTCTAGTTCTATTTCATCATTTTGTTTTTTTCTTTGACGTAAATATATTTCGTTTAGTATACCAAACTTCAAGCGGTCTTTCAAAGACATGTAAGATTAATCATTAAAATAAAATATATCCCCAATAAGACACCATTGAAATCTCCAAATAATTAAGTTTTTAGCAAATTAGGTTTTTCCGTCTTTGCGAGGATGTTTACCCAGTATTTATCACAGAAGCCATGTAAATTTTAAAACCTTTGGTATCTCACGAGTTCTAGGAGAATATCGAAATCAAAGAACAGCAAATTTGGTTTTGTATTCTTTTACTTTTATCATTCTGACATATTTCCAGCTCCAATTAGTCAGGCTGTAGACTATTTGTCGGGCTTGGGAAAATAAGATAAACCACTCTAAATACAGGAAATCTCCCGCAATTTGCAAATGTTAAAATCTATATTTTGTTAAAAGTGTGGCTTAACTTGTAACTTTTTATGACTTGTTTACATTTATAAATGGCTTGAAGCTGAGTCACACTACGACCAAAATCAAGATATAAACAATTACGAAAAGCAAGAGGCTTGCTCTAGCTGGTACAGCTTATCTTGTTACTGCCGCAAGCCCTTCAAATCTTTTGAGAGTGCAAACCACATCAACCAATACTTGCGATATCATGATTCGAATCTGACTGACTGATCCCTTATGAATCACTGGCTGGAAATTAAATACTGCTTAACAAGGCAAATGCTGAAGCTGATATACGCAAAAAACTTTCTCTTTGCCTTGTATGCAGACGCGCGTTATGAGCACATTCACGAAGGACCAGTTGACTCTCCGATGGCATTTATTTTTGTAGCAAGCACATGAAGCGCACCCACCCTTCTTCGCCTTCGGCCATGGTGGTCCTCGCGCAGTCCTCAAAGCGCCTCCGCTGCCGCGCTGGCCAGCCTCACCGCCGCCTGCGCCTGAGCCTGCCCCGTGGTCGCTCCTCCGCCGCCACCGCCTCGCGAGCCCCCTCCGGCACTGGCGGGGCGGCGGCGGGCGGCAGGCGTTTTGTAGCGGATTAGGCGTCGCGGAGGCTCCGCCAGGGCAGGGCCGCGCGCGCGGGGCTTCGCCTGGCGCTTGGACGGCTTCCGGTGCGCCCCCCGGCCGGGTCGCGCGACCGCCCCGCACGACCACGCCCCCCTGCCCCGCCCCGCCACGCTCCGTTTCGCCATGCCCAACTCTGCCCTGCCCCGCCCTGCCCTGCTCCATCTGCCCTGCTCCACTCTCCCCTGCCCTACATTACCCTGCCACACTCTGCCCTGCCTCACGTTGCCTTCCCCGCTCCGCCATGCCCCGATCCGTCATGCCCTGCTTCTCCATGTCCCGCACCGCCATGCCCCGCTTCGCCATACCCTACTCTGTCCTGCCCCGCTCCGCCATGCCCCCCTCCTTCATACCCCACTCCGCCATGCTCCGCTCCGTCATGCCCTACTCTGCCCTGCTGCATTCTGTCCTGCTGCATTCTGCCCTGCTGCATTCTGTCCATTGCCCCACCTGACTCTGCCCTGCCCCACCCTGCCCTGCCCCACTCTGTCCTGCCCCACTCTACCCTGCCCCACTCTGCCCTGTCCCACTCTGCCCTGTCCCACACTATCCTGACCCACTCTGCTCTGCCACACTCTGAACTGCCCCGCTTGATACGCATCTCCACTGCAGTTCCACTGCAATTATCCCAAAGTTACATAAACCAATTGTAAGTGCAGTGGTCACTGTATCAACCTTAATGGTTGAAAAAGCGACCAAAAATATTTTCATTTTTAAATAATAATTGAGATTTATTTATTGAAAGTATCTCGTAATATTTCTATAAATTCCCATACTTCTTTTTTAAATTTTCATTCAAAGCACAACACCTACACAACTCAATCTTGCCCTCGTAGTCGTACTACATTTGCAATCAGCTACCGTGAAAATACTTTTTAAGAAAATGTTGGTCAAGTTCAGTACTTCAAAGATTTACGTTTACTCTATGATCTGTAGTCGGGAGCTTAGTGCTTGTCCCGGCTGGAGCGGTGCTACGCTGGTGGGAGATACCTGGTTGGGGAAAAATCTCTGCAAGACGACATAGGTCGGCGCCAATTATTTTCTCAAAAATATCTCCACTTTTTTATTTATTTTTTCCTCAAATACAGCAAAGAATGATAAAAAAGGGTCATGGACCACTTTCGGCGTACTCTATTTTCGAAAAGTTAGAAACAAAGCCAGAAATAATGTACTGTTGTAGTATTATTAGTTTTTTATTGTTGTTTTTTTTCAAAAAGGGCACCAAAGCTTTTTTCTTCAACATCTCGAATAGTGCCCAGGACGCTTGAAAAATGTTGCAGCTCTCATTTTCGTTAAACTCACTAAATTATCAAAAGTTACAAAAATAGAAAAATCCATTTGCAAAAATAATGCAAATACTTATATATTAACAGCAGTTTCTGCGTAATGTGATACACCTCTAAGTGTTAATGTATAAATTAGTAAGAAGTCACTATTGGTGAGGCTAATTGGAACAGGTAAGTCGGTAGAGAGATGCGATCGTGTGACACAGCGGACGGTCTGTAATTTAACAAAATACGCGTTAATTAAGAGTTTAAAAGTATACTAGGTCCTAATAATCATCCTAATATCAAAACATTCTAATCCTTCTGGGGAATCAGTAGTTTCTGGGAATCTTGTAACTTTTATTACACAGGAAATACCATTTAATCTTCTTTTAATTTTGTATATCTTCAACTACCACACATCTCTCTATGTGATTAAAATCTTCTTCGAATACGTATAAAACAAAATCATAATTATATTGAAAATTGATGTTTGGGAGACACGTGTAAATTCCATTAGAGTTGTAGCTAAATTGTGCATTGCTTTGAGTAAGTAGAATATGTAACAAATTATATTAATGAACAGATTTATGAATAATCAGTGTTGGTTAAAAAAAGCATTACAGTTAAAATCTACATTGATATGTTTTAAATTTCACTCACGGGGAAAAGAAAGAATAGGCAATAAAAACATCACACTCTTTTCCTTTAGGAAGATTGAAAAAGTAATTTCAAGAAAAAATAATATTAAAGGAGAGTTAGTTTAACTAGTCTACTTTTTTAAAATTTGCTTTAAAATATTATTTACTTGACCTATACACGTGTACATTTTGCATGATATTTCAGTGAGGCTTTCTCCTTATATTGTGGGAACAAACATCATCATTGTACTTACTGTAAAAAAATCCCTACTGTACTCAACAATGAAGGAACAATGAACTTATGGAATAGGCTTAGATTATCAGCCCTGTCATTCTACGAATGCCATCCAGTGGAAAAAGCAGGAATCACTTCCCACCAACATTTAAAAATAGGGACCACTTATAACCTAACCGTTCCAGTTAACATAACTCTCCCCTTCACAATGTTTGCTTTAGTGGTGACAGCATCGGACCTGGCATTTCAAATACAAATTATGAATTAAACAAAACTTTATTTCATGATCACGCGACACAGTTTGTTCATAGTATCCTCTTCAAGATTTTGAAACTTATTACGTACTCGCAATCCTGTTACTTGACATCCGTCTAGTTTATTTTTTCAATATTCTAATTCCAGGATTCTTCATTCCGAGAAATTTTCTTCATAAATTCATTTCAGTCTCTTCAGAGACCTATAAATAAGTTGAATCGTCGATTTTCAAGGATCAACATTTCCTTGTGGTTGTTACAGCAGAAAACGGGAGGCGTATTGACTTCGGGGATCTCTTCAATATTCGCGTTTCCTGCAAACACAGATTGACGTGAGCGCTCAGCGGAAAAGTTGTTTCTGAGACGCAAGTCACCGCTCTGCGCGTCCTGCGTTGCGGCGAACCCCTTGGGGACAGCGGTGACATTAATGCAATTTCGATTTCCTTTTAGTGCTGCTTATTTCGTGTTCACGGGCACGCAGACTGCTATGGCATCAGTACCGTAAGTGTCCCGTATATGCTTTTATCGCGTGAAGTAGCGGTATTCTTCCCTCACTGGATGGAGAGACATCTCGGCTTGTGGAGTTTTCCCCACCCAGGTATTTCTCACCAGCGTGGCTCCGCCCCAGCCGGGACAAGCTCTACGCTCCCGACTGATCACCCGACATATGTAGTAGTGTAGTGCATGTAAGTGTAAGTGTGTGTGTAAGGGGAGAGGATAGGACAAGGAAGAGGAAGGAAAGATCGCGCGTCGTCCGTGGCCCGTTTGTTAGGGTACTGCTCCGGCATTCGCCGGGTGTTATTTGCAGAAACCTCAGACAACTACCGATCAGAGCAGCCGGCACTAGAAGTCTCCTCCAGACAGTAGCGGAATTTGACATAGTTATGCAGCTAGTGTTGAAAATTTTGCTATCGTCCGAATTCGAATCACAGGACCTCCGGGGCAGAGGAACTGCAGTGACATTTGATGGCCTGAGCCACCCAAGCCGATGATTTCCTTTGAATTCTCGATACATAATTTGTTTTCATTATTTGAAGATAATGACGCAATACCACTAATCTGGAATTTGAATCATTTATACTCCGATTTTTCTATAGTGGTCAATGAAATTCGGTGATTCTTACACCTCCTGCCTTATAAAATGAATCTTTTTAATTACTTCTTGAACGTCCTTCTCAACAGGATCGTGTCTTCAGGAATTTGCTTACCTCTGTTAAAAAGATCAATTTTATATGCCAGAAAGTGCCACAATGATCTAATATAATCGGCCATTATAGAAAAATTGGAAGTATAATTATTCGACAATGATGAAGTCGATGATAACTCTGTTTAGACACGTACTATATTGTCAATGGTTGTTGCTAGATGTAGACTCTAACAATTCTGTGAGCCTATGAGTTTTACATCATCAAAGTATCAGTAGAGAATTATTCTTGCTGATTGCATATTTACTTGTATATTCATATTTTTATCCTCACAGGACCAGGAAATAGTTCAATGTATCTATTGTCGCTTGTCTACGCCGCTGATGAATCTTCACGCCAGGCGGCAGCTGTCGGACAACGGTGCGATGACAAAACAACGGCGAACAGATTGCAGGAATAGAACAGCCGTGACCGGACAGCAATGATCAATCAGCGAAGTTCAAACAGCGAAGATCGGAAGGCGAAGATCGGACAGCGAAGATTGGAAGGCGAACATCGGACAGCAAAGATCGGAAGGCGAACATCAGACAGCGAAGATAAGGAGGCGGACATGGGATAGGGAAGATCGGACAGCGAAGATTGTAAGGCGAAGATCAGTCAGCGAAGATCGGCCGCCAAAGATCGGTCAGCTAGGATCGGTTAGCAATGATAGGTCAGCAATGATCAGTCAACAATGATCAGTCTGCAATGATCAGTCTGCAATGATCAGTCTGCAATGATCAGTCAGCAATGATCAGTCAGCAATGATCAGTCAGCAATGATCGGTCAGCAATGATCAGTCAGCAATGATCAGTCAGCAATGATCAGTCAGCAATGATCAGTCAGCAATGATCAGTCAGCAATGATCAGTCAGCAATGATCAGTCAGCAATGATCAGTCAGCAATGATTGGTCAGCAATAATCAGTCAGCAATGATTGGTCAGCAATGATCAGTCAGCAATGATTGGTCAGCAATGATCAGTCAGCAATGATCAGTCAGCAATGATTGGTCAGCAGTGACCGGACAACAAAGATCAGACAAAAGCGAAGATCGGACAGCGACGACGGCGACCTCACTACAGAGATCGGATATCGGTGAGCGGACGTCGGTGAGCGGGCATCGGTGAGCGGACTCCGATGACCCAACAGTGGCGACCGGACGGGGCGACCGGAGGGAGGCGTCGAGCAGCCCAATAGTCGCTGGGTGGCGCCTCGCGGCGGCTGCTTCCGGATACCAACGTCTCTTTGAACAGTAATTCATTTTGGGCGAATTTTCCGATGAGATTGATGTTCATTCGGTTGGAAGAGAGGGAGCGCGCCCTGCCGCTCGCCACGCGCTCCAGATCGTTTCCGAGCGACCCTCCCCGCCTGCCTTCCCCGCTCTCGGCCTCTGGTGCGACTCGAATCCGCTCCACCGCACCGGATCATGATGGATTAACGCGGCCAAGTGCGTCGCCAATGCCCTCTCGTAACAAAGGAACAACACATTAGATTTACTTTCTGGAAGTAAGAAGGAGAGTCGTTCATTTAGTTTTGTTGTGCAAGGTACCTCTGTTGGGAGTTGTGATCCAAATTCGAAATTCTTCTCGGTTGGGTTTAGAGACTATATGATATTCTTATGCTGAATCTCTACAACTGCAAGAATTTTTTTACTTCAATATTTTGCTTCATTTAATGTTGATAGTTTCGAAAAAGATTTATTAGTAATAATAATTATTATTTTTAATATTTTTAATTGTGATATGTAACTATTAATTTTTGAAAACAGATGTTCGAAATTTGTAAACCAAAAAAATATAGCATTCACATAGTTTCAGATTTATATCAGTGGTGTGTAGGATACTTAAATTGTTAATAAGTCATTAACTAAGAAATATGTGGAGTTTTACAAGTAGATGACATGAACGATGGTTGACACAAAGAAAATAATCAGGTTTCGTCTGACCACGCCAGAGCTGTACAATTCTATACTCAGCTTCATTTACATTTAAACGAGTGAAATGGTTCTTTCATGATCTTGACGTTTATGTGCCACAAGTTACATGAATTTCACCTTGAAAGTTGCGGCTGATACTTTCAACCGGTCTGTGTGAATTCAGTATCCTCTCCAAACCGCTGAGTTTTTCTTGAAAGTCTTGGCAGGATCATAAGAGCATTGAATCGCCGATCCCCTTCGTGCTAATGGAAGGGTAGTGGCCACGCCCGTCGTCGCGAAAGGAGAGTCCGGGAGCGCTGGCCCTCGGCGTAGAGTCCCCGCGTGGCCTTTTAGCCCTGCATTGGCGGGCCGTCTTGCGCGTAATGCCATAATGGCTGTTTAGGCGATTCAGCGCGTAATGTGTGCCCGGGGCTGTTTGCAATTGGCGTGGAGGGCGGGCCGGGCAGCGCGCTGGCGGCGGGAACGTTCGAGCTGGTGGCCTGTCTAGCGGGCGAGTGGGTGGGCGGTCGGGCGGTCGGGCGGTCGGGCGGTCGGGCGGTCGGGCGGTCGGGCGGTCGGGCGGTCGGGCGGTCGGGTGGTCGGGCGGTCGGGCGGGGTCGGGCGGTCGGGCGGTCGGGCGGTCGGGCGGTCGGGCGGTCGGGCGGTCGGGCGGTCGGGCGGTCGGGCGGTCGGGCGGTCGGGCGGTCGGGCGGTCGGGCGGTCGGGCGGGCGGTCGGTCGGGCGGTCGGGCGGTCGGGCGGTCGGGCGGTCGGGCGGTCGGGCGGGCGGGCGGTCGGGCGGTCGGGCGGGCGGGCGGTCGGGCGGTCAGGCGGTCGGGCGGTCGGGCGGTCAGGCGGTCGGGCGGTCGGAGCGGTCGGGCGGTCAGGCGGTCGGGCGGTCAGGCGGTCGGGCGGTCCGGGCGGTCGGGCGGTCGGGCGGTCGAGCGGTCAGGCGGTCAAGGCGGTCGGGCAGTCAGCGGTCGGGCGGTCGGGCGGTCAGGCGGTCGGGCGGTCGGGCGGTCGGGCGGTCGGGCGGTCGGGCGGTCGGGCGGTCGGGCGGTCGGGCGGTCGGGCGGTCGGGCGGTCGGGCGGTCGGGCGGTCGGGCGGACGGGCGGTCGGGCGGTCGGGCGGTCGGGCGGTCGGGCGGTCGGGCGGTCGGGCGGTCGGGCGGTCGGGCGGTCGGGCGGTCGGGTGGTCGGGCGGTCGGGCGGGGTGGCAGGTGTGCGAGTGGCAGAGGAGGGAGGGGTGGTGAGGGGCGGGCAGTGGTGGGCAGGTTGGTGGGTGGGCGTTTGCCCGGCCGGCGAGCAGGCAGACGCAGAGCGGTGAAGCGGGCGGGCAGACGAGTCAGCGAGTGAATGGGAGAGGGAGCGCTCCACCAAATTCACAAGTCAAACATGCAAATCGTGATGGTCCCAAACCGACCAATGGCAGTGCTCGCAAGTCCATTTGCCTTCGTCCTCCTGTATGCCTTTGTTAATGCGTGAGAGAGAATGTGAAAAAGTGATTAAGGTGATGGAAAACAGTAATTAAAGAGTACAACTCTAAAATCTGTCAATTTGTTTGTAAATTTAGTTTTAAATGAAAACCTGGCTAAGTTCATTGCCAATTCACACCAGAAAACGATAAAGATTTATATATTTTACTTTACATCATAGACTCTCGGAAACTCTTCCAAAACTCTGAATTGTTGAGTAATGATTTATTGAATATAATTACTGAAGAGGTTTTTGGCACTTAACGCTCTTAAATCTTACAAATATGTCGATAATAATTTTTAAAAATATACCATTCTTAGAATTTTGAATCACCCTTGACTACCTTTGAACAATACACCATATTCAACTACTGCGGCCGGGTGATGATTTTATATTTCGGATAATATATCTCTTTATAAAATGCATGGTTTAGTTTTATTAGAAACGTAGCTAAGTACATATGAATTTGTATTAATCCCAGACACTATGACCCTGCCCGTGACTATTCGTCCCCAAAACCTGTCTGAGTAGGCTCCACATGATTATATCATAATGAATCCTTCTTGGGAAACTTCATTAGTTTTCAATCTAATTTTCATTTTTATCTAATCGAACTGTTTCGATTTTCACTTTCTTATTTATGTAGCAGGGGTAGAGTTGTGCAATGTTGAAAACTTCCACGTTGAGATTTTCACGAAAATACATATTTCGGGGACCTGACATTCAAAAAGTGTTGTTTTTAACATCTGTCACATCAGGAAGAATGTCAAAATATTGGAGAATAGAACTTAGCACAACCTATCTGGAATAGTAGTAGTGTATAATTTGCAAAATAAGTAATATAATTTTTATCGTAACATTACGAGAAAGTGTGTAATATGTGTAGCACCACTACCTGATATTGAAATACTCGTAATTCCCTTTGAACATACGAGCACTCTCCCATGAAGAATGTTATATCAAAGTATTAACTTTTAATGTTAGGAATGGATCATTGCCTTCGAACTGGTATTTTGGAAGTTTAAGCGAACGACAACTCATGCAACAAGTTTTTATTCTTCAGTTGCGTCATCCTATTATTCCCTTGGATTACTTCTCCATTTTGTCTAAAAGTGCGCTTAAAAGAATCGGACAGAACCGTCTGAAAATTAGAAGGAAAAAGTCTAACGATTATTAATATGTACTTCAACAACACATTTCATTTCGCGATTGAAGTCGAGGAATTATCTTCGTTTCTATTATCTAAGGAAAGCCAGTTATTTCCTTCTCTTGGTTCTAGAACTTTTATTCACCCAACAGCCGGTTACGCTCTGCGTCTGGATGGGACGCATATTCGACCATATATTAGACACCAAACATTTTTGCGAGTTCCTCTTATATATGGTCACGAGAACGCCACGATAACACATACAGGATTGACAGGGGACAAACAACAAAATAACAGAGCCTAAAGCGGGACTCGAAGCCGTGACCCTTCGGGCCGGAGTGCTGAGTCGGTACATGCTCTTAGCCACCGCGGCCATCCTGGTCGACCATTCGGCCACTTCTTCCAAATAAAACGATTTATCTGAAAGATAACATGACTGGCACATGACACCATTAACACACCTTCCGAGCGCAGAAGTTAATAATGACTTCTTTTACAAAGCCCAAAACCTCTAGTTTTCATTCTGAAGAATAAAAACAAAAATATTTCAGTACTGGGTTATCAGCGAGGTTCCTTTGTTTGTTGGTTTTACTTTCTCGCTCTTACTTCGTAAAAAGAAAAAAAGCTATGTAATCTCGCGTCGCAAAACAGCGAATTTTCGACAGGAAAACTCGTATTCCCGAGCCCTGGTAACGAAAAAGTGGATAAATCCTATTACTAGAAATAGTAAATTACTTCCTCTAACACGTGGTGCAGCTAAAATACACGTTTTGCGGATCCTTAATATCGAAATATCGATTGACAGCAAAACGACTTTCCGTCTGTGTCGTCAACGATAGCGCCTATATCGTTCAGATGATTTTCTACAAAATTGATTTTCCCGATCGATCTGAACGAACTCGAGGCGTTGGGAATTTCAAACGGATATTTTGATTTTTGAAGGTAATTTACATGACGCCTCACCAACATTTACAAAAGTTTCTCATAAATGGCATCAAATTTTCTATTACACTTTGTCCTCGGATAGCATAAAAGTCTCTGAGATTGAAAATTTGATGCCATTTATATAACTTTTGAAAATGTTGGTAAGGCGTCATGTAAATGCTGAGGACCTATGTTCGTTAAAATCCATGATTTGTTAAAAATAGCAAAAGTGAATTCTTTTGGGTGTCTTCCTTAAACTACAATATTGAAGATGTTTGTTTTTTTTCTGTAATGAAATATATTCTTTAAAGACAGGTTTTGAAATAAGGTCACATTCAATTTTTCGAAAATATTAGTAGTTTTCGTGTAATTGTGCCCGAAATATAGGCAATTATTAAATTTTCTTACACCCTTTCTTCTGAAAAACGGCATCAATTTTTTTCTGAACTCTAAATGTTCTTATCGTATCTATCAAGAGATGGTAAAATATATAGTGCTAGTCCTGTTTTCGCCTAACTCTGTATTTTTGAAAATTGCAAAAAATTAACATTTCAAAACTACAAAATTGAAGATTACGGTTTTTTCCCTAGACAAAGTAGGTTGCAAAAGTTAGCACTTAAGAAAGGTCATGTTCAATATTTTCAAGAAACAAGTACTTTTCGCTAAATTTGTGCTTGAAATTAATGCAATTAAAAAATCTACTCCAGATTTTTCTTCAACTTTTTTAGGTAAGAAGAAGGGGCCCTTAAAACAAAGGGTCTCGCGGATCTCATTTTTGTTGAACTCTCTGAATTTTAGAAAATTCCAAATATTGAAATTCTGGAAGAAAGTATGTGCGATTGTAGCACCACTAGTGTTCATTACATGAAAACGTTCATAAATACATCAGTAGTCATTAATGTATAATCCAAGAGTATCTATTCTTCAGCGATGTATATCGAATGGATCTTCATGACAGAAACTATTACACTTAAGTGAGTCTTCATGACAGAAACTATTAGGCTATGTTTTCAGATTAACAACATTATTGCTTCGTAGAGTATTAGATCGCAATCAATGGTAATTTGAATGAGGCATGGGAGGAAATACTCAAAATCTGTTCAATTGCTCATGAATATCACTTTTGGTCAGATTAGCTACGAGCATCATCGTATTGAAGAAGGGCAAGGTAAGCCGAGTTGTCTCATATAGGCAGTCAATTCGTTGGATGTGAAAAGCTCTTTATTGCCCACATGCTTTTAATGCCTTTCATTGGGGGATTATCCTTTCACAGTCCCATCAAACCCTTACATAAGCAATACCCTCCCTTGGTCACAGATGGTGCTTGCTCGTCAGGACTCAGCTAAACATACCACTACTTCATTAATGAAAAGATACTAGTGTCAGTGTCAGTGACAGCGCCTTGCGGGAAATGGCATTATCTACATACATAAAAAGTGCAATATCTGCCTGTGATTTCAAAATAATGATATTTTTACATTCTCGTATACGGAGTAATATAGTACGTTGTATAGAGAAAGTTACGTAATTATTCCATGATTTAAACGCACATACTCATTTTGGGGTCCTTCGATATCCAATAAGTGTTTTTTACCTCCCTCTGTCTGTCTGTCTTATAAAAATGGTATACGTCCAATTTTCACTGTTAGCTTTGAATTTTCGAGAGTTGCAACGGACCCAATTTTTTCCTTTAAATGTTTGGTGGGGACAGAGTTAGTGGGGAATGTACTGTGACAGATGACATAAACGTCATTTTGTTTTGTTCTTTTGCTTTAAAAAAATACATAAATGTGCTTTTTTGGAAATATATCTCACGCCAATATATTTATATTCCCAGCGATTTGTATACATTATTGCATTTGAGAGTCATAGTACTTTAAATGATTTTCAATGAAGTTTCTCCAAAAATTCAAATGTTTTCTATGAAAAAAGCTTCATATTTTGCATTTACAAAAAAACTTAAACATTTTCTCAAAAATTACTCGAAATTTTTCAACGAAAATTGACATATAGGGCAACATTTTATCCTTCTACAATATTATTCAAGTCGTATTTGAGTTCTACCATTAGGGGACTAAAAAAGTCAGAAAATGTGAAAAAAATGTTCTTTGGGTGGCGAAAGATGGCAGCTAAGAACAGGGTGAGACAAAACTGGAAAACTAACCCAGACCAAAGAATTTACAAAACTAACTAGTGCGAGAAAGTATGTGCCATTGTGTACCACCACTAGTTGTGATCTCATATACTTATTTAGATATAAAAACCAATATACTTGTTTTCGAGTTTTGTCTGCTTGCCTGCCAAGGTTACCTCGGGAACTCAGAACCGATTTCGACGCGACTTTCACTAAAAGTCGGGCATAACGTTGCCTCCTTATTTTTATTAATATTTTTCTTACATTAAGAGGAAGTTTTTTTTTATATAAATCAACATGGTTTTTCTGAACTTAAAGAAGTTTTGTTCAAGTGACCTTCAAAACAAGAGAAAAGTTCGTCGGCATGAGATTTCTTAAAACTACCCTATCGCATTTCCTAGCTCTTAAAGCAAAATTTACGTGAGTACTCTTTCAGTTTTGAGGGAATATTTCGCAAATAGTGAATAAACTTGCCTAAGTGAAGTAATACGTTTCTTAAAGCCCATAACATGTCCTACTAAAAGCAATTTGATGGTATTATTTAGCTTTTAGTAATTGAAGGTCCAAATAGTGGAAGTTTGTCTGGAGTACGCAACAATCCATGTATTTGCAGTTGTCCAACGACACGAACTAAGCTAATCGATGATCGTATCGATGATCGTAACAAATGAGGCAGTATTGGAGTTAATCATGGCGGGCTAGGTGAGGCAAAATGATTACACAGGCACACAAAATAAAAAAAAATTTCAGATCCAAAGACTTGAAACATATTTCTCAATATATGTCGACGCGCTAAATCCGAATATGAAGCCAGAAATGCGCCATCGCTCTCCAGTTTTTTTTTAAATCGCGAAAAATCTCCATGACAGTGTATGTTTTGTTACTGGATACCTGGCCCAAGATGATCTTTGGAAGATGTTACTTGATAGTAATTATCACAAATTTACCTACATTAAATTCCATTTCCTCTTAAAGGAAAAAAAATTATGCATTAAAATGAAATAATGTATCAGGCTGATTTGAAATTCACAATTAAAAATAAAATTTAAAAATTTGAATCAAAAGTCTCTTTACTTCGTAATCCTGTTTACTTAAGAGTGATATAAAAGCATGAAATTAATACGTTCAGGTTAGAGGGTTTAACAGATCATTATTCTTGACTGATAAAGCGCTTTCCGTCCATAAGTGAGAATTGTTAACTTACAGAGACTTGTTAATTTATTTCACATTATTGCTCAATACAATAAATAACTGAATGATTTAACAACACAAAACGATAACCATTAAAGAATTCGCCATTCAAGCATATTCCAGTCACTTAGCAAAGATGTTTATATCAGGGAGAATTAAGTAAAGAAATAAACATCAAATAGTGATAATTAGTGAAGAATATAAACATAATAAAATTCTAGGTTATTGATAGAAAAAGTTTACCAAACATATTATAGTATGAAGCCACTATTCACCGTTTCCTGCCACTTCAGCTTGCGCATGTACACCCCTTTCTGAATGTTAAGGGGGAACGAGTGCGGAGTCAGGGGAAGTTGCCCGTGCCCGTAGGAGGCGGGCAAGTAGCTCGTGCGGGCGCGGTTTGAGGTACCTGAACTACACGAAGACTTCGAACAACCTTTACGATTAGAGATTTTTCATTGAATGCGAAGTTTCTATGATTTTTGTTGATGTTGGTACTCCATTAACACCGAATGTTTGAAAAGAGAAATTTACACCAATTATCAGTAATAAGAAGCAAGAGTGGTAAAAGAATATGAAACAAATATGTTTCACGAAGCAAATCTAACTTTAGACGATGTCAATCCGTTTCAATTTCCAGTGAGTGCTTTTGGAAACTTCTGTGTCAATAGGACGAAGAATTTGTCAATTCAAATGTCCGTCTTAAATATAGAAACACCATGTTCAGAACGCAACTCAAATGACCAAGATTTGAGGTTTACGAAACAGGCCAAGGTAGTTGCCGGCGATGTAAACGTGGGAGTTGTCAAGGAAGATGACAAATACGTTTAGAAAAAACTTATTCAACAAATAAAAAGTTACAATAGGCTACAAAAACATTAAAAACCGCAAACCATATAAACATACACTAATAAATAATATTTTGTCTGTGATACTGGGAGATTCTAAGGCGGTAAAACGAGTAACTTCTTAACTTTTAAAGGCCTACCAATGATAAATGAGTGATTTTTCTGAGTCATCTCAGACAATGAAGATTCGCATTTCACTCGCCAGATGATGTGAGGTGAACACAAAGATAAGCGCTTTTCCCTGCGGATTCACTTGACGGAGATGCCAAGGTCACGAGCGTCGGCGGGCAGGGGCGGTACTGCTTGGAGGCCGTGCGGCAGCTGTTTGCACGAAACTCCAACCCAATCGACAACCTCATCGAGAAGGGACGAGCCAGTGACCTGTGCGCTTATCGACCAATCAGGGCTACCAATTTGACGGGTGCCCCCGGGCCCGCGCGGGGGCGAGCGCCGCCGGCGAGGGCAGCGCGTGGGCTGGAGCGTGGCCGCGGCTGGCAGGCGCGCTGGCACGCGTGCTAATGCTCGCGCCGTCTGGGCACCGACGCTCTCGCTATCCTCTTTATGTGCAGGTGACTCCTTACAGGGGGTAAAAACCCATCAGCACGCTCCTTTTAATATTAACAATAAAACCGGGAGCATCAACTGATGTCACTGCAGTGCCTCTGACCGGGAGGTTCTAGGTTCCCACTCCCCACGACGGCAGGATTTTCGACACTAGCTTTTCAGCTAGGTCGAATTCCGTCGCTGTCTGGAGGAGAATTCTAGCGGCCGGCTCTCTTTTCCGTGGTTTCTCCGATCAACGCCAGGCGAATGCCGGAGCAGTACCCTACCAAACGGGCCACGAACCGCGCGCGATCTTTCCTTCCTCTTCCTTGTCCTCTCCTCTTCCCTTACACACACACTTACACTAACATGCACTACACTACCATATATCCCGGGAGACCGGTCGGGAGCTTAGAGCTTGTCCCGGCTGGGGCGGTGCCCTGCTGGTGGGAGAGTCCTGGTTAGCCGTAAACCCCACTAGCCGACGGTAGGTCGGCGCCGGATCTCGCCATCCAGCGGGGGGAGATCACCGCCATCTCCCGAGAACAAATATGCACTACACTTACGGGACTAATGACCGAAGCAGTGGACGCGTCCGGAAACACGAAAAACCAAACCAAACCAAACCAAACTAACAATAAATTGATTCCTTTACCATTTTGATCTCAGATGTATAGATTCTTGAAGAAAGTGTTGTTTTTTGGTAATTTTTCATTTCAGCGCAGTTTATATATCACCGCATTTATTCGCGCATGTCCAAGACTCGACGGGGTGATGTAGACTCGGTCATTACTGTCAGTTAACAAATGCAAGTTCACTGGAACCCTGACTGCTGGCTGACGGGCAAACGTCTGAAGGCCTAAAATTGAGTGCGATCGCAGAGCTGCACGCGATAAGGGGATGTCGTAATTTACACCTCAATTCCATCATTTCAAAAAAAAATTTTTTTTTCATTTGTCTACAAAAAATATTTTTTTCCCACGGCATTACTTTCAAGTATCCTAAGAGCTCACTAATAAGCACAACCTTCTGATAATAGAAGAACAAAATTGTCAAGAAACCGCTGTGTAGAAACGAAGTTCTTCTCAGCAAAATGCAGTTGGAAGCATTTTAACTTACTGAGGAGAATACAGTGGTGTGTTTTATACTACCTTAAATGACTTCCCAGTATACAATACGCAAAGAAAAGATTTTTTTAGAGTTTATGAAAAAATCGACAAAAACTGTAAGTGTAATACTACTGAATAGGGATTCGCCGATCCTCCAACAAACAGATGTAAGACGAAATAATAGAAGTTTCTTGATTATGACATACGAAACAGATTACTTCAATACTCGTTACAATCAAATTTAACTCGTAAATAATTTGTTCTAGGCCCTTGAAACCAGTCTAGGAGTGGGAGGAGTTTCGTGAGGAAATGTGATTTTTTGGGATGCCAACTCTCAGGACACAGGTGTCGTACGTGTCCGGGGACACATAGGGCCCGATTGATGCTTTCGACTATGTTAATGTAATGTTTATACCTGTTAATCGATATCAATCATATCAATACATATATAATATTTATATATTCTACGTTTCTACAAGTGTGTACTATAGAAACGTAGTACGGTCATATTACCCAAAAACATATTAATACCATTCAGGAGGTTTTGGTTCGACTCATTATTTCACTTTATGAATTAATTCAAGACTTTTTATTACAAATTAACTGACACATTGTTCGAAAATATCTATAATTCAATTTCTACCTATATTTCTTGGAAGGATAACTCTTGACCTCTAATGTTAACTATTAAGATGAATAATTAGATTCAATTGTTATATGTTCCACAATAAAGTTTCAAATACTTAAAACAGTCTTCCGAAAGGTCAAGTCCAACACCCACACTTCAATATCATAAACAATGTTATATTGTTCGATGGTTTATTCCAGAAATTCGGTCAAGAAACTTCGATATCTGAAGGAAAAGGTCGGTGTGGCCTTTCTTTGAATCAGTAACTCACCGGGCTCGCCGTGCAGTTGAAGTTCCTATTACAGATAAAGTCGTGGTTCGGAGGCGTGGGTTTCACGAAGTGGATGAGAACTTCAATTCGAATTTTTCTTTCTTTGTGGCAAAGGTCGGCCATGTGCTATCTCTACAGATTTCACTCTCTCGTGTGCTTATATTTCCACCGAATGTTTTGTAGAGTATTTCCTCGTTTCTTTAACACAGTAAATGTCAATGTAAGTGTGTTAACATAACTTTTAAATGAATACAGTATTGTAAACGTTGTATACGAATCAAAGTCCTTTGAAATTAACCGTATTGAACCGCTACACGATGGAAACTTCAATAAATTCAAGTAGTAACTTCGTTTCCCAGATTTTCGTCCGCAGACGAATACTCTCTGACGTTAGTTATTGCATTTTCACTAGTCAATTCATCTTATGATTCAGTTCTGGCTTCAGTGATTTGCAGTAAATTATTATAAATTTCTAAATATTTCTTACACAAATAGTTTTAAAGAATATGTAAAGTGAATGAGAAAATATACATTTTGAAACATAATTTTCCAACTGAAATCCATGATACATCTATTTAAGATGGCAAAAGAAAAAATGAAGCTGAAGTTCAATATAAGGGTCTGAAATATATTTTGCGTTTGATCAAGTGACAATTTATTTAAAATAAAATTTGACAATCTGTCGACAACACCTTCAACTCACCGACACAGACGAAATAAGGGCCAAATATAGTTCACATTGAGATATTCCCAGATACCCTAAGGGAAATTTTATTTTAAAAATTGGGAAATAATAGAATATTTGGAAACATTGGTATCCGAAAATGACCATATGGGAGGAGCTTGATATATTTACAAAGATTCAAGGTAACCGTATTGGTCATGACGAAAATAAAACGTAAATATTGCAACAACAGTTTCAGTACTCATGAGTGTTCGAGGCTGGAATAGACAGTAAATATTGGACATTGGCTACTTGTAATATAAATTAAACACGGTCATGATTTGGTCACACGGTCATGAAAGCGTCAGATTTTAAAATATATTTTTTTACTTAGTGTCACGTAAAGGAATGAAAGAGATGTATGACCAACGATGACACGTTTTATTGCCGGTAGAGGCGGCAAGACAGAAAAAGTGACTGTTTGCAGACGGGTTAAGAACATTGATAAAATTAACTATAAAAAGTTACAATACAAGTTAAAACAGAGGCGACATTTTCTTTAAAAAACTTGATTTTGATAGAAGCTATTTAGTTTCGGAAGATGGCGCTTGTATATTCTCATTTCCGGATTCCAATGCCTTGAAATAAATTATTATTCGGCTAAATTTACATCAAATTTCCTGCCCCGTCCACGTGACAAAAATCATCGTCGACCTGACGTCACCTCCGCCACGCCCTTTCACTAGAGCGCCGCCCGCTCCACCCCCACCGGGACGCCGCCAAAGTAGTCGCTACCCCAAAACACTTCCCCGCACGGCCCCTAAACTCAGCCCCCACGCGCAAATCTTTGCCTACGAGTACACGAGTATAAGATTCTCCCCCGACCCGGTTCTTTCTCGATATTTATCTACATACGTGTGACCACGTAGCCCTCGTCAGTTCTGTTGTCTTCGACAAGCAGATGTGCTTTCATTCGTTACACGTCTTCGTTATAATACCTTCCGCAAGGTAATGCTGCCTACGAGTTTGTTATATCGATACTCAATTACGTTTTGCTTTAGACTCCATCAATCTATACTTTACTTTCGGCAATCTTAAGTCAGTCCTTTAGAAGTGTATTTATGCACTTTCGAGTGTCTTAGTCTTGCACACCGACTCTACATCTATACGTGTTGTACGGCATTCGTCTTCCCGAAGCTGACCTCGTGAGCCGCTGCCTTCCATTTGCTGCCGTTTGTGAGCGCGAGTCCGCTACTGCGGTCCCTTTTCGGCGCTGCATACGCGCCCTGCCATCGCCGGATCCTGTGGGAGCTTGCATTCCGACATCGACACCACTGTGCAACGCAGAGGTCTACACTTCACATCAGCTGCCACTGATTAGGTATTAGTTTCACTTTCGCCCTTCGTGCCGTGTGACCTCTGAATTTACATGCCAGGGACTGGACAGTTACGATTCACCAGAATAAGAGATGCATTATTTGAAACACCTTCATCTACGTTAATTATGTTATTTCATTTCATTTGCCCCAAGCATTTGTATAAATAATTCATTCAGTGATAATCTTTTGTAACCTTTGAATTCATAGTAAATAAATAGTGAGTACAATGCCATTCATTATAATTTTTCTATATCTTTAGTCAAAATTCTTTTCTTTAACCAGCGCCATTCCTTCCCCCTCCCCGACCCCGGTCAACTCAAGGCCCGGCGCGGTCTTAAAAATTACTTAGTGCAGAGAAAGGACCTGTTCATTCCGCTATCGGATCCTCCCCCTTCCTTATTCGCCCCTCTATCTGTACATTTCCCTTGAGTGTATTTGGTATATCTCAATGCTGTCGAGACATCTCCGCCACTGCCCAATACCACTGCGACCGCTGGCACAGCAAGCTAAATGTTCATGTCCATACCCAGATGACCTAGCTCACTGCTCCCCGTTCCCACTGCCTAGCCCTTCGGTACCACTACACTTGTGCTGTTCTTATCAGGAACTCCCCAGCAACTTCATTTTACGTCCATACCGCCAATGCCAATGCCACCATCGAAAACCTGCAGCCAACTCCGTGACAATCAGCATCTTCACGTCATGTTGCCAGAACCCCCTCCCCCGTCCTTGTCTATCCGCCTGTCTGTCTCTCTCTGTATCAACATCACCAGATCCGTCGCCGCCGCGACCGCCGCAAGACTGCACCACCGCCGCTCCCAGTCACCCCCCCCCTTGCTTCTGGCTCAGTCGCCACGCCCATCAGTTCCATCGCCGCCTCTGCCTCGACCGCCACAAGATTGCAGCCCACGCTTAGAACGCGCCAATGGCCACCACCGCTCCACTTCGCCGTCCCTACGAGCCTGTCCCTGGCTCTGACGCCACCACTACCATGACCACCACGACCGACAGTACTACCACTATCACCGCCACCACCATCGCCTCAACCACAAGACTACGCACGCATACACCAGGGTTGTCGCCATCAATGCTCCCCGTTACCCTCCACCCCCACTCCTACGTCTCTCCCATCACCACTACCATGACCACCATGGCCGCCAGTACTACCACTATCACCGTCACCACCATCGCCTCAACCACAAGACTACGCACGCACACACCGGGGTTGTCGACGTCAACGCTCCCCGTTACCCACCACCCCCATCTCTACGTCTCTGTCGTCACCATCTCGACCACCACCCTTGCTACAGCCTCCGCCACAATCGCAAGACTTGTTCCCACGCCCACGCCCTCGCCCACGCCCCCTGGCGCCGGCGCCGGCGCCGCAGAGGGGGGCCGGGCCCCCCTGTGACGCAACGCGGGCGCGGGCGCTTTACGACACCCCGCAGCGCCCTCTGCGATTCGCCGACGCGACGTCTACTTTCCGCGCCAGCCGGCTTTACTGCCGTTTTGTAGTCATGAAGGCGCGTCGTTTAAGAGGGCTCTTCCCAGAGTCAACACTCGACGCGCTCTAATCCGCGAGGAAAAGAACGCTTCCTCCCCCGCCCCAGCCGTCTTCTTCTGAACGTTAACGCTTACCTTGCGCTTCGGGCGCCCTGCTTCAGCTCTACTTTACGGTCAAATTTACTCGGGCCGCAACTGAGCTTAAAGGAAGCCGCGACGACGCGACGAGCATAGGACATCTCAATCGGCGCAGGCGGCGCGACGTGCCCGGGCTGTTCGCTCCCCGATTAAAGCGCCTTGGCTCCTCCCCTTTAGAACGGAATTTTGTCTCAACTCATGGCCCTGCTCTATCATTTTTCTGTAGCTAAGGCATGAAGTGTTGTAGTGTTAAATGATTTAAGTCTTCTTTAATAATAAAGTAAATGTGTTTAAATATGTGTGTATATTATTTTTAGAGTCGCAAGATAGGTTACTAGTAGGAACGAGAGGATTGGCTCCTAAGTGAAACCATTCTCTGTGGCATTGTAAAAAATTTTATATATTTAATATAAAAATAAAGTAGTCTAAATAGATAATTGATATATACAGATCTACCATTTTTTTTGTAATATTCACTATGCAAGACTAGTCTAATAGGAAAATATTAGGTTTAAAGAATGTCGTTTTACATTAAGATGTGAATGGTTGATTAATGCTCAAATATTTTTCTTCTGCTACCCAAAGCATCATGAAAACAATAACCCCTCAAAGTATGCAATTTTATTTCATTGTTATGAAATGCAATAACTTTACGAAACACATATTGATAATTTGCTGTTTTAGGTAGTAATCGGTGTACAACAGTGAGTTGCGTTATTAGAAATAAAAGAATTCTTTATTCACGAGTTGGAAGCTAAACCTTCGTCAAAATATTTAGTTTTCATTTTTTATTCATTACCACTCTATTTAGTTTCTCAGTAATTCGGTTACGTACAGAAGTATAAATCTCTTTAATTTTTCCGTTTATATTTTTTTCTTAATTCGATGGCTGAAATAGTTGTCAGCTAAGTACAGGACTTACCCATTCCTTGCGCGTCGCGTTTTTGACGGCAGAAATAAAGATGGCTCGCCGATGTTTCGCTTGAAGTGCCTCGTTCGGCCCTGAAGCTGTCGTTTGAGGCCCCAGCGCCGACGCGTCTCGGCCGCCGTCGAGCCAGAAGAGGCGGCGGGGCTGGCCGATAAGACTTTGCTCATCCTTTTAATGTCTTCTGTACTATTTATTTGGCAAGTAAAAATTTTGTATTGAAACCCGTTTCTGATGATCTGTCTCATCAAAATTCTCTGAACACGATTTCTTACCGTGTATAAAACTCGAGCGGGTAAGAATAATAATATAACAAAACCAAATCATGAAAGCAGCTAAAACATGAACCGATTACTTCTTCAGGCGTTTTATGATTACATTTTGTAATTATTCTCGGCGCGTTCTATTGACTTTCATAAATTCTCGCCTTTTTAGTGTTAGCTTTAATTTTCTCCAAAACCTGACGTGATAGAAAAAACGGATTGCACTATTAAACTCAGCGCGAAAACTCCGTTTAAGACCACGCATTAATTCGAAATCATTTTTTGGAACAGCATTGTTATCAAGCCTTACAACCAGAAGAAAACCGTTTTATTTGAACTTTATTACATCACCCATATCGAGAAAATAGTAATGTGCTTGGATTGAAAGTGGTTCTGTTAACATTAAGTATTTCATATCAATTACATAAAAGTAGTTGTAAGTTTCCATAGGCAACAAAAACATTATCACAGGAGTGATTTCGTTTCACATTATAACTTTTCAACGTCCTAGAATCAAAACTACTTTTCCGTGGTTTCTCCGAACAACATCAGACGAATGCCGGAGTAGTACCCTAACAAACGGGCCATAATCGCTCGCGATCATTCCTTCCTCTTCCTTGTCCTATCTTCACCCCTTACACAAACACTTGCACTAAAATGCAGTACACTACCACACATGCCGAGAGACCGGCCGGGGACTTAGAACGTGTCCCGGCTGAGGCAGTGCCCCACTGCTTTGATTGGTAGTTTTCAGTGGTTTCTCCGATCAACACCAGGCGAATGCCGGAGCAGTACCTTAACGAACGGGCGACGGACTCCGGGCGATCTTTCACTCCTCTTCCTTGTCCTATCCTCTCCCCTTACACACACACACTTACACTAACAAACACTACACTACCACATATTCCGGGAGATCGGTCGGGAGCTTAGAGCTTATCCCGCCCGGCTGGAGCGGTGCCCCGCTGGTGGGAGACTCCTGGTTAAGGGGAAACCCCACTAGCCGGCGGTAGGTCGGCGCCGGATTTCGCCATCCAGCAGGGAAAGGTCACCGCCATCTCCCGAGAAAAAAATATGCACTACGCTAACGGGACTAATGACCTAAGCTGTTGACGCGCCCGGAATCACTAAGTAACCAACCAACCAACGACACGCATATCATTTGATGCACTGAGCCACCTCTCCCGATGAACTTCGATATCATTCCTGAGAATGTGATATGAATGTAATTACATATTCGATTCCTGGCGAAGGTCTTTCATTTCGCGAATTGATCCAACACAGCAACAACCGCTGAAAAGCTTCGTCCTATGACCTAATCGTAGTGCAATTTGAGCACTTAATCCGTGGAAAGCTGCTCCAAGCGTGAGTGGTAGAATTTCCTATGAAAATTCATTGTTGATACCAGTTTCTAAGTTGTTTTTTACCATTTGAAATGAAGTTTTAAAAAATGTGTATTACTGAGATGAAAAAGTTGACCATTAAAGAGTTATTATTTTTGCATTTGCAATGGCGGAACTCTTATTTCCAGTGATTTCGTTTTGATGAGCGTTCCCGGCGTGGCCAGCTCAGTGCAATAAATAATACGTGTGTGGGCCACCTACTAAATCTGCGGGTAATATTGCGGAAGAGCTTACGGTAACCAATGAAATATATTCTGCGAAAGCGCTAACATCAGCGAAAGGAATTAATGTGCATCTGGTTTGGATTACGTGAACATGTTGGGCAAGGGTCGATGGTGTGTTGCTGTATCTCTTTGATAAATAATTGAATACTCCATGCGCAACACAAAAATATAGATATCCATTGTTGTGACCATCACAGTATCTGAAGTAACATACATTATTTTTACTTCTTCTTCCTATAGTATAGCATAGGGATGAAAAGTATTATTATCGCAGAGGAAAAGATGCTTACGACAATGATGCAGGTCTCATTTTCATTGAAATCTCTATTTTGTTTTTTTTAAATTGCAAAACTTCCATTTTTCGGCGTTTTCCTACAACAAAAATATTGAAGATATTTTTTCTGAATAAAATCTGTTTAAAGACAGATCTTGAAATAAGGTCATTTACAAATATTCGAAAATAGTAGTAGTTTTGCAAAATGTTTCGTGAAATATATGCAATTTTAAATTGTTTAAAACTTGTTCTCGGAAATTGCTCGAAATATTTGCTTTACATTTTCTCATTGTACCTATCAAAAACAGTTTAAAATATGACACTACTCTCATTTCCTCGGAACTCACTGTATTTTCGAAAAATCCAAAAATTGTACATTTCAAAACTATAAAATTGAGGATAGAAAGTTTTGCCTGAAACCAAATCTGTTCTACAAAAATCTAAATAATCCAAGAAAGTATGCGATGTTTAGCACTACTAGTTATGTCAACGTGGACAGCATAATTTCTCTACCTAGTTAATAGTCCCCTACATTATACATGTACAGATCTTATCAAATATCACGGGCGTAGCTTCCATGGATGTGGGTGCTGTGATACATATCCTGACAATATCGGCTATTTTTATTTTAAACTGTAAATTGTTCGTTTGTGATTTTCTGGCTCTATTACACATTTTGTTTCATTTGCATTTTAAACATCGTGCCGTTGAGGATTCGATTCTTTACAGGGATGATCAACTCTCTCTCTTAAATGTCTCCTACTCTCTGCTCTCTGAATCAGATGCACAGTGACTAGTTACATCCATTGACTATATGTCTACGGTTACATCCAACACGCTGATGAAATTGCTATCGTGTTACGAATGCAAATAATTGGATTATCATACATGTTCATTTCCATAAATTCTAGTACATCTTCAAGTAAATGGTATCTGTACAGTCTATACGTGCCACATGATTCATTTTGGCAATACAAGTGTTTATCATGACAATGTTTACAAAAACGCTAGATAGATTTTCCAGGTATTCAATATTTTTATTAATTTAGAAAAAGTATACGGACATATTTTCAAAAGGCACTCTTGTTTAACTACCAAGTATATTTTTATTTTTGTCGAGAAAACTAGTCGCAGGCCAATGAATTTAATATCCAGTTCCACAAAAAACATTTTGTGGTTTAATCATACACAATACTTTATTCCTTTTTTAAATATCATTTTTCATGAGTAATGAAGTTGTGAAAATCATCAAGTTCAGGTCAAGTGAACCCGAAATTATATGTGAAATAGAGAAAATTAAAATAGATATGTCCTTCTTAAATTGATCTTTTAGTATTCGTATTATGAATAGTCGAGTGAAAAACATTGCGATATCAATGTATAATTATGAATGACTCACTAAATAACGTTTGATAAGTATATTAAAGTATTCCTCTGATCATCTAGTTTCATGAAACTGACATTTCCCCACAAACGAGTCTAAGAAACCTTTCAAGCATACAGCAAATATAAGAACAGAAGAGAACTAAGAAATATGTCTCCATTAAGTTCCTTCTGGAAGTTCGCGCTTCTGGGGAATCTGAATATTCTAATATTGGAAGCCATCTGCATAACATTCCACCTTCTGGAAAGTGGGTCAGGGGATACGATTCTTATGCAGAACACATCGTGAGGAATGCAAATCATCTACGCAGTTCACGCAAAGAAACTCTCTCGCTGACTCCCAGCGAGGGGAAAAAGTGGGAGGCGTGCCCAGTGTGGTCACAGGGAAGATCGCATATATTGGCGAACTAACTATTTAAAGATGCTCGTTTGGTTTGCCCATTTGATTTGTTTGGTCTTCATAAATCATTCCAATTGAACCGTTTTTGAAGTTCTGAAACATGAATCTTATTTTTTTCTTTCTCGTGAAGGAAAATGCATATAGGACCTCCTCCCAAACACTGAAAAACCAGAAAAGCATCGTGAAAGTTCTTTTCAAATTCAACCGACAAGGAACATATGCTATATGCTATATGAACAATATGCTATGTGAAAAGTTAAAAAAACGCAACTCTTATCATCGTTTCACACTCAGGTTTAGTTGTGATTCATATAAAACAAAAAATAATCACTTAGGTGAGTCGATTCGTACGTCTCTCTCTTGAGCTCACCTTTTTAATTGGCTTCTCTGACATTATTACGCCAAGTAAAAACTTGAAACGATTAGACTAATTTTAAATAAATAATCAATTCTTGTTTCTTTCACAAATTTGAAGAACGACTTTATAATTATATTAAAACATAAGGCATGCCTTACACGTTATTAACATACTTAGAGTATAAGAAAATGATAGGGAATTGCTTAAGAGGGTAAAACGGGTTTGATAACTTTTCGGAAACACCTTTTTCCAACAAACCAACTTTATTCCGATTCAGTCATTACGCTTTCCAGCAGTGATAGACGAGGATAGCGATACTGGTTCCTTTTACGATTCTTTATATGAACTGCTTCTTTTGTCAAGATCTGCTTTTCTGCAAAACGGAGAAAAGAAGGAAGAAAAATGGATAAGTTGCACCGCATGTGTCAAAAACTTGCACAAGAAGTACACCATTGCTCCAGTCATAAACGATATTGATTTTTTGACTTGTAGATGTAGGGGAAAGACACTATTGTTATATTATGTGGTATCTATTGTGATACACGATATAACATAAGTTTTTTTGTTATGAAGAAACTTATTTCTTTTGATTTTAACTTAAAGTATGGAATGAAGTTTCTGTTTAATTGGGTATGTTTAACCCACTATATTCTTGCTTCAACAACAGAGAAGAGTTTTGGCTTAATAGGCGTAATTGGCAAGGTCCCTCGGATTGTCGCTTTATTGGTTGTTATTTGTTTTGCTTTACTAGGCGTAATTGACACTCCATCGTCAGTGTCAATTTGTGACAGTTGACAACACACGGTCAGAATCAATGAGTAGATGGTGCAAGGCAAAGGCTCTTACGCGATCGCGGTGTTAATGCTTTTGAGGAAGTGATGGTGGTGTTGGTAGCAGTAGAGATGGATAACACTGGATGTGGTTATGAGACTTGAACGACGAGATAAATGTAGTGTAAATAGCTTCACTTCCGTGTAATGTGACATGGGTTGGCAACAGCATGTACTCTACCGTGTGTTGTTTGTCCTGTATGGCGTGTTGGTTCAGTGTTTTGCGAGTTATGTATTGTGTTCCATGCTACCTTCTGCTGTTTTACAATTCACTACTCAAACGGCCTCCTCAATTAAGCTGTCACCTCCTTTACCGGCCATTTTTTTGCCGAACTCATTGATTTTTCCATAAGACGCGTGTAAAAAGTCCCTCGTTCCCACCTGGTCCCGCGATCAGCAACCAGGCACATTTCGCAAATTGACCTCTATCAAGCGGTCACCTCTAGCGATTTTGAAACGAAATAGAACACGAAGCGGAACAGTGGTGAATATACTGTTGATTCAATGTGATCATGTTTCATTCATTATCATTCATTCATTTCATTGAATCATGATCATAACTATTAAATGTGATCAATTCAATCTTCATATGACGGGACGCATTGGCAGATTAATTAGAACAGTGGCGTCTAGAGTCGCTCTTCTGAAGAGTTTTAATTTCTGTTTAAGGTAAAAACAGACGATTTTAATAAACGTCTCTATGATATACAACGCGTTCGCTTCGCTTTGAATGGAGCTTTCAGAACTGCTTTTGGAAGTCACGTTTGTTTGTTTAATTCGGTTAGGTGGGGAGTTAAAGCTCTCTCATAATGTCAGGGACATGTGACATCTCCCAAAAGAAGACATGTGATCCTAGAAAACGAGAAAAAGATTAATAAAATTATAAACATAGAAAGGGCATATTTTTGTAAAGTTTTGAACTAAACTGCAATTAAAAAGACGTAAACTTGCCTAAACAAACAAAGTCATTTTTTAAAACTCTGATTAAAATATGCGTGACACATTTGCCTTCTCTTATAATTCAAGTAAAGTCTGTTGTTTAAGTTGTATTTTTTTAGGCAGGTAACATGTTTTTACGAAAAACAGTTTAGTTTACATCAATTCGCATGATAAGACCTTATCTACACTTCCCGTAACCTCATAACCTTGATTAAGCGGCCAGCTCTGTTAACCGCCAATTTTCCACGGAACCACTAGTGTCCTAAATTCGTGAGGAACGTTGGCACGTGCCAGCGGGTAGACGAAATCCACCACGAACACTACGAGCGCACAGGACGCGTCTGCTGCAATCGCGCCGTACCTCCGCCAGGTGAAATGAAAGCTCCAGGACCGCGCCGGACTCTTCGCTCCAAAGATCTGCGTTGGATCAGTGTGGTCGAGGGTCAATAAGGGAGGGGGAGGCAACTGAGACAATTTTCCTCAGTTTCCGAGTTATTTGAGGCCCGAAAATGTTTTCATTCAAAATAAATTTTAAAAGATAATTCACTTCTGTCTCAAATTATCCATTGTAAGTTTTTCTCTTGCAGGGAGATATTAATTATGTTTATGTATTGAGAGAGGGTGGAACATTTGTTTGAAATAAAGGCCCCCGTAGGGATATATTGCCCCAGGTCTCTTGTTTACTCTGGGTGTCCCTAAGCGCGGCAATCTTCTGTAATTGTGTGTGCTGGAAGTATCTAGAGGCTGGCGCACTCCCAAGGCGACAGTGGGCATTACTTCTGCAAAATTTACTGTTTTCTTTAAACTAAGGTATTTAACAAAATATTGTTTTTAACGTAAAGATGGTGTGCTATTATTAAACTCGGTAAAAAGTTACATTTCTCATATGTCTGTGTCATTGCTGTATTCTTTCAGTAAAAGGAATGTTCGAACAGAAATATGTAACATAAAACAAATCTCCAACAATGTCGTTAATGGATTGTTATCTTTAAATAAACCTTTCAGTTTCAATCTTAGAGACCGGGAGCGGTAGCTCAGTGCAAGAACTGACGTCATTGCAGCGCCTCTAACCGGAAGGTCCTAGCTTCGAGTCCTGACCGCGGCAGGATTTTTGACACTAGCTTTCCAGTTAGGTCGAATTCAGTTGCTGTCTGGAGGAGAATTCTAGCTGCCGGCTGCTCTGATCGGTAGTTTTCAGTGGTTTCTCCGATCAACACCAGGCGAATGTCGGAGCAGTACCCTACCAAACGGGCCACGGACCGCGCGCGATTTTCCTTCCTCTTCCTTGTCCTATCCTCTCCCCTTACGCACACACACTTACACTAACATGCACTACACTACTATATATTCCGGGAGCCCGTTCGGGAGCTTAGAGCTTGTCCCGGCTGGGGCGGTGTCCCGCTGGTGGGAGAGTTCTGGTTAGGGGGAAACCCCACTAGCCGACGGTAGGTCGGCGCCGGATCTCGCCATCCGGCGGTGGAAGATCACCGCCATCTCCCGCGAAAAAAACATGCATTACACTGACGGGACTAATGACCAAAGCGGTTGACGCGCCCGGAAACACGAAAAAGGCAATCAATCAATTCAATCTTAAGAGGCATGCAACCTGTTTCTAAAGGGCATCGTCTACATCTTCTAAAGCGACGCTTCTTCACTGCCTTTCGGCCGGGTGTCGAGGCCACGTGCGATCGCTCTGATAGGGAGCCATCGTTTTCGCTTCCCCAATCCCATCACATCACAATTTTTTCTTTCGCGGTACGTAATAGAGGGATGTAATGCTGTATGTAATGCTGCGCAAAAAAGCGGTGAATTTTCGGCAGAAAAAACTCTTTTTACAGGGCCCTGGAAATGACTTATGGATAAATTCAATTGCTAAATACAGAAAAAGCACTAGGTATTTCTCTAACACTCGGTGTAGCCAGAATCCATATTTTGTGGATCCTTGATAGCAAAAAATCGATTGACGGCAAAACGTCTCTCTGTCCGTCTGTGAACAACGCAAACGGATAAACTGTTAAGTTAATTTTCTCCAAAATTTATATTTCACAATTGATCTGGTTGATGTCACGGCCCCTTGATTTTGAAACCTATATTTTAATTTGGGGGTACTTTACATGAAACCTCTGGTACATTTTGAATATTTTATTTATTATTATTCGTATAATATAATTATACGAAATGAAATGTTCATATCAAGTTAGAATGTTTCTGTGGGCTACAAGTTGTTACCAGGGAAGTAGAAAAGAATTAGAAAAAGCAAACGTATAATTTTAATTTCCTCTCTCAAAGAATGGAATTATTTGCCTCGTATTCTTACGATTTTTTTCGTGGATTTGTAAATTTGTAATCTCATGATATGGATTGAATGATAGTTACCATACCCATTAAATGGATATATTATTAAATTTCTTTGTCAATTTTACATCAATAACTTCAATTTACATCTACATAAAATTAAACCCTGATTAAATATATTTCATGAAAGTAAAATATTTAATATAATCATAGATTAACATTTTTACTCTCTCGCGTACGACTTAGTTAAGAGGAAATATGGTAATGCTGCTGGAGAAATTGCAACTTTTCTACAAAACAAAAACTCATATTGTGGTTCCCTCATTCCTAAAAAAAACATAATTCTTGCTCCCATATGTGACAAATCAATACCGTTAATACATTGTGTAGTCAAAAACCACGTTAAGTGGATCCTTGATTCTGTAAAATTAGTTTGCGGCAAAATGTCTGATCACCTATCAGTCCGTCCGTCGGGGCGTCTGTTTGTAAACAATGCTAGCGGCTAAACAGTACGCACGAATACGTGGGTCAGCAATCTAGCTCACACCGTGACCCCTTCAATTTGAAACGTATATTTGGATTTTTGGCAGTACTTTACATGACACCGCAACGACATTTTCAAAATTTTCTCAAAATTTGCCCAACATTTTGTCTTTAATTTTTTTCTTCATATAGACACAAAAGTCATGCAGATCTTATTTTCGTTGATTTTTCTTAATTACCAAGAAGTGCAAAAATTTAACTTTTTGCGAATAATATGGAATTTTTTATTCAAAATATGAGTAGTTTTCACGTAATTTTGCGTGCAATAAAATAAATTCTAAAGATATGGTTTTCTCAAAAACAGCTCTACTTTTTTCTTTAATTTATTTCTCGGGCAGTGAGAAGCACGCTTGTGTAAATCACACAGGTTCCATGTTCATTAACTATCTGAATTTTCGCAAATTACAAAAGTTATAAATAATGCGAGAAAGTAGAGCTGTTTAACTCCTAGTTATGTTTTTTTAAATATACACTAAGATACAAAAATGTACCACGTCCCAAATGTTTGACCTCATCCTACTTGAAAATTCATATGTGAAACTTCGGGGGGAGGGGAATGCGGCCTACAGTGAAGCCAAGCGAGCGATTGAGGGCTCTGGGTGAGAGGGGGGGTGTCGGCGGACGAAGAGTGACGGCGACGGCCGCGAGCGGCGTGGTTGGTCTCCTCGTCTGTGCGAGTCGCAAAGAGCCGAGCGGAAGCCAACCGGAAACGCGGTTATCGACGGTTGTCCCCATCCGGTTCTGACGTCTTCTGCGGCGGCGGCGTTGGAAACAGCAGCGTCGAGCTATAGGCAGCGCTACAGTTGCGGCGGTGACAGCAGCAGGAGGGATCACTTAATAGCAGTAATTGTGGTGGTAGTGGGGAAGCAACGATTCTTTTCATAATTGCATTCAGCAACGGAAGCGATTTGCGACACAAAAGGTATAATATAGTTCGCATGTGTTCAGGAATTGTAAGCGCGATTTTTGTTCTCCACTTGGTTAGAATGAAATCGACTTCCAAAAACAGATAATTAGAAACCGAATATTAATTTATTTGTGAAAATGTTTAAAACATAGTTGGTATAATTGAATTCTGCTGATTTTTTAATTAAAATAATTACATCTTTTTTTTAGATAGAGAAAGGAAATAAATACGTTTATTGAATCAGTGGCATCTTTGCTTCAATTAAAATGGAAATAAGTAACCTGCGTTCAAATTATCCAAATGAATTCTGGAGACAGTTGACTTTACGGTTGAGCACATCAATCAACATTTCATTGTATTTCATGCTAACAATTAAAAAATTCATTACCGCAAATAATGTTTATGGAGGTTTGAACTGAAATAACCCCGTGCCATCCCCGCAATACCTTCCGGATCCACTGACATGTAAACGAAGCAGTGGTGACTGCAGAATAGAGAACTCTAGCTGCCGACTGAGCCTTTCGCGCACGGAACTTCTATCGTCGCAAACACTCGCAGACCGCGCCCTCGGCAAATGCGTGGCACACACACACACACACAGATGCACTTCCAGCGTGTTTAATCTACACGCACGGCGAACGTAGTTAAACGGGTGAGTACTTCATCAATTTGCCATGTCACCGAAGATCCCAAGTGCTGTCGACGTTCATTTCGCCCTCGTAAATGAATGAAATACTTCTTATTTGTAAGTATTTTTAAAAACGTATTTAGAGCTCACTTGTGTAAAAAATTAAACAGTATATTTTATTGAGTCGAAACGTAAGTGTCTGACAAAATGCGATAATTCCGTAATGGTAAGTTGACGTCACTTCACAAATTTATATCATGGGAAGTTCATGGCATACGTAATGACTCCATAAATATTTGATAAACAATAATCAAGGAAGCATTTGGAAGTCAGACAGAATTTCAAGGAAGCATTTCACAACCTCGGGCATTATCCACTTTTAGCATTGTTGAATTGACGTAATATTTCCTAATCTTATCCTCGAGACTATTATGAGGCGGGACACATGGCGCTGGAAATGTGTGATAATAATAAGTGGTCAAAAAGCAGATATTGAACCCAAACGTGAAACTATAATCGTGTAAGTGAAGTGAATGAAAATTTTCCGGGTCTCGAAACTGTTTTATATTGAAAGATTTTTTCTAAAAAGTGTAAATTCTCGTACGAAAAAAAGCTCTAGATTATTGGGCAACACGACGATTCATGCACGAATCGAGACCCGAGCAGTTACGGATTTTAAGAGGACGTTAGAGTCGACCTATGATTGTTTTAATTATTTTTGTTAAGTTTCAGGAAAGCAAGAAAGGCAGTAAATTAAAATCAATGAGTGCCATCAATAATCTGTGAAATCACTTAAAGTGTTTGAGTACTACAGCTCGTCTGATATTAACTCAATAAGTAAAAAAATAATATCATATTGAATCACAGGACTTGTGACAGACCGGCTCCGCTGACCGGTAGTTTTCCGTGGTGTCACCGATTAATTCCAGGCGAATGCCGAACTAGTCGGCCACTTACAGACTGACCCCGCTGGGTCGGTGCCCCGCTGGGTCGGTGCCCCGCAGGAGGGAGATCCCTGAAGAGGGAATCCCACAAGGCGGCGTGTAGGTTGACGTCGGATCGGATGTTCCAGAAGGAGAAGAACATAGACGTCTTCCGTTATATAACTTGTTATACACGTACGGGAGAAATGACCATAGCAGTTGACCCGGAAACACCAGTCAGCCACTCAATTCATCAGCCACCCCGTGACCATTATCAAAAGAAATGGCTTTGGTCCGCCTCTCGTCCTGGAGGCGTCTTCGTACTTGCCTGATGAAGAACGCGAGCATCGTCGGGTCATCTCCGGTGTTGGACGGGCGGCGTCGTGCGAGGGCGCGCGTGTTGCCGCGCGCGAGAGCGACTCATGCGTGTGTGGAGGCCGCGCGGCGCGCAGGGGCTGTCCGTCGCCGCAGGAGGACTGCGGCCGCCGAGCGCACGCGGCGGCGGCATCGAGCACAGTGTGAAGGCGCCAAAGGGGGACGGCGCGGAGCCGCAGACAGGAAAGCGACAACGAGACGGCGGCGGCGGTGGCCACGGTGGCGGAAGCGGCGGTGTTTTGACGGTTGGAACCCTAGAGGATGCCGATGCCGTCACCTCCACAACTCCCAGAGATTCTCGCTCGTGGCTCTGAGCGAAGTCGCTCGCCTTTTACCATTGAGGTCTTGTTTCGATTCCCGAACAATCTCATTTAAAATTTGTTCCAACAAAACGAGCTTGGCTGCTTCACAAGGCATTGATTTAGCGGTGAATTGTTGTTGGCATTTAAATAATTGAAATAATTCAAGGCGTTTTACCGGTAGCGGTAGCTCAGTGCATCAACTGATGTCACTGCAGCGCCTCTAACCGAGAGGTCCTAGGTTCGAGTCCTGACGGTGGCAGGATTTTCGACACTAGCTTTTCAGCTAGGTCGAATTCAGCTGCTGTCTGGAGGAGAATTCTAGCGGCCGGCTGCTCAGATCGGTAGTTTTCCGTGATTTCTCCGATCAACCCCAGGCGAATGCCGGAGCAGTACCCTAACAAACGGGCAACGGACCGCGCGCGATTTGTCCTTTCTCTTCCTTGTCCTATCCTCTCCCTTTACACACACACACTAACATGCACTACACTACCACATATTTCGGGAGACCTGTCAGGAGCTTAGAGCTTGTCCTGGCTGGGGCGGTGCCCCGCTGGTGGGAGAGTCCAGGTTAGGGGGAAGCCCCACTAGCCGACGGTAGGTCGGCGCCGGATCTCGCCATCCAGCGGGGGAAGATCACCACCATCTCCCGAGAAAAACATGCACTACACTAACGGAACTAATGACCGAAGTAGTTGACGCGCCCGGAAACACGAAAAAATCAATCAATCAATTCAAGGCGTTTTCATTGCCAAAGATATTGTTTAACTTAACAAGAGCGGTTTTCGATGGCTTAGCCATCATCATTAGTTTTCTACTTTTTGGAAGCCACAAAAACGTCTAGGAGACGGGTAGTTATTTTTGTGGCTTCCAAACAGCAGAAAGCTAATGATGACGGCTAAGCCATCATCCCTGAATTATTTCAATGCTTCACAAGGGCTAGTCCAAACCTGTGAATTGTCTTAAACCCTACTCCTATCCTATTTCCTTCCCAATTCTGGCAGCTGGGTAGTGACGCAGGAGCACGCGGTAGGAGGCGCGTACGCGGAGATGCTACCTGGCGGTCCTCTTGACAACTGACTGCGACGAGACTGGACATCAGACGTAATAACTAATAAAAAATGTTAACGGAAGATTACTTCAGAGTAAATGTTAAAGGAGGATTACTCCACAATGCAAGCGTTCAACGCTCGTTTAGGGACAAGAGGCCCCGTTGCGTCAATATATAGAAGTAACAATTTTTTTTTAAAAAAAAGGAAGATTCTAGGATTTGTGTTCCACCACTGGCAGATTTTTGACACTGGATCGCTCGAATGTAATTACTGGCTGGAGGAGACACTAGCTAGATAACTAGGTTGAATTCAGACCCCGTCTGGAGAAGAATTCTACTGGCCGGTTGCTCTGATCGGTAGTCTCGTGATTTCTCCGATCAAAACCTAGGCGAATTAGGAGGTGTGTGAAGTTGGCGGGCAGAAATTTGAAAATTCTAAATATTTTATAAGTTCTGAGTAGCGAACAAAGAGTTCTAGAGTTCTCGACAAATTTCAAAAAAAGTTCCGCAAAAATTCGAAAATTATTACAAAAAGAGAAATTTAAAATCCAAAAAAGGGCTGCGGGCAAAAGTCCAAATAATCAAAATTTTCTAACACGTAAGGATAGAGGGAAAAGAGTTCTACAGTTCTCAAAAAAATTCGCACTCAAAACTCAAAAAATAACAAAGATATTCAAAAATATATCTACCACTTTCCGAAAAAAACAAAAAACCACTATTCATCAGATCCAACGCAAAATAAAAACCTGACCACATTTCTAAATAGTAAAGAAAAAGTTCTAAAGAAAGTTTCATTACAATATCTTCGTACGACGTCAAAAAAGGGAAATATGCAATATTTTCTTGTTCTTATTTTTGAAGCTTGAGAGAAAAAAAATTCGAAATCATAATTCATTACTTCTGAAGAAAGTTCTGGGTAGCGAACACAGAGTTCTAATGAAAGTTCCAATACATTTTTAACGTCCGACGTCAATCACGGAAATTATTTTAAAAAATTAGGTTCGTTTTTGTGGACATAGCCATTAAGAGAAACAAAATTTCAAAATTCACTTTCAACAGTTCTGACAAGAGTTCCGGGTAGCGAACAAAGAGTTCTAATGAATGTTCTTATACATTTTTAACGTCCGACGTCAATCACGGAAATTATTTAAAAAAATTAGGTTCGTTTTTGTTGACAGCCATTAAAAGAAACAAAATTTCAAAATTCACTTTCAACAGTTCTGACAAGAGTTCTGGGTAGCGAACAAAGAGTTCTAATGAAAGTTCCAATACATTTTTAACGTCCGACGTCAATCACGGAAATTATTTAAAAAAATTAGGTTCGTTTTTGAGGACATAGCCATTAAGAGAAACAAAATTTCAAAATTCACTTTCAACAGTTCTGACAAGAGTTCTGGGTAGCGAACAAAGAGTTCTAATGAAAGTTCCAATACATTTTTAACGTCCGACGTCAATCACGGAAATTATTTAAAAAAATTAGGTTCGTTTTTGTGGACATAGCCATTAAGAGAAACAAAATTTCAAAATTCACTTTCAACAGTTCTGACAAGAGTTCTGGGTAGCGAACAAAGAGTTCTAATGAAAGTTCCAATACATTTTTAACGTCCGACGTCAATCACGGAAATTATTTAAAAAAATAGGGTTCGTTTTTGAGGACAGCCATTAAGAGAAACAAAGTTTCAAAATTCACTTTCCACAGTTCTGACAA